>ML664152.1:1952448-2154413 GCA_007570785.1 Antilocapra americana
GGGAGCAGGTCTGGCCCCCCACCTCTGGGAATGGGGAGCAGGTCTGGCCCCCCACCTCTGGGAATGGGGAGCAGGTCTGGCCCCCCACCTCTGGGAATGGGGAGCAGGTCTGGCCCCCCACCTCTGGGAATGGGGAGCAGGTCTGGCCTCCCCATGCCAGGGAACTGCTGGCGAATTGAAGCATCACCCAGCCTTGGTCCTCTGGGGTCCTGAGTTGCTGTCCAGTCAGGTACCACACCCACTGCCTGAGGCTCCCCCTGAAGACTGGCCATGCCTGCCGTGATCAGGTCGCCAGGGCCCAGGACTTCGCGGCCTCCGCCCTCTGCCCAGGGGTCACCACAGAGCACACGATGTGGGGTCAGACTCCCGGGTGCTCAAGTCTGGCCAGTCTGCGACGCAGAGACCTTTGCACGCACGCAGCCTGATTCCACCGCTCTGGAAGCTTCCAGGGGAGGGTCGTCCGGGGGAGTTGTGCCCTGGGCTGTAGCTAGGAGTAGCTGGAAGTGTTCCCTGGCTGGATGAGGAGTAAAGTCAGGGACTGAGGCCAGCCTCCTTGACGGGTGAGACCTCAGTGGGGCCAGGGTTCCTGCCTGAAGGGCCTCCCCCAGCATGGGGCATGCGTCGTCTTCCAGTGCTCTAAGGGCGGGGAGACACAGAAAGGCAGCCCAGTGGGACCAGTGCTTCCACCAATCTATTTTTTTACTTTGTAAACATGTTTATTTGCATATGGTTACAAAAGACAAAAAGTAAAAGCTTTATAATTAATTGCGAGTTGGAACCATTAAAGAGTGTTCTCAAGGCCCTTGTTGACTACCTGTGATGAAAACCCACCAATGCATTTTCTTTAATATTATTTTTATTTTGCCGTGCCAGTTCTTAGTCACGGCAAGCAAACTCTTAGTTGTGGCATGTGTGATCTAGTTCCCTGAGCAGGGATTGAACCCGGGCCCCCTGTGTTGGGAGCACAGAGTCTTAGCCACCAGACCACCAGGGAAGTCCCCAGTTCATTTTATAAACAGCATGGATGTGGCCGTGCGTTGGCTTTGCAGTGGTGAGGGTTTCAGGGTGATGGGAGTTTAGGGGAGGGACAGGAGTGTGGCATGCCACAAGACCTTGGCAGAAGTCAAAATCCTAGAATTGAGAACCATGCCAGAGACCAGACAGGTAGCACTTGTTTTGAGAATGAGTGAATGAGTGACCGAGCCAGGAGCCGGCGTCCCAGCAGAGAGTCACTGCCCTCAGTCTGAGGACTGCCCTCTGTCCTCCCTGGGAACAGAAAAACTGACCACTTTGGGAATCCAGGGACATTTCAAAGCAATTCATCGACCACCATGGAATTGAAATTTTCTTAAATGTATGAATTTTTTAAATATCAGTTTATATGTTTATTGTAGAAGGTTTGAAAAATACAAACTGGGATAATGAAGAAAACTGAAAGTACTTGCTACCACCCAGCAGAAACAGGGCCTAGTTTGATTATTTTTCACTTACTTTTTTTTTCAGACAGCAACATTTTAATGGAAAAACTGAGCTGGACTCACCGTTCACACATTTTCATGCTGCGTAGGTTTCACTCGTGAGCATCACAGTTGTTAAAAACAGTGTCCAGTTTGATAACTAGACCAGGAATCTAGGTATTTTAATTAGAATACTTGATTATCAGCCAGAGCAGCCTTTTCAAATGTTTTATAACAAGTTTCATTTCTTCTTTTCTGAATTTTGTGTTTACAAGAGACTTTTCTATGGGGTATTTGCCTTTTTGCTTTTATTCCTGAGATTTCCTTGGACACAAAAATTACCATTCACCTTCTGCGTGAGACAAATACTAAATGTTTTCATCTACTCAATTTTTTAATCTACAAACTTTATTTTTAGAGTTAGTCTTTTGTTTATTTAATTTATTGAAGTGTAGTTGATTTACACTGTTTCAGGTGCACAGCAAATTGATTCGTTTATATATATGTGTATATACATATTAATATATGTATACATTCTTTTTCAGTTTCTTTTCTATTATGCATGTGTGCGGGCATGCTAAGTTGCTTCAGTCGTGTCCAACCCTGTGCGACCCTATGGACCTTAGCTCACTAGGCTTCACTGTCATGGGATTCTCCAGGCAAGAATACTGGAGAGGGTTGCCATTTCCTTCTCCTTCCCATTATAGGTTATAGGTTAGTACAGACATTGAATATGGTTCCCTTCCCTGTGCTCTACAGTAGGTCCTTGTTATTTATCTATTTTCTACATAGTAGTGTGTAAATGTTAATCCCAAACTCCTAATTTATCCTTTCCCACTCTCTCCCCTTTGGTAACCAGAAGTTTGCTTTGTTTGTCTGTGAATATGTTTCTGTTTTGTAAATTAACTCATTCATATCAATTTTCAGATTCTACATATAAAGCGATATGGTATGGTTTCTTATCATTTGTCTTTCTCTGTTTGACTTACTTCACTCAAATGACAATCTCTAGGTCTGTCTGTATTGCTGCAAATGGCATTATAGCATTCTTTTTACAGCTGAGTAATGTTGTTGTTCAGTCACTCAGTCGGGTCTGATTCTTTGTGAACCCATGGCCTGTAGCACACCAGGCTTCCCTGTCCTTCACCATCTCCTGGAGCTTGCTCAAACTCAGGTCCATTGAGTCAGTGATGCCATTCAACCATCTTACCCTCTGTCATCCCCTTCCCCTCCTGCTTTCTATCTTTCTTAGCTTCAGGGTCTTTTCTAATGAGTCAATTCTTCGCATTAGATGGCCAAAGTATTGTAGCTTCAGCTTCAGCATCAATCTTTCCAATGAATATTCAGGCTTGATTTCCTTTAGGATTGACTGGTTTGATCTCCTTGCCATCCAAGGGACTCTCAAGAGTCTTCTCTAACACCGCAGTTCAAAAGTATCATTTCTTCAGCTCTCAGTTCACATACATACATGAATACTGGGAAAACCATAGCTTTGACCATATAGACCTTTGTTGGCAAAGTAATGTCTCTGCTTTTTAATATGCTATCTAGGTTGGTCATAGCTTTTCTTCCAAGGACCAAGTGTCTTTTAATTTCATGGCTGCAGTCACCATATGCAGTGATTTTGGAGCCCAAGAAAATAAAATCTGTCACTGTTTCCACTGTTTCCCCATCTATATGCCATGAAGTGATGGGACTGGATACCATGATCTTAGTTTTTTAAATGTTGTTTTAAGCCAGCTTTTTTACTTTCCTCTTTCACTTTCATCAAGAGGCTCTTTAGTTCCTCTTTACTTTCTGCCATAAAGGTGGTACCATCTGCATATCTGAGGTTATTGACATTTCTCCAGGCAATCTTTCTCCTGGCTGAGTAATATTCCATTGTATATATGTACCAAATCTTTATCCATTCCACTATCGATGGACATTTAGGTTGCTTCCATGTCCTGGCTACTGTAAACAGCACTGCAATAAACAACTGGGATGTGTCTTTTCAAATTAGGGTTTTCACCTTAGAATCTATCTTCTTAACAGTTTCTCCCTTAGTTTTTATGCTCAGCATCCTTACTCTGAAATACACAGTCTCTCATTGTTTTAATCATTTCATTTCCTGCACCTGGGTTGACTTGGCCCATGATGTGAAGGGGGCACATCTCCCCAGGAATGTGCTCTGCCCTGCACCTTCCAAGGCCAGAGTCCTGCTGCTCACTTCTCTCTCCTGGCCACTGGTCTGAGGGCCAGGGTGGCACCAACTCTGTCCCAAAGCTTCTCGATGAGTTTCAGAGGCCACTGCCCAGCTGGCAGTGGCCACGCCCCTTCCCTTTCTAAGCTCCCTGGTAACTGCCACACACAGTCTCTTCCAGGTGACCTACTGATTGCTTTTTCCAAAGAAATGGGTTTCGGTGTGTTTATCAATTTTAGCTTTTGTGTTTGTTTTCAGACTCTCCAGCTTCTTCTGTTGTCTGTTTCCCACCTCCCTCACCTTACATCCTGAGCCCTCACCTCGAGCTCTCTGTCCTGCAGTCGTGTGTGTTATCACTCCTCTGCATCCAGCACAAAGCCACCTGGGCCCTTTGGGCTTCTGTCTCCGCAGGGACGGAGGTTTTCACTGTGTTGATCAGCAAACACTGTGCTCTCTCCTTTCTGACGTGTCTATAAACATTAAACTTGATTTCCTCTTGGACTTAAGTGATATTGAGCAGAGTGCCTTAAAGGTTCCATTTAGCAAGTATGTGGGGGGCATCAATTTTTTTTCCATTTGGCCAGAAACTATGGCCCTTAAAAGTTCTGCCACGGACAGTGAACTGGCAGTGGTGAACGTGTGTAGTGGATTTTCATGGGCCTGAGAATGTGTGGGATCGACGAATCGGTTGGGTTGTTTCCTCCTCTGTCTCCTCTTCCCTGGTCTGTCTGAAACTCTGTGTCCTGGAGTGAGAGTGGAGGTTCCAGCCTCTGTTGCTATCAGCTTCTTGTCTTTACATAAAGCAGACACAGCTACATCTTAACTTTGTCTTTTTGGTTTAAAAGGTTGATACCTATTTAAAGGTTGATGTAAACACTTTTTCTGCATGAAAGAGGCTTGAATCCTCACCTCCCAGGATGAATTCTGGACCCTGCCTTCTCCTCTTGTAACCTTCTGTTCCTCATCACTTATTGGCCATGCATCTGGGTTTATAGCCTGACCTTGGTCAAGGGCAGGCTCTGACAACAGTTAGAAGGGCCTCGTCTGGGGGTCTGCACTTTGGCAGAGCCTTTGTGTTTGACAGGAAGCTGATCTGACATCAGCTCACCCTGCCTCGGATGTGGGCCTCCCGCTGCCTCTTACTCAAACTTTTCTTCCTTTGTTGATGTTTCCTCTTTTTCTTGTGTTTTACCAAATGTGAACTATGGGGTGTTGTTGGGGGGGGGGGGGTTGAAAGGAATAGATTCAGTTTTTCTGCTAAGTCTTGGTCCCTGAAGCTCGGAGCTCTGTCCACTGTAAAGGGTGATCCTCAGGGCGCTCAGGGTCTCCGCATGAACCACTTCCAGTGGTCGCACACAGTTGTGCCAGCGCCCCCCTGCTGGGCAGGGTCAAGCTCAAGGGTGACTGAGGCAAAATCCTTGCTGGTGGTGGTGGGGTGGGGTGGCCTTGGGCTTCTAAACCTGCCTGGACTTGGGGTTTTGCACCTTGAGTCCTGGTGCTGGGCTGCTCTTTGGTCTGAGGAGGGTGCGGTGCAGCCTGCGGGCTGGCACATCTTCAGGGAGGCACTGCATACCTGGGCTCAGGTGGCCGGCGGGAGCGCCCTCCTCCTTGCTCTTGGACCAGCTGTCCCAGCCGAATCAGTGCCCCAAGTACATGAGGGCTCTTCAGGCTGGTCTCAGCCCCCAAGCCCCTCCAGGCACACAGGGAGCTGAGGCAGAGTGTGTCGCTGGGGGACCCGGACTGACACTGTCCTGAGCCATTGGCATCCAGAAGGGCCTTGGTCCACAAAGCTCCATGATGCTGGTTTCAGGCATCAAGGCTCCGATAGCCAGTCCTGGCTGCGGGGCGCGGGTGCTGTGACTTCTGCCTGCTCCCGGGGAGCCGCCCTCAGCTCCCAGAGGGGCTGTGGACACCGGGGCCAGGGTGGAGCCATTGGCAGTGGCTGTCCCAACGCTTGAGTGAGGAAGGGATTGGGGACGACACTTGTGGGGACAGACCCCCACTCCCCCCAACTAGCTTCCTGCGGTCAGGGTCAGACCCTGCAGCCTGTGGGTTGTCTTGCCTAACCGAGGTGCACGCCCTTCCCTCCAGGTGGCAGGGGCTCCAGGGCACCACTCCAGCTGTGATGGGCTCCCCTGTCCTCTCCCTGCCCCCACAACCCCCCTTGTGTGGGAGGGGCTCCAGTTGTGAGCAGCACAGAGTCCGCAGCCTGGTGCTGAGGGGTCTTAGCTTCCCCAGGCCAGGATGGGGTTACCTGCCAGCTGTCGTGACCCTTGGGGGTTCCGTCTGTGGCCACAGGAGCAAGCGTGGAGAGCTGAGGCTAGAGCCTCCCTACCAGGCCGCATGCATGGTTGGGGCACTTGGGGTGGGGGTTCCCCTCCTCTACTTGGAGCCACTTCTGGCTCAGATGTGGGGTGCTCTCCTGAGGCCACCTGGATCCGGCAGTGCCCTGGTCAGCCGAGGTCATGGGCACACGTGTGCCCCACAGGCCACCCAGCTGTGGACCTGAAGGGACCGGGAGGACGCTGGGGCAACGCCGGGCTTTCATAAATGCATGTGTATGCAGTGGACTGGAACCTTCTTCCCAGCTCCACTCTGTGACCCTGGAGGCCAGGGCAGGGCAGTTCTGCTTTTGACCTGAACAGGAAGGATCCACGGTTCCATTTTGACCCTTCTAGCTCCTGATCATAATCTTGGCAGGGACCAGGAAGCAAGGTCACCTCCGAAAAGACAGCAAGGTGAGGCTGGGTGGAACTCAAAGGACTAGGACTCCCCAGGGGTGCTCTGGGGCCCTCCTCCACCCAGAGCCCCTGGTACGCAGGCAGAGGTTACGCGAGAGCGGAGGTTAGGGCACGACCTGCCCCGAGGGGCACCCAGAGCCCACAGGCTGCGGCAGGGGTCGCAGCAGGGACCATGTGGCCCGCCACCCAAGCACACCTTGGGCCGGAGCCTCTGCCGGCCCAGTTCTGGGGCCCCGAGGCCACCGTGCTGGCCAACATCACCAGCAGTGCCCTGGGCAAGGTATTCAGAAAGAGCCTGTTCATCTTGGTTTGATCTTGGTTTCTGATAAAACATACCATCTTCCTGTCTGCTGCCTCTGGTTTGCTGGCTTCTCAGCACCCTCTCCGCTCTCTTGGTGTCAGATTAAAAGGCTGCAGCCCTACAGGTTTCTCAGACCAGGGGGCTCATGTGCCCAGGAAGCCCTGCCATCCCTCCTGGAAGCTGAGCTGGAGGAGATCTGTCACTTTGGGCCAGACCTGAGTCCCTGGGGCACGTCCAGGGAGGGAGTGAGCGGCGTCTCCCTGAGGGCGGAGCTGGCTGGCTGGCCCCTGCGCAGCAGGCAGTGGGTTTGAAGGTGCTGCCTCCACCTCCAAGACCCAGTGCCAGAACCAGCATCCCAGCCTCCCGCCCCACCCCACCATCTTGCCTCAGGAGCACCAGGGCCAGTCAATGATGGCCCAACTCCCGGTCCATGCCCCACCCCAGGTGCTGGGGTCTTAAGGAGAGAAGGTGCGGAATAAGAAAAACACAGCAGTGGAAGCTGCTGGCCTCAGGTGAGGCAGGTGATGGCTCTGCAGGACTGCGTGTTGGCTAACAGCCCAAGCTCACGTGCCTGATGCACAGTGAGGCCAAACAGACCAAAACACCTTGGAGCAGCGAAAAGTTTACTGCAGGGCCGAGCAAAGAGATTGTGGCTCAGGCCCCAAAATCCCCAAACTCCTCGAAGATTTCGACAGAGCATTTTTCAAGGCAAAAGGAGGGAGGGGACTTAGCAGGGTATGTGATCAATTTGTGTGCTGATTGGTTCATGATGAGGTAAGAGGGCAGGATCTGTCTAACTGATAGGGGTTAACACTATCGGTCCTCAGGATCCAGTAGATCTGAGGGCCATGCGTTCATGATCATCATTCAATCAGCTTCTTCTGTTTGGTGGGGATTTTAGCATCTACAAAACAACCTAGGAAATGTGTCTCAGAGACTGTTGTCTAGGTACTTCAGGAACAAACTAAAGCTTCTGTGACTGCCACCTGGCTGAATTACTGTTTAAATTCTTACCAGTTCTCCCAGCTCAACTGCTGCTGTTGTCACTACACATCCACACCTTTTGGATCATTAATTCTCCAGCCAGGCTTCTGTGACTCAGGGGAGGCCTGGGAGACCACAGCTTTTCCATAAACAAGAGGCAGGTAGAGGATGGGGGAGGCAGGTGTCCAGCAGGCAGCCAGCACAGTCCTGGCACTCGTCCTGCCTCCTGCCAGGAGGCCTGGGCACACCAAGTCTTTGCTCCAAGCTCAGCTCAATTCGCTGGGGACTCAGGGCCACAGAGGTCACACAGGGCCCTGACCCAGAGCGTGCCACCCCTCAGGCACACCTGTGTGGTGTCTGTGTGTGTGCGCGTGTGTGTCACTGGCAGGAGGCCCACTCCCTGCTCACCCTTGGAGGGCCGGAGGGCTCAGCGGAGTGGAGCACACGTAACCAGCTCAGGCCTCCTCCCTACTGGTCGCACAGCCTGGGTGAGGGAGGTGGGGAGACCGACCTGTGTCGGCCCCACCCCAGCGCTGAGCACCCCTCGGCAGCAGGGACCGGGCCTCCCAGCTCTGTGTCTCCAGGCCCAGAGTCTGGGGTCCAAGGCTGTGTCACTGCCCTTTCCTTCCCTCCACAGGACATGCTGCGCCAGCGCCCCCAGCTGCTGCTTCTAGCGGGTCTGCTCGCCTTCCAGTCTGGTGAGTCCCGCGGGGGCAGCTCCTCATGCGCAGAGTGGGGCCCACCTTGGTACCCTCCTGGAGGGGGCCTTAGGAAGGGTCCCACTCTGCCCGTCCCCTGCCCCTCTGCCTGGGGCTGACTTGGGGCCCACCCTCCTGAAGACAGGATCCCGTGGCCGCTGGTTTCCTCCCTCCTTCCTGGTCCTCCCATTGGCTCTCCTTCTCCACCACCCCTGCCTATGGGCTTAATCATCCATTCACAGCCCCCAGCCCCTCCTCGCTGCCCTTGGAGGGCCCGCCGTCTCTGGGAGCAGGGGGGTCACCAGCCTGTGTCTCTCTCCCAGTTCTGTCCCAGGAGTGCACCAAATACAAGGTCAGCACCTGCAGGGACTGCATCGAGTCGGGCCCCGGCTGTGCCTGGTGCCAGAAACTGGTAAGAGCCTCCCTGAATGGTATCAGCCACGCTGAGGGTCCTCGCGCCCAGCCTGCCCTCCCCTCTTCCCTCCTCCTGGGCTGGAGCCCCTTCTCCGCTTCTGAAACTGCCAGCCCCCAGGAGCACCGTCACTCTGCTTCCTGGTGGGACAGGAGCAGGCCAGGGACACAGCGTTGTCAGAGAGGCAGGCAGACAGTCCGGCAGACACCGAGGTGTCCCCAGGCAGCCTGGCAGAGGCAGATCTAAGTGAGACCGCCCGGTGCAGCCCGTTGGGCCCTGCAGGCAGGAACCCTGGGCCAGACAAGGGCAGAGCTGCTGCAGCCCGGTCCCTGCCAGCCATCGGCTCCCAGAACTGGGAGGAGTGGGGAAGCTCCCTACTGGGTCCTGAGCTCTCTGCTCTCCATGTTTTACTTGCAAGACCCTCTGGGGAAAAAGGTAAAGGCCCAGGATAGCCAGGATGTGGGGGAGCTCCACCTCCTCCCGGGGAGGACCACTTCCCTGGGGACCCCCGAGATCCCGACCATTCCCTCCTCCTGGAGATCCCTGAGGTTCAGACACTGCAGGTCTGTTTGGAAACACTTGCATGCACACACATTATTATTTTTTCTCAATTGTTTGAGAGTGGTTGCAGACATGAGCCCCTTTGTGCCTTAAGGTTTCCAGAGACTTTCTCAAAAACAAGGTATTCCCTTACAAAACCATGCATTTATCAAAGCCTGGAAACTTAGCACAGTACTTTAATCAAATTTACACACCTCAGGCCTTCTGTAGTGGCCCAGTGGTTAAGAGTTCACCTGCCAATGCAGGGGACACAGATTCAATCCCTGGTCTGGGAGAATCCCAAAGGCCGTGGAGCAACTAAGCCCGTGCACCACCCAGCAAAGGCCCAGTGCAGCCAAAATAATAAATAAGTAAAATAAATTAAAAGACAGACTTACACACCTTGTACAAATTTTGCCAGTTGTTCCAATAATGTCTTTGCTATCAACCCTCTGCCCTGCCTCACTGGTCAATATTATAATCCAGGATCACACATTGCATTCGAATGTCTCTTTATCTCCTTAAACCTGGAACATTCCTCAAATTTCTTTCTTTCACTTCCTTGACATTTCTCCAGAGTTCAGAACAGCAGTTGTGCAGGGTCCCTCGTGCGGGCTTGTCTGGCGCTCCCTCTGACACAGCCCGGGGTGGGCCTTTCAGCAGGAACCCCATGCAGGGCTCTGCTGTCGCTCTGTCCTAGGACGGGCGATGACAGCCTAGACCACTCAGCTGAGGGAAATGTCTGCCAGACTCTCCACTGTGATGTCAGTATTTCCCCTTTGCAATTAACAAGTAATTTATGGGGAGATACTCTGAAGCCAGGAAGCACTCTGCTTCCCTTGAAGCCTGCACCCACTAGCATCCATCGGTTGATGGGAGTCTGAATCAGTTATCACTGGCATGGTTGCAGAATGGTGACTCCCACCAACAGTTCCTAATGTAAGAGGAATATTTCCTTCTTGCAATCTCCCTCTCTCTGCCTCTTTCATCGGTGTGGATGTTTATGTTACTCGGTAGCTTATAAGCTATCACTTTCACTTTGTCATTCTGAAGCTCAAATTGTTCCCTATCTGGCCATGGGAACCCTGGGGCTGGCCCTGTGCCCTACTAGCACACCCCAGCATCACTTCCTGAGCTCTCTCTCTGGGATCAGCAGGTGCTCCTGGCCCCTTGGCACTTGCCTGGCCACCTCCAGAGGGTTCCTGGTTCCCTTCATGAGAAGCCAGGCTCCCAACATGCACAATACATTTCCCCATTTCCTCTTCCCTTGACTCTGGGAAAGTGGTTACAGAGTCACTATCCACAGCACTGCAGGGAGGAGAGGGTGTGGTCTGTGTGCTCTTCTGTTGGCCTGTAGTCACAGTCCAGCTTGCAAAATCCCTCCTCAGGGTGGGTTTCTCCCTTCCCTCCTGTGAGCTTCTCGTTTGCATATGAAATGCACTTAGGTTACATTGCTTCTGAGCAGATTTCATTTTAGGGATTTCTTCCCTCCCTGTTCCTGTTAATTTTATTTCCCTAATACTTAAAGTGGGCATCCCAGGTGACTCAGTGGTAAAGAATCTGCCTGCCAACACAGGAGATGCAAGAGATGCAGGTTCTGTCCCTGGATCAAGAAGATGCCCTGGAGGAAGAAATGGCAACCCACTCCAGTATTCTTGCCTGGAGAACCCAATGGACAGAGAAGCCTGGCAGGCTACAGTCCATAGGGTCGCAAAGAGTCAGACTCGACTGAGCTACTAAGCACGCAGGCAGGCACGCAGCAATTAAAGCATTAATAGGGTCTCAAAAGTGAAGACAGTACAGAGGCAGCTCAGGAAGCACCACCCCTCTAATGGCCACGCCCCCTTAGTCTGGCTCCACCTCCTGAGCTCTCAGGCCTCCTGTTGGTTGTTCAGTGGCTCGGTCATGTCTAACTCTGTGACCCCATGGCCTACAGCACAACAGGCTTTCCTGTCCTTCACCATGTCCCAGAGCTTGCTCAAACTCACGTCCATTGAGTCTGTGATGCCATCCAACCATGTCATCCTCTGTTATCCCCTTCTCCTCCTGCCTTCAATCTTTCCCTGCACCAGGGTCTTTTCTAACAAGTCAGCTCTTTGCATCAGGTAGCCAAAGTATTGGAACTTCAGCATCAGTCCTTCCAATGAATATTCAGGCTTGATTTCCTATAGGATTGACTGTTTTGATCTCCTTGCCATCCAAGGGACTCTCAAGGGTCTTCTTCAGCACCACAATTCAAAAGCATCAATTCTTCAGCTCCCAGCCTTCTTGATGGTCCAGCTCTCACATCCATACATGACTACTGGGAAAACCATAGCTTTGACTATACACAAAGTCAGCAAAGTAATGTCTCTGCTTTTTAATATGCTGTCTAGGTTGGTCATAGCTTTTCTTCCAAGGACCAAATGTCTTTTAATTTCATGGCTGCAGTCACCATATGCAGTGATTTTGGAGCCCAAGCAAATAAAATCTGTCACTGTTTCCACTGTTTCCCCATCTATTTGCCATGAAATGATGGGACCGGATGCTATGCTCTTAGTTTTCTGAATGTTGAGTTTTAAGCCAACTTTTTCACTCTCCTCTCCCACCTTCATCAAGAGGCTCTTTAGTTCTTCACTTTCTGCCATAAGGGTGGTGTCATCTGCATATCTGAGGTTACCAATATTTCTCCTGGAAATCTTGATTCTAGCTTGTGCTTCATGCAGCCCGGCATTTCACACAAAGTACTTTGCATATAAGTTAAATAAGCAGGGTGACAATATACAGCCTTGATGTACTCCTTTCTCAATTTGCAACCAGTCCATTGTTCCATGAATGGTTCTAATTGTTGCTTCTTGACCTGCATACAGACTTCTCAGGAGGCAGGTAAGGTGGTCTGGTATTCCCATCTCTTTAAGAATTTTTCACAGTTTGTTGTGATCCATGCAATGAAAGGCTTTAGCGTAGTCAATAAAGCAAAAGTAGATGTTTTTCTGGAATTCTCTTGCTTTTTCTATGATCCAACGTATGTTGAAAATTTGATCTCTGGTTCCTCTGCCTTTCTAAATCCATCTTGAAAATCTGGAAGTTCTCAGTTAATGTACTGTTGAAGCCTAGATTGGAGGATTTGTAGCATTACTTTGCTGGCATGTGAGATGAGTGCAACTGTGCAGTAGTTTGAACAGTCATTGGCATTGCCTTTTGGGATTGGAATAAAAACTGACCTTCTCCAGTTCTGTGGCCAGTGCTGAGTTTTCCAAATTTGCCAGCATGTTGAGTGCCTCCTATCAGGCCCCCTGTCTGTTTGTTATCCCCTAGTCTCCCTCTGTGGGAGGAAGCCAGACCCACCGATGCCACAATGACATCCAGGGGGCCTCCATGGGGGCAGAGTGGTCACGAGGAAAGTGCCCTGGACTCAGGACCCCCACGCTCCCCCTGCCTTTTCCTTCTGATCTGCTTGGCCCAGAGCCCTGGCCTCTATTCCCGGGGTGCCCGGGCATTAACTCGTGGGCCAAGAGGGATACCTGCATTCCTTCAGGAGAGAGCCGCTCCCTCCCAGCAAGGCACTGCTGAGGAAGGGGTTGAAAACCCGGGCCAGATGCCTGATGGGCCGTGGAGGGTTCCCATGGGTCTGCCTGGAGCTGAGATGCTGGCCCGGAGCCGCTTCCACTGCTGGAGGCTGTGGGGAGAAGCCTGCTGGTGCCAGGCTCTCCTGGGACCCCGAGCCTTGCAAAGAGGCTGCCGGGCCCCCACCCCATCCCCACCCTGCCAGGGACCTCTTCCTGAACAGTGGGGCAGATGAGAGGGTCAGCCTGGCACGGCACCCATAGCATGGGCTCCCATGTCCCCCAGAACTTCACAGGACAAGGGGAGCCCGACTCCACTCGCTGTGACACACGGGCGCAGCTGCTGTCAAAGGGCTGTGCTGCCGATGACATCATGGAGCCTAAGAGCCTTGCTGAGACCCACAGGAGCCAGGCGGGCGGCCAGAAGCAGCTGTCCCCACAGGGAGTGACTCTGTACCTGAGACCAGGTAGGCTTGGCTGCCCAGGGCTGGGCCGGCCCTGATGGTGCGTGTATCCATGTGTCCCTGCCCTAGGAGGATGTCCCCAGTACCCTGTCTGCAGCTGGTGCCTAGTCTAATTTTTAGCGCTGAGTTCTGCGTCCTAAAAAAAGGAGAATAAACCATCTGGAAAACGCTTCTGTATCCCTCCCTCAGAAGATGAGGTATTTTTGGCTGAGTGAAGCCTCTGATAAGTCCTATAACCTAGGAACCCAGGTAAACCTTTGAATCAGTGTTACCCACCTGACTTGACCACAGACCCAGGTTTAGGACACAGCTCCCTGTCAGCACTCCAAGAAACACCCTTCATGAAGGTGGCATGGGGGACCAGCAGGGGGTTATGGTGGACAGGCCTGGGCAGGGCTGGGGTGGCCACACAGGGAGCTGATGCTGGAGGGTGGACTGGCAGAGGGGACTTGATTCATCATGGCTTTGTCGAGCACCAGCTGTGTGCCAGGCACCTACCTGGGAGCTGGGGACACAGGCTATTTGTATTGACAAGGAAACAAGTCATTACAAGTGTAGGTGGTGATTAAGACGACAAGGAGCAGAAACCAGGGCGGCTGTGATTGAAGAAGGGGGGTGTCCCCAGGATGGCCTGGGAGCCCTTTGGGTGCAGGACAGGTTTGCTTAGTGGCTGGTGGTAGAGAAGGCCTTGCTGGGGAGACCCAGGGAAATCCAGGTGGATCTGAATCTCAACGGTGCTGGGTAAACAATGAGCACTTCTTGTATCCAGCACATCTTGTATCCAAATGGTCTTCTATGTCGGAACGTGCGCTTTACCTGAAATCGGGATCTGAGTAGGCGCCCAGCATCTTATCCACCAGCCTCAGAGAATGGGGGAGTCCTGAGGGTTCTGAGGCCTGCAGAGGCATCAGTGACCCCGAAACCTCCCACCCCCAGACCAGGTGGTACACCCTGACTCTCTCCCAAATCCTGGCAGGTCAGGCAGCTGCATTCAACGTGACCTTCCAGAGGGCCAAGGGCTACCCCATCGACCTATACTACCTGATGGACCTCTCCTACTCCATGGTGGACGACCTTGTCAACGTCAAGAAGCTGGGGGGTGACCTGCTCCGGGCCCTCAACGACATCACCGAGTCGGGCCGCATCGGTGAAGCAGCTACTTCATCTTCCCCTGAAGCCCCAAGCCCCAGTCCCAGGCACTTCTGCACCCCTGTATCCTGAGGGCAGGGCACCAGGCCCCTCCCCACGTGCCAGGTCTTCCTCCCCCACTCTGGTAAGAAGTAGGGAAGTCAAGGCTCAAGGCCCCCCACTGTCCCCCAGGTTTCGGGTCCTTCGTGGACAAGACGGTGCTCCCCTTCGTCAACACGCACCCCGAGAAGCTGCGGAACCCCTGCCCCAACAAAGAGAAGGAGTGCCAGCCCCCATTCGCCTTCAGGCACGTGTTGAAGCTCACCAACAACTCCAAACAGTTCGAGACAGAAGTCGGGAAGCAGCTGATCTCGGGGAACCTGGACGCCCCTGAGGGCGGGCTGGATGCCATGATGCAGGTGGCCGCGTGCCCGGTGAGGCTCTGTCCTGGGCAAACCTTCCAAAGCCCGAATACGAGGAAATGACCCTGGAAAACAAGACCCCTTTGCTGCCCGATCCTGGGAGTCCCCCTACTTCCAGCACCCTTCAGAGAATAAGGCATCCTGGCCAGGCTCACCCCCAGTTATGTGGCTTCAGTGTCACTGCTGGCCATCCCCAGCTGCTGCGGGCCCTCCCAACGTGGTCCTGCCCAGCCACTGTATCTGTGATGTCACTGTTATGGCACAGCGATCTGGTTTAGCCACGCAGTCCTGTCACCTCCACAGATGGGATCCCAACTCTGCAGGCTTTCTGGTCCTGGGAACACCACCCTGCCTCACAGACCCACACTTTCATGTGTGTGTGTGATTATCAGGTTCATGACGTGTGTTGCTGATGCGCCCTCATCACCCCCGCATCCCAGTGTCCACCCCCTCATCCCAGTGTCCGCGGCTGCTTTCCTCTGTGTTGGCAGTGCTTTTCCACTGAGACAAACATTTCCAAGTATTTTTTCTTCTTTGGAAGCATCTCCTTAGGAGGTGCTCCCAGGTCTGAGCTGAATGGGCATGGAGGATGCGGTGTTCAGATATGAATGTGCGTTCCTATCCCCTGGGCCTCCCATACCCACCCAGGCATCAGGGAGGCTGTCACCCTGCAGACACTTCTCAGGCTCCCCTGGGCACTGGAATCTGCAGCAGACATGGGACCCTGAGTCGAGCAGCTGGGTCTTTCTCTGGTACCTGTGCTCCCTAGAAAACCTAGGTGTTGGGGGCACACGAGGCCCCCATAGCAAGCTCAGCCTCGGCTCCTGCAGTCTGTGGGGGCCCCGCTGGGGAAACAAAGGCAGGTCACTTCCACCATCTCCTTGTCAGGAGGAAATCGGCTGGCGCAATGTCACCAGGCTGCTGGTGTTTGCCACGGATGACGGCTTCCACTTTGCGGGCGATGGAAAGTTGGGTGCCATCCTCACCCCCAACGATGGCCGCTGCCATCTGGAAGACAACCTGTACAAAAGCAGCAACGAATTTGTAAGTGCAGTGTCCTTGGGTGGGAGGTGGGAGGATGGGGGTCTGCCCCAGGGGAGCAGAGAGGCAGGCTCACTCCCAGCCTGGGGTCCAGAGGGGCGGGAAGGGGCCCTCGCTCCCAGGGAGGTGCTTTGATGGCACCGAGAGGGCAGAACTCCCTGGTCTGCTGGCATTGTAATCCCTGGAGCTGCAGAGGATTTCAGAGATGGGACCCTTGGGGCCCTCCACCTGCAGCCTGCCGACTTGAGGTGGGAGGAGGTGGTGGCAGCTCTCAGGGGCCCACCGATTGGGACAGCATAAACGTGACATCTGAGGTTCCTGTGAGCTTCTGCCTGAAATTGTACATGGGACGGCTATGAAAATAGGCACCAGTGTGCTGCTCGCCACTGGCTCAGCGGATGAAGAATCCACCTGCAAGGCAGGAGACACAGGAGACCCAGGTTCGATCCCTGGGTTGGGAAGATCCCCTGGAGGAGGAAATGGCAACTCGTTCTGGTATTCTTGCCTGCAGAATCCCATGGACAGAGGAGCCTGGCAGGCTACAGTCTATGGGGTCACACAGAGTTGGACACAACTGAGTGACCAAGAGCATGCTGGGAGGCAGCGTCTGTGATCTCGGTCCCAGCATTTCCAGAGGGGTTTCCCCAGTGCCCTACAGCTCAGACACAGCAAAGGGCTGCTCGCTCATCCCATGTTGAGGGTCTGTGAGCTGTTACTTGCCACTGGACTTATTTTTCAGTGCATTGAGCAAGAAGCACACCACAACTTTTAATATTTTCTTGAGTGTTTTTCAGTATTGTCTGTTTCCCTCCTAATCCCATTGTCTTATGTGTTTGCAAACGTCACTGGGGACAGCCCCATCACAGCGCAAGCAGGGCGGGGTCTCTGCACTCTGGGCAGTCACTTCTGCCTGTAGGAGCCGACAGGTGGCCTGGATGGCTTGTCCCCAGCCTCAGAGCCGTCTGACTGGGGGTCTCCTCTCTAGGACTACCCATCAGTGGGCCAGCTGGCACACAAACTGGCAGAAAGCAACATCCAGCCCATCTTTGCGGTAACCAGGAAGATGGTGAAAACGTACGAGGTAAGTGGGCTTGAGCAACCTGGCAGGACAAGGTGTTGCAGCTGGAGAGTGACAAAATCTGGGGTGATCAGACTTGAGTGCTGCTGTGCGCTGGGTGTGCTGGCCGAGGCCATGTGAGACCATGTGGGCAGCCCCAGGCAGTGAGCACTGTGCAGGAAGAGCTGACAGCTCCCTGTGGCTCAGAGATCGTGGTTTTGCTACAACATAGCAAACCCTTTGAGTCTGCAGGTCCCATTCTTCACATCAGGAAACGTTCCTTGTTTTGTGTCCATGTACGTTTGTGCTTCAGCACTTCTCCCCTCTGCCCATCACAAGAGGGCTATTTTACTTGCTGTTTTGTGTTTTCGTCTGCTGGGCTCAGTGTGGCGGCCTCTGTGGCTGCGATGGGCTGGGGGCGCCTCCTGGCCCCTCTCCTCCCCTAAGTCCCGGTCTCCTTCCTCTTGCCCGTGACCTGCTGTGCCTATGTGGGACACTTGCAGGCTCGACAGTGGGACCAGCCACACCCGCCGTCAGCATTCGGAGTCCCTCCTTGGGCACAGGATGCAGGATGCCGAGGGAGGAGGGACAAGTGGCCAGGGGCGGGTGGTGGGAGCTGGCCAAGCCACAGGGACAGTGCAGGGCTGATGGCTGGGTGCGGCTGAGACCACCGCCCGCACAAGTTGCCTGAGCAGAAGGCGTGTCCTAGAGGCAGTGTGGTGAGAGGGCAGGAGCTGGAGATGGAAGACACGGACCCGGGACTCTGCTCCCTGACAGCAAGGGCAAGGCTCTGGGCAGTCGCAGGCCTCGCTGAGCCTAAGCTTACTGACCTGCATTCCTGGGGCTCCCGGGGGTTCTAGGAGACCCAGGGTCTATGTGGACAGTTTACGCGGGACCCTCCTCAGTACATGTTTCTGCTCTGAGTGGACAGCAGGTGGCTGGGAGGACTTCCCGAGCCCCAGCGGGGTCCTGAGCTGGGAGGGAGGGGAGCGGGTGATGGAGGCCAAGGTGGGGGGCCAGGTTGTGATGGTCCTCGTGAGCCACAAATGGAGGGGACTGGACTCGATTCCAGGACATCACAGCAGGGCTGGGGGCAGGGACATGGCCCAGCCCTCCGTTCTGCAAGATAAAGTGATGGTGCCATTTCCTGTGAAAGATAAGCTAAGCTGGGGGGAGGCGGGGGCAGAGGGCACAGATGGTCCTGGAGGCTGGCCCCAGGCTTGCCGGCATGACCTGGTGCTCTGGCCTGCCCACCCAGAGGTGTACCTGGGCTGGGTGTGGCTCTGCCTGCCAGAGTCAACCATCACGCTGTTGTTTAACACAGCCATTGTTGAAATCATGTCAACTCATTCACATGCTCGGTCCATGTCGCTTCCTGACTTTATACCACATTTTACGATGACCTGTGCCCTTGGTTTGTTTGTGCCTGCCACATCTGCGAGGTGGGGCAGGCCCCTAGCTGTGGCGCGTCTTCCCGGCTCTGTCCTCAATGACCAGCTTGAAATAACCAGGGAGAAGTAATTATACCAAGTAAATGTCTGCCCACACAACACTGACCATGCGGACAATAAGAAGTCGAGTGGGAGGTTGTCTGGGCCATCTCAACAAGATGGAAACCAGCAAGAAGGAAACCCTCAGGGGTGTGACAGAACTGGGTGGACACTGAGGTGTCTTCAGCCCCACGATCTGGCCACGACCAGCTGTGTTCTGCCCTGACAGAAACTGACGGAGATCATCCCCAAGTCAGCAGTCGGGGAGCTGTCTGAAGATTCCAGGAACGTGGTGGAGCTTATCAAGAGTGCCTACAATGTGAGTCCCCAGGCAGTCAGCAAAGACGCGGTCCCCACGGCAGGTCAACAGGAGGGTGGTCTGGTTCGGAGAGCCCCGGCCTTGTCTGGGCCACCCTCAGGCGCCTCCTCGGGGCAGCGATGTCCTCTCTAATTAATAGTGCGGTGGGTGCCACCCCAGGCCCTCCTGCACTTTGCTGCAACACGAGTGCCAGGCCCTCTTCCAGCCGCAGGGCCTAAGGGCCTCACGGGCATAGCTCACTGGGAGCACTGGGAAGAGCTGGTGGCACTGGGTGAAGTTGGAGCCCCCAGGGGAGCTCCATCTGCTGCCCCTGCCCTGTTGGAGCCCTCAGCCCCAGCAGGCCCTCCAAACCGCAGGTGCTGTCCAGGGGGCTGTCTCAGCTCTCTGTGTCTCTCTGTCTCTCCTGTCTCTCTCTGTCTCTCTGTCTCTCTCTGTGTCTGTCTCTCCTGTGTCTCTCTGTCTCTCTCTCTGTGTCTCTCTGTCTCCCTGTCTCTCTCTGTGTTTCTTTCTCTCTTTCTGTCTCTCTCTGTGTCTCTCTGTGTCTCTCTGTGTCTCTCTGTCTCCCTGTCTCTCTCTGTGTTTCTTTCTCTCTTTCTGTCTCTCTCTGTGTCTCTCTGTGTCTCTCTGTGTCTCTCTGTGTTTTTGTCTCTCTCTGTGTATCTCTCTGGGTCTCTCTGTCTCTCTCTGCCTCTCTGTCTCTCTCTGTGTCTCTGTCTCTCTCTGTGTTTCTGTCTCTCTCTCCATGTCTGTGTCTCTCTCTGTCTCTCTCTGTCTCTCCTCTCTCTCTCTCTGTCTGTGTTTCTGTCTCTCTCTCCATGTCTGTGTCTCTCTCTGTCTCTCCTCTCTCTCTCTCTGTCTGTGTTTCTGTGTCTCCCTGTGTCTCTCTCTCTGTCTGTGTTTCTGTGTCTCCCTGTGTCTCTGTGTCTCTCCTGTCTCTCTCTCTGTCTTTCTGTCTCTCTCCGTCTCTTTCTGTGTCTGTCTTGGTCTCTCTGTCTCTGTCTCTCTCTGTGTCTCTCTCTGTCTCTGTGCCTCTTTGTCTCTCCTATCTCTCTCTGTCTCTCTCTGGGTCTCTCTGTGTCTCTCTGTGTCTCTCTGTCTCTCTCTGAGTCTCTGTCTCTCTCTGTCTCTCCTGTCTCTCTCTCTGTCTCTCTGTCTCTCTCCATCTGTCTCTGTGTCTCTCTGTCTCTCTCTCTCTGTCTCTGTCTGTCTCTCTTTGTCTCTCTCTCTCTATGTCTGTCTCACTCTCTCATTCACTTACGGAGTTTTTCCAGCTCCTGCCCTGTGCCAGGCACTGGGTTTCGGTGGTGAGTGGACACTTGAACTCCTGTTCTCATGGGGCTGTGACCCATCTGCAGGTCCGTACCCTCTACTGGCCTGTCTTGGGGGGCATGACATGGGTAACCTGGCACCCACAGAGCTCTCCACGGATGCGTGGTGGGTGGGGGGATGAGAGGCATGCCAGCCGTGGCCTGGAAGAGCCGGGGACAGCAAGATGAGTCCGATGGCGCCACTGTCTCCCCACAGAAACTGTCCTCCAGAGTCTTCCTGGATCACAACACCCTCCCTGACACCCTGAAAGTCACCTATGACTCCTTCTGCAGTAACGGGGTGTCGCAGCTGGACCAGCCCAGAGGGGACTGCGACGGCGTCCAGATCAATGTTCCGGTGAGGCTCCCTCCCAGCCTCTGGAAGGGGCTGCCCTGGGACAGCAAGAGGGTGCGCCCCAGCCAATGGCCTACCAGGGATCAGCTAGAAGTTGGGCCTGTTCACCTCCAATTCAGTTCCTTCCCTTTAAAGTCAGCAAACGCTGTGGCCTGGTGTGGGCAGACCCCTGATGCGAGGACTGCAGCGCCCCCTGGGGACAGATGCTGGGCATAGCACCACACACCTAAAAAGGGCACTCCTTCCCCTCTGGGCATCTGCTTTGATTTTCCTGATTTTTGTGTTTATGTTTATTGTTATCATTGTTATGAATTTATTTATTTGGCTGCATCAGTTCTTCATTGTGGCATGTGGGCTCTCCAGCTGTGGCAAGCGGGCTTAGTTGCCCCTTGGCATGTGGGATCTTAGTTCTCCAACCTGGGATGGAACCCAAGTCCCCTGCATTGGAAGGCAATTCTCAACCCCTGGACCATCAGGGAAGTTCCTGTATTCTTGCTTTTTTTACACAGACATTAAATCAGGGGCCACACAGATGATTACAAGCAGGCAGTAAGTTATTTCTCTAATAGTTCAAATTTGTCATGACCAGGAATGATTAAACGTTTCCTTTCACCAGCTGTGAATTAATATTCAGCAAAATACTTGCTTTTATTTCTGAATGACATTGAAATTTTGACTGAAATCTCTATCCCTCTTACTGGGGGATCCATACCCGAATCCACTCAGTGTTGACTGCCTGATTCCTCCCTGAAGTTTCTGCTCTGTCTTCATGTACTGGGTGGAGACTCTCTTACCTTGACTGGCAGTGAGGCTGAGCCACTTACCTTGACTGGCAGTGAGGCTGAGCCGATGCTCCATGAAGCTCCCTGCGGGCTGAGCAGCAGAGCAGTGTGGGTGAGGGGAAACCCTGCGCTGCCGGCTCAGTTCTTCTGGGGCATTCAGGCTCAAGATACAATATCACAGGCAGAACCGAGGACTTCCTGTGGTATTCTGACATCTTAGCCTCTGAGCTTCAGGACAAAATACCCCAAGAAAATATACATCATTTATTAATATGAAGTCACTTTAAAATCCCTTTAAGAGATGCTTAATTAAAAGAATTCTCAAGACTCCTCCACCCAAGTCCAGGCCACCTGAGGATGGTGGGTGGGGGGAGCCGGGTGGGGGTGTATGTTCCAGCACCTCGGAGTTTCCAGCTCTCATCTTCTTTTCCCTCATCTCACTTCCTGAGCCCTGGAGCCACCTGGAATGTCCGTGTCCTTCCCTTCTCCTACCTGGATCCACTCTGTCCCTGGCCCAGCAGAGGCAGCACCCTACCAGCCTGGTAGCGGAGGACTACGGCCCTCACCCTTCTAGGCTGTGCCCTTGTCCGTGCTAGAGGAGATCAGAGCAGGGTCGTGACGCGGTGTGCAGTGCTCACCTGAGCTCCACTTTCCCGTGACAGATCACCTTCCAGGTGAAGGTCACAGCGACAGAGTGCATCCAGGAGCAGTCCTTCACCATCCGGGCGCTGGGCTTCACGGACACGGTGACCGTGCGGGTCCTTCCCCAGTGCGAGTGCCAGTGCCGGGACGCGAGCACGGACCGCAGCGTCTGCGGGGGCAGGGGCTCGATGGAGTGCGGCGTCTGCAGGTGAGGCCGCCGCCCCGCCCGGCTCCCGGCGCGCTCGGGAGGGCTCTGACCCCGCCTTCCCGCAGGTGCGACGCGGGCTACATCGGGAAGAACTGCGAGTGCCAGACGCAGGGCCGGAGCAGCCAGGAGCTGGAGGGCAGCTGCCGCAAGGACAACAGCTCCATCGTCTGCTCGGGGCTGGGGGACTGCATCTGCGGGCAGTGCGTCTGCCACACGAGCGACGTGCCCAACAAGAAGATCTACGGCCAGTTCTGCGAGTGCGACAACGTCAACTGCGAGCGCTACGACGGCCAAGTCTGCGGGGGCAACGGTCAGTGCTGGGGCCGCGGGGCCGGGGGCTGGGCGGGGGCGCTGAGTCCGCGCGGCCCGGTTTTCCGGGGCAGGGCCTGAGTCCGCGCCGCGCTGTCTTCCAGAGAGGGGCCGCTGCTTCTGCGGTGCCTGCCGGTGCCACGACCAGTTCGAGGGCTCGGCGTGCCAGTGCCTCAAGTCCACGCAGGGCTGCCTCAACCTGAACGGCGTCGAGTGCAGCGGCCGTGGGCGGTGCCGCTGCAACGTGTGCCAGTGCGACCCCGGCTACCAGCCGCCCCTGTGCAGCGAGTGCCCAGGCTGCCCCGCTCCGTGCGCCGCCTTCGCGTGAGTGCCCGCCGCCCCGCCGCCCCGCCGGGCTCGCCCCGCCCGGCCCCGCCCGCGCTCACGCCCCGGCTCCCCGCAGCCCCTGCGCCGAGTGCCTCAAGTTCGACACCGGCCACTTCGCCAAGAACTGCAGCGCGGCGTGCAGGGAGACGAGGCTGCTGCCCAGCCCGGTGCCCGGACGCAAGTGCAAGGAGCGCGACTCCGAGGGCTGCTGGATGACCTACACCCTGGTGCAGCGCGACGGGCGGGGCAGATACGACGTGCACGTGAACGACACGCTCGGTGAGCCTGGGGCCCCGCATCTCAGCCCGCCCCCGCCCCGCCCCCACCTCATCTCTCAGCCGGCCCTCGCTGTCGTTTACCGGGCGGTGGGCTACCCCAAGCTGAGCGCGTCTAGAGAGCGGGTCCTGAGAGCCGGGCGGAGGGGACCACGTGGACCTCCAGACCCAAGTCCAGCCCCTGCCCTGGATGGGCCTGCAGAGCTGCTGCTCTCTTCCCCAGATGCCCACTAGCCGCCAGTCACCCGGCTCTGCCTAGGATCCAGAGACCAATGCAGTCTTCACAGGTCCCCCCATGACACAGGCTGGGGACATATGAGCAGGTTTTGAGGGGCAAAGACTCCAGCGGGGCCTGTTTCTGAGGTCGGAGGTCAGAAGGTATCTCTAAGGAGGACAGTTGGAGACAGTTGGAGGTCGGAGGTGCCGGGCTGGGCACTAACTGGAGCCCTGAGAGTCCAGGGGAACCTTAGGTCTCTTCCCAGACATAAAAAGAGGCTGCCAACAGCTTTCAGAGGAGCACACGGCTTTCACAAGCTGGACACACAACCGGGAAGGGCCACTGCCCAGTCCAGGCACTGAGCAGGGCTGGGTTGGGGTCCTGGGGGTGGTGTGGACAGAGCCTGCTCTGGAACCAAACTCTGGGCTGGATCGGAAGAGACAGGTGACAAGTAGGGGCAGAGGGTAGGTCAGTTTCAAGGTGGTACGTGGAGTGATGACGACATTGTGAGATGGAGGGACTTAGAGCAGCAGACCCCTGAGGAGATGGGTGTAATGGTAGGAGCAGCAGCACCCAGAGCCATCTGGGCATCAGATCTGAGTACCCCGCCCTTCTCACTCAGAGAGGCTGAGGGTATGGGGCACAGGCTTCCAGGCCAGCCTCCGGGGTGACTTCAGCAGACATGTGACAGCTGTCCACCCGGGTTCTTGCAAGACTGGGGCCTGCTCCCGCTCCCCCTCCCCAGGAAAGGACCCCCAGAAAGGCATGTGGGGCCCAGTCCCGTGTGTATCCTCAGGGTTGCAGAGCCCAGTCTGCTGGAGCAGATGGCTCTCCCTGGGTTTTCAGAGAAGGTGTACCGTCAGGTCTGGTTTGGGGCAGCCATGGCTAAGGTGTTCAGTCTCTAAGGACATGAGGCTCCCTGGAAAGGCCAGAGTGATGGATGAGGGAGCACCACAGATTCCAGTGCCCTCAGCCAGGCAGACAGGGAGGGGCTCACACCGAGTGCTGTGCCTTTGCCGCAGCCAGGGTGGGCATGCTGCAGTCCAGAGACCCCCACCTGAGCTCAGCAGGAGGCTGAGTGCAGCCCCCTTGGGCACTGGGACCCCGCCTCCCATTCCCAAGGCTGCTACTGTGAGTCTCCCTGGGAATGCCTGCATGAGGAGACTCCTCCCTAAACTCTGATACCTTGTGGTCGGGGTGGGAGGCCAGAGTCTGGCCCTGGTTACTGGCAACCCGGGCCCCCCTTTCCTTCTCTGTAAACAAGGGCCCTCTCGACTTCATTGGGAACTATGGGGCCTGGCCTTATGCTCAGCTCTGAGCTCTCCTGGGCTGGGGGCCAGGGCTAGGCTGGTTTGCTCACTACCTGCCACAGATTTCTGGCAGTGGGACCCCGACACTGTGCAGGGACTGGCCAAAACCTGGGGCCCGGGAGCCGGGGCAGGCTTGACATCCCATTTGTGCACCTCCTTGCCTTAGAGTGTGTGATGGGCCCCAACATCGGTGCCATCGTGGGGAGCACCGTGGGGGGAGTTGTGCTCATCGGCATCCTCCTGCTGGCCATCTGGAAGGCCCTGACACACCTAAGTGACCTCAGGGAGTACCATCGCTTTGAGAAGGAGAAGCTCAAGTCCCAGTGGAACAATGTGAGTGGCCTTGGGGCCCCCGCGAAGGCCCACCTCCCACCCTCCAAGCCGAGGCATCCCCACAGGAGTGTGCGCCTGCCCCACTCCCACCCCTGAACCTCGTCCACCCCCAGTGGACACTGTTGTGGCCCAGAGCCCAGTGCCTTCCTCCCTGTGCTGACAAGCCACATTTGCTTTTCTCACAGGATAACCCTCTTTTCAAGAGTGCCACCACAACAGTCATGAACCCTAAGTTTGCCGAGAGTTAAGGGTGCCTGGTGAAGACAAGCCCTTCTGCACCACCCAGATGGGACCATCCCCTCACCACATCCCCTCCAGCAGGCCAACTGTGACCCCGCTGCCTAGTGGACATGGTTGATGATGCTTGAAAACTTCACTGTTAACCAAAAATGCACTGCTTTTCCTGCCCCAGAATGATGGGCGTGGCCAGATGATCCTATGGGCTCATGGTAAGGGCCAGCCTCCCCCTTATGATGCGAATGACTTTTGATAGCAAATCAGAAAAGGAATTCCCTACATTTTGTATGGTTATACACAGGTCCTTTGTAAAAATTAGCACAGCAGTCTGATGAAGAGTTATTTATATGTGAACTTCTCAGGGTATGAAGTTATATCCCCTTGGTTATGCTGCCCCCAATCAATAAAAAAAATCAATAAAATCTTCCTGTGCAGAAGCTTCCATGGGACTTAGGCTCTGCTCCTCCCCCACTGCACTCTGAGGGTCCATGCGGCCTCTGGGCCAGGGCGCGGGGTTCTCTTTTCTCCTTCCTTACCTGTTGCCCATGCAAGCCTCTCTGTGTCCCTGCCTGGGTCCCCTTCATAAGCAGCTTTGAGAAGGAGCAGCCCCCCCCAAGGGGGTCCCACTGTGGAGCCTGAGTAGGGCCGAGGCAAGATGGGAAAGTGGGCGTCTGTCCCCCTCTCCGCTGTCTACACCTGCTCTCGGCTAATGATGGGACAAAATTTGACTGTGTTTCTCGTGGGCTGTTTTCTAGAGTGACCTGGAGGTCACGTTGACCCATTGTGTGATGACAGCAGGGGGAAGGTCCCACCATGATCACCAAGACCTGTGTGTATCTGCTAGTCTCTATGGGGTTGGTATGGGTCAGGGTCCAGGTGTGGCCAGTGAGAGCCTGTGAGGATAGGGCAGTTCTTGGATCCCCAAGGAAAGGGCTCTACTCCCGTAAGCTAATATTCTCTGGGACTTCCCTGGTCATGGAGTTGGGAGTCCGCCTTCCAGTGCAGGGGACACGGGTTCCTTCCTTGCTCCAGGGAGATCCCACATGCCAAAGGGCAGCTGAGCCCATGCGCCGTAGCTACTGAAGCCCGGGCACCCTAGAGCCTGTGCTCTGCAACAAGAGAAGCAAGTGTACTGCCGAGAGAGAGTAGCCCCTGCTCAGGGCAACCAGAGAAAGCCCTTGGGCAGCAACAGAGATCCAGCACAGCCAAAAATGAAAAAAAAAGAAAGTACATCCTCTGAAACCCTGCTGGTACTGGCTCTCTTCATGTTACAGAGACCTAAGAGAGGCAGATAGATGTTGAATATGGAGTGAGTGTTTGTGAATATATATTCAGATGCATAGACATAGTTTCAGATATTTGCCCTTATTTTTCCCTTTTCCCTAAAATATATAATTCTTTATTAAAACCCCAGATAATGCTTTGTTAAAAAGAACATCAATTTATTCAAACAGCACTTATGAAGTTCTGCCTTTGCCAGTCACTGCAGAGAAGCCCTGGGCAAAGGAGAGATGCTCACTGCCTTCATGGAGGTACACGCAGGGTAGCCTCCCTGCCGGTGTGACATGATAAAGAATGCATGCTGAGACAGAAAGGCACATGGTCCAGAACTGAGTTCAGTCACTCAGTCGTGTCCGACTCTTTGCAACCCCATGGTCTGCAGCACTCCAGTTTTTCCTGTCTTTCACCATCTCTCAGAGCTTGCTTAAACTCACTGTCCGTTGAGCCGGTGATGCCATCCAACTGTCTCCTCTGTCGTCCCCTTCTCCTGCCTTCAATCTTTCCCAGCGTCAGGGTCTTTTCTAATGCATGCAGGCATGCATGCTAAGTCGCTTCAGTCGTGTCCGACTCTGCGCGACCCTACGGACAGCAGCCCACCAGGCTCCTCCGTCCGCAGGATTCTCTAGGCAAGGTTACTGGAGTGGGTTGCCATTTCCTTCTCCACTTTTCTAATGAGCAAGGTTTAAAGAAATAAAACTGCCCACGTCACCCACCAGGTGGCACTAGAGGGAGGTTGCCGGTTCAGGCGCCTCAGAAGACCCGGGTTCAATCCTTGGGTCTGAAAGATCCCCTGCAGGAGGAAACGGCAACCCGCTCCGGTATTCTTGCCTGGAGAATCCCTTGCATGGAGGAAACTGGCGGGCTACAGTCCATGAGGTTGCACAGAGTTGCAGGCGACTGAGCACTCACGCACACCTCGCCCGCTAGGCTTCTGCGACTAGTAGCGCAGGGGGCGCTACTAGCCCTGCAGGGGTCGCTCCCCCCAGGGCCTCTGCCGCCTCGCCGTCTGGCCGCCAAGCACAGAACGTGGTGGGGGCCCTGGAAGCCTCCTTCCTGCCCTGTCTAAAGTGCGCGCGCTTGACACAGAGCAGCCGACAGTCAACCTTACCATCTTCGTGGTGCCGCATCCTTCCGCGCCCTGGAGAACCAGGCTGTGGTTTCCAAAAATGTCAAAACCCAGTTGAACAACATGGAATCTCTTCAAGACAACGCTGGACCGCAGGTCATCCCGGCTCCCCACTGGTTTATGTGGGTGGCTCTGCGTGTGCCTGGTCTTGACCTTACCCTCCCTGCCGTGGCAGGCGAGCCCCTCCTCACACCACACAGACAGGCAGTGGTGATCTGATCCCTTCTGACAACCATGTGCAGTCCTCTCTGGAGGCCCTGACCCCTTGGTCCCCGAACCTCCAGCTAGACCTCCTCCCTCCAGCAGCACAAGCCTGTGGGCCAGAAAAAAATCAGTTGGAGCCCCACCCTCCAGATCCTGTAGGGTTCTCCTTCACTCTCTGCTTTAAACGCAGGTTTAGAGACTCAGTTAGGGTCACAATCCTACCTCGCTTATGTAAGCAACTCCACAGATGTTTGTTTCTAGACTGTGGGTGCATTTCAACAAGCTAATTTCGTGGGTTTGTTTTATCCTTTAACCATGACACCTCCATGGTGCACCATCCTGTCTCCTTAGCCAGGTCCATCCTAGCACGGATACCACCTGGGCAGGAGCTAGATGCTGCTAGGGCCACAGCTCAAGGGGGCCCTCCCTCAACCTCTGCCCCCCTGTCCCCACCAGGGGGTTGTTCTATGAAAAGCTCTGAACCATGACAGAGCAAGCACACAGCCCAAATGGAGAATTCGGGACTGGGTTCCCATACAGGCAGGTCATGACCCTCAGCAGGTGGCACACATGAGGTCGGGGGGAGGAGGAGAAAAGGGGGGAAGGGAGGGTGTCAGAATGACGTGGGAGCATGGCTCGCAGCCAGGCCCAGTGACCAGGGTGGCCTGGCATGTCTGGGGGTGTTTTTGGCCAGGCCACATGGCATGCAGGATCTTAGTTCCCCAACCAGGGATGAACCTGAGTGCCCTGGAGTGGAAGTGCGGGGTCCCAACCACTGAACCGCCAGGGACGTCCCAAGGGATGTCCCGGTTTAACCTTCAAATTTCCTTATCCTGGGAAATCCCACAGTCTGGGCAAGTTTGGAGAGTGGGCCACTTCTGCTATCTGTGTTTTCCCACACAACCAAGCAATTAACTCAGTTCCGTGAGGACACTGACCAGCGTCCCACAAATTTCACTCAATTCTGATTCCATCTGCCTGGAGATCTCACAGATTTAAGGGCTCAGTCCCACCATACTGCCCCCATCCTTGCCCGTCCCAGGTCACCTGTGCTTCTGATGGACAAGCTATCGATCAAAGATCTGGTTAACTTGCCAGAGGGGCTCACAGAACTGGAAAACAATTTACTCACTAGATTACCAGTTTATTTTTGTAAGAAATGAACAGCCGGAAGGGCCGCAGGATTTCCACGCTCTCTGAGCCCACTCTCCTTGCCCTGGCAGCCCCCCGAACCCTATCCTTAATGGATTTCTATGGAGGGCCTGTTGCAGGAAGGGGGACCTACATGTGTAACCCTCAGAAATGAAATGTCCGAGGAGACACCCGTGCTGACAAAGCAAGAGACTTTATTGAGAAGGGACACCTGGCCAGAGAGCAGCAGGATAAGGGAAACCAGGAGGACTACTCTGCCATGTAGCTGGAAGTCTCAGGTTTTATGGTGATGGGAATAGTTTTCGGTTGTCTCTGACCAGTCTTTCTGACTTCTTGGTGGCCCACACATGGCTCAGCCAAGATGGTACCAGCAAGGAAGATTCTGGGAGGTTGGTAGGACATGTGGACTAGTGACTCCTCTCTCCTTTTGATCTTCCTAAATTCTTCTGATTGGTGGTAGCTTATTAGTTCTGCATTCCTTCCCAGGACCCCTGTTGTAAGATAACTCACCAGTGGTTACACTCTGGTCTGGCCAGGGCAGGCAGTTTTGATTGGTGGTTCCCATAATAGTTCCATTTCATAGGCCTAGGCAGGAGCTAGATGCTGCTAGGGCCACAGCTCAAGGGGGCCCTCCCTCAACCTCTGCCCCCCTGTCGATCACATCACTCTGGCCCCTCTCCCCTCCCTGGAGGTCGGACTGCCAAGGGGACTGGAAGTTCTCCTGTCAACTGGCCCCCATCCACAGCTACTTTCCAAAGGTCACAGCATGAACAAACTCTGATGTGGTTGAAAGGGGATTGTTGTGAGTAACTAAGACACACCTGTATCAGTCATCACTCAGGAAATTCCAAGAGTTTTAGGAGCTCTGTGCCTTGAATAAACATATACTTCTTATAACAGAATCACAGTATTCAGTATCACAGGATCCTCGGGGTCCCAAGCAGACCTTCAAAGGGACACATGTAGAGGGCATCTGGTTTTGGTTCCTTTTGTTTAGTTGCAAAGTCGTGTTCGAGTCTCTGTGAATCCAAGAAGAACACCAGGCTTCCCTGTCCTTCACTATCTCCCTGAGTTTGCTCAAACTGAGGTCCATTGAGTCACCTACTTTTATTTTAAACTCTGATTGCTGAGGGCCTCATAGTGTTGAGACCTAGGACCTGGGCAGGTGAGGAACTAGAACAGTGGATGCCTTTGAGGCAGGAGGTAGATGCCACCCCCTCCAGGGTAAAGCCAGTGGACATTATTTCCCTGTAGACTGAAACTTCAAGATGAGAATAGCAGGACAATTAAGAGGAGGCTGGGCCCTGCCCAGACCACAAATCTCTCACTCCCAAAGTCAGGAGACCTTCCTGACCACGCGCGCTCAGAAAGGCTCCTTGGAGGTCAAAGGGGAGTGATGTCTTGCAATGTTCTACCCATATGCCTTTGTGATAGGATCCATCTTGGCTGAGAGATGTGTGCACACATGAGAGGGCCCTGAGATATACCACAGAAGGACTGAACTAGGGAAACCAAAATGACTGGTCAGAGGAAACCCGGAAGAGATGCCTCATAAAAGTAATCCAATCTGCCACGAGGGTGCAAGTCTGCATCTCAAGGGCTTTCCCTCTGAGTCGGCCTGTGTGTCTGTCCACCTGAACTGTGTCTTGTGCGTCTACCCACCCATACTGCACTCGCGTGTGTCTGCCCACCTGTACCGCACTCTTTCCCTCTTAGTAAATACTTACTTCACCTCTTTCCATCTCTATGGGAATTCTTCTCAGGAAAGCTAAAGGGCCAGGGCCCTGGTCACTGACCCCTGGTCATGGCTAGGATCTGGTGCTCTCACCACCATGACCTGCGCCGCCTCTGGCTGGGAACCCAAGCCCCCCTCCAAGACTCTGCAGACTAAGGCTCCCTGAGATCACCCCATCACTGCTTTCTAAGAAGCACGCAGCTCCGGGGCTCAGCCACCTTGTGCCTGGCCCACCAAGTTCTGACCTCTGCTGGTGGGCACGTGTGTGTGTGTGTGTGTGTGTGTGTGTGTGGTCCCTGAGCGCTGGCGCTGCTGCTTTTAAACAGACCTGGTTGGGTGAGGTCGGCTGAGGCCCGCTGGCCCAGAGCCACACTTCTCCATGGCTGGGGCTTAGATGCAGATTCAGCTTCCCTGAGAGTCTGTCAGGCGCAGATGCTGGGCCGGGTCCCCGACCTGCTGAATCCGAGGCTCGGAGGCAGTCTTGGGCCTGGAAAGCCAAGTTTTAACAAGCCTTCCCTGTGATTCTGATGCCTTCTTTCATCTGAGTGCAGTTGGGGGAAGCAAGTCGATGGAGGTCTAACTGTGGGTCTAAGGTGACTCTGGGGGGCCGCAGTGTTGTGTGTGCAGCAGGTGATGCCCCCTCCAGGAGGAGGCTCAGAGGGATCTCCTCTCCTGCTGCCCTGCTCTCTGCATCAGGCTTCCCGGGAGACCAGGGCCTGGCTGCAGGGAGAGGCCAGACACCTCTGCCTGTCTGTGTCTTCTCAGGCGGGCAGACTGGCTGACCCCTGAGGAGCCTGCAGGAACATGAACAGTAGACTCAGCTGCACTCAGTCCATTTCCTGTTTTTGTGGCTTATTCGGGCTAGTTTCCAAATAATCCTTTTGAAATGTTTCCACCTTGTCCTGGTAGGATGGAGACCCTAGGAAGGAGAGTGGACCCCCAGGGTGAACTGTGAGGTTCAGGCCCAACCTGCCTCCACAGCGTGACCTGGAAAAAAGTTGTTTTCTGCCTTGTCAAAGTGCAGGTAGAAGACTTCCCTGGCAGTCCAGTGGTCAAGACTCCACACTTCCAGTGCAGGGGCTCGGGTTCCATCCCTGGTCAGAGAAGTTGTGCATCCATGCCGCATAGCATGGCCCTCTAATTTTTTTTAATTAAAAACATAAAGAGGTACTGGTGGAGAGGTCCATAGCACCCCTTCTTGTCCCTGAGAGGAAGTGCTTTGAGGATCACGACTGCCCACGTGGGAAGAGATGGGTGGCAGAGTAGCCCTGCCTCGGTCCAGGGCAAATCCTGAGGCCCTGAGAGGCCCGACCTGCCTGGGCCTGGGGAGCCTTCCTGCCTGAAGCCCTCCTTGGAGCCATCCTCATACCTGGGGGTACACGCATGGCCCGTACCATACCGTCTCTCAACCCAACCATGGAAAATGAGCTCCGGACACTCCGCCCAGTCTTCTGCCTCTGTCCATCCCTCCCAATGACCCCTGCCTAAGAGCCCCACAGACCTTCCCAGATCCCTCCCAGTGCTTGAGGGTTCCCTTGTCCTCAGCTGAACTGAAAATAATCCCAGGGGTTAAAATGTGACCTGTCTGAGTAGAAGCTACCATCTTTTCACCCAGCCTTTCTGGAAGTCACTCTTTAACCTTCTATAGAATGTACTAACAATGATGAGAAAATCAAATGGCACACTCGACCACCTGATAAAAACAACATGTTAGGGCAACCACTGATGGAAATCGCCTGTCCTGACCAGGCCTGATAGTAACCACTTGCATGAGTTATATTACAGCAAGAGGTCCTGATAAGGAACTCGGAACCAACAAGCTACCTCCAACTGGAAGGATTTGGGAAAGGTCAAAAGGAGAGAGGAGACACCAGCCCACATGTCCTACCAGTCTCCCAGAATTCCCCTCGCTGGTACCATCTTGGCTGAGTGATGTGTGCACCACCAGGAAGGACCCTGAGTCAGAATGATTGTTAGTTTCCAGAGGCAACCTGGAAACTAACCCCATCACCTTTAAATCCGAGGCTTTGGGCCACATGGCAGAGCAGTCCTCCTGGGTTCCCTTATCCTGCTACTCTCCTCTGAGCGCCCCTTCTCAACGCAATCTCTTGCTTTGTCAGTAGCTATTGTTTACTTGGACAGTTCATTTCCGAGTGTTGCCCACTCTCAGGCCCTGAAGGGTCTCCTTTCCTACAACAAACTCAGGTGAAAATGCCTAAATTGTGTGACTCCCAGATGCACACTCCTGGGGTGGGGGCCTTGGAGCTCCAGAGCCACCAGGGCTTAGACCGCAGCCTGCTGGGACTGGTCTGGTCTGCCTGTGGACAGCCTGCTCCATCTTGCTAGGGTGCTGCAATTATTTCTCCCAAGTTGACTCCACTGTGATTGTGTCAATATAATTCCTTAACCATTGTTCTTGCAAAAACAAATTCCACATTGCAAACGATAATCAATTTCTCCACAAAGTCACTGTAGTTCACATTTCTCATCAGACTAAAGCTCTTTGACAATTGAATACGTCAAGTTTAATAATGCTGTCACCCCCTCTGCCTTTTCAAACAGGGACTTGGGCTCTAGTTACTATTTTTTAAACTTCCTCTTGATCTAATTATCACAAAACCTCAGCTGGATTTTAAATGCCTTTGCTGAGGGCAGCGTTTGATAGGCAGCAGTGAACACAGTGTCTTGGTTAATGTGACAAATGCCGTGTCCTTCAACTGCCAGCGCACTGTTATCGTGTGGTTGTTAGGATGAAAAAAATGTTGCCTCCTGGACTTACCTCGTGGTCCAGTGGTTGAAATTCCACCTGCCATTGGGGAGGACACCAGTTCGATCCTTGGTCCAGGAAGACCCTACACACCAAGGAGCAGCTAAGCCCGGGTGCCACAACCACTGAACCCAGAAGTGTAGAGCCGTGCTCCACAGCAGGAGAAGTCATCACAAGAAGAAGTCTGGGCACCACACTAGGGAGAGGCCCCAGCTCAACACAACGAGAGAAAACCCACGTGCAGCAACTGGCGACTTAAAAAAATGCACGAGATGAGAGTTGCGTGTTAAGTTTCACTTGGGGCAAATGAGGACCGCAACCCAGGAGACGGCACCTCAGATGGTTATGAGAGGCTGTCCCAAAGAGGTAGGGGGAAGGTCAATATATGTGATTTTGGTGAAGAGGGAGTACATGCAATCAAGCACTTATCTTACAAAAGGTTCTCTGCTAGTCATGAAGAGCTGATGTCACCATGAAGGGATTTAGCGCTTTTCTAGATAGGAAGAGGTGCAATGATTGGGATCATGAAATCAGTTTCTGAAAATATCTGACTATCTAAAGACACATTCCACCAGTTTCATGAGCACAGAGTGCCTCACTCCACCCTGAACTCCCTTCAGAGGGTGTCTGCAGCTGCAGCAGCACAGGGTTCAGTAAATCACAGAGGCAGATGCCAAGTGCCCTTGGCAAGCACTGGCAATCTGTTGCTGACACAATGAACACCCAGTGCAGCCAAAAATATAAAATAAATTTTTTAAAAACTGTTGCTATCTGGGGACATAGTTCTAAGCCCAGGATTGTATTTACTCCTTCAGTTCAGTTGCTCAGTCATATCTACCTCTTTGCAATCCCATGAATTGCAGCACACCAGGCTTCCCTGTCCATCACCAATTCCCAGAGCCTGCTCAAACTCATGTCCATTGAGCTGGTGATGCCATTCAACCATTTCATCCTCTGTTGTCCCCTTCTCCTCCTGCATTCAATTTTTCCCAGCATCAAGGTCTTTTCCAGTGAGTCAGTTCTTCCCATCAGGTGGCCAAAATATTGGCATGTCAGCTTCAGCACCAGTCTTTCCAGTGAATATTCAGGGTTAATTACCTTTAGGATTGACTGGTTTGATCTCCTCACTGTTCAAGGGACTTTGAAGAGTCTTCTCCAACACCACAGTTCAAAAGCATCAATTCTTTGGTGCTCAGCCTTCTTGATGGTTCAGCTCTCACATCCATACATGACTACTGGAAAAACCATAGTTTTAACTAGACTGACCTTTGTCAGTAAAGTAATTACTTTTATGACTGCTTTTTAATATACTGTCTTGGCTTATCATAGTTTTTCTTTCAAGGAGCAAGTGTCTTTTCATTTCATGGCCACAGTCATCATCTGCAGTGATTTTGGAGCCTAAGAAAATAAAGTCTGTCACTGTTTCCATTGTTTCCCCATCTATTTGTCATGAAGTGATAGGACCAGATGCTATGATTTTAGTTTTCTGAATGTTGAGTTTTAACCAGCTTTTTCACTCTCTTCTTTCACCTTCATCAAGAGACTCTTTAATTCCTCTTCACTTTCTGCCAAAAGGGTCTTGTCATCTGCAAGCCTGGGGTTATTGATATTTCTCCTGAGAATCTTGATTCTGGCTTGTGCTTCATCCAGCCTGGCATTTCGCATGATGTACTATGCATATAAGTTAAATAAGCAGGGTGACAATATACAGCCTTGATGTACTCCTTTCCCAATTTGGAACCAGTCCCTTGTTCCAGGTTCTAACTGTTGCTTCTTGAGCAGCAGTTAGGGCAATACAGATTGAGCAATACAGATTTCTCAGGAGGCAGGTAAGGTGGTGGTCTTTTATTCCCATCTCTTTAAGAATTTTCCACAGTTTGTTGTGATCCACATAGTCAAAGGCTTTGGCATAGTCAATAAAGCAGAAGTAGATGTTTTTCTGGAACTCTTATTTTTTCTATGATCCAAGAGATGTTGGCAATTTGATCTCTGGTTCATCTGCCTTTTCTGAATCCAGGTTGAACAGCTGGAAGTTCATAGTTCAATTACTGTTGAAGCCTGGCTTGGAGAATTTTGAGCATTACTTTACTAGCGTGTGAGATGAGTGCAATTGTGCAGTAGTTGGAGCAATTTTTGGCATTGTCTTTCTTTGGGACTGAAATGAAAACAGATCTTTTCCAGTCCTGTGGCCACTGCTGAGTTTTCCAAATTTGCTGGCATATTGAGTGCAGCACTTTCACAGCATCATCTTTCAGGATTTGAAATAGCTCAAATAGAATTCCATCACCTCCACTAGCTTTGTAGTGATGCTTCCTGAGCCCCAATTGATTTTGCATTCCAGGATGTCTGGCTCTAGGTGAGTGATCACACCATTGTGATTATCTGGGTCATGAAGATCTTTTTTGTATAGTTCTCCCGTGTATTCTTGCCACCTCTTCTTAATATCTTCTGCTTCTGTTCTGTGAAGAACTATAAGACCTTCTAGAATTAACACTAAAAAAAAAAAAAAGATGACCCTTTCATCATAAGGGACTGGAATGCAAAAGTAGGAAGTCAAGAGTAACTTGGCTTGGAGTAACAGGCAAGTTTGGGCTTGGAGTACAAAATGAAGTAGGGCAAAGGCTAACAGAGTTCTACCAAGAGAACACACTGGCCATAGCAAACACCCTCTTCCAATTACACAAGAGACAATTCTATGTATGGACATAACCAGATAGTCAATACTGAAATCAGATTGATTATATGCTTTGTAGCCAAAGACGGAGAAGCGCTATACAGTAAGCAAAAAGAAGACTTGGAGCTGACTGTTATTGCAAAATTCAGATTTAAACCGAGGAAAGTAGGAAAAATCACTAGGCCATTCAGGTATGATCTAAATCAAATTCCTTATGATTATACAGTGGAAGTGACAAATAGATTCAAAGGATTAGATCTGGTAGAGTGCCTGAAGAACTATGGACAGAGGTTTGTAACATTCTATAGGAAGCCGTGACCAAAACCATCCCCAAGCAAAAGAAATGCAATAAGGCAAAATGGTTGTCTGAGGAGGCCTTACAAAGTGCCGAGAAAAGAAGAAAAGCAAAAGACGAAGGAGAAAAGGAAAGATATCCCCATCTGAATGCAGAGGTGCTCATGTCTTGTTCAGTTGCTCAATTGTGTCCAATTCTTTGCAACCCCATGGTCTACAGCACACCAGCCTTCGCTGTCTCCTGGAGTCTGCTCAAATTCATGTCCATTGAGTCAGTAATGCCACCCAATCATCTCATCCTCTGTGGTCCCCTTCTTTTCCTGCCTTCAGTCTTTCCCAGCATCAGGGTCTTTTCCAGTGAGTCGGCTCTTTGCATCAAGTGGCCAAAGTGCTGGAGCTTCACCTTCAGCGTCAGTCCTTCCAATGAATATTCAGGGTTGATTTCATTTAGTGTTGACTGGTTTGATATCCTTGCTATCCAAGGGACTCTCAAGAGTCTTCTCCATCACCACAGTTAGAAAGCATCAGTTCTTCGGTTCTCACTCTTTTTCATGGTCCAACTCTCATATCCATGCCTAACTACTGGAAAAACCATAACTGTGACTATATGGACCTTGGTTAACAAAGTGATGTGTCTGCTTTTTAATACGCTATCTAGGTTTAATCATGTTTTTCTTCCAAGGAGCAAGCATCTTAATTTCATGGCTGTAGTCACTGTCCACAATGATTTTGGAGCACAAGAAAATAAAGTCTGTCATTGTTTCCATTTTCTGCCCCCTCATCTATTTGCCATGAATTGATGGGACCAGATGCTGTGATCTTAGTTTTTTGAATGTTGACAGGATGCCATTATTTTAGTTTTTTGATGTTGAGTTTTAAGCCAGCTTTTTCACTCTCCTCTTTCACCTTCATCAATTGGCTCTTTCATTCCTCTTAACTTTCTGCCATAAGGGTGGTGTCACCTGCATATCTGAGGTTATTGGTATTTCTCTTGGTCATCTTGATTCCAGCTTCAGCTTCATCCAGTCCTGCATTTTACATGATATACTCTGCATCAGTTCACTTCAGTTCAGTTCTTCAGTCATGTCCGATTCTTTGTGACCCCATGGATTGCAGAACACCAGGGTTCCCTGTCCATCACCAACTCCCGGGTCCCTGCTTAAACTCTTATCTATTGAGGCAGTGATTCCATCCAACCATCTCATCCTCTGTCATCCCCTTCTCCTCCTGCCTTCTTGTCTTTCCCAGCATCAGGGGCTTTTCCAGTGAGTCCGTTCTTCACATCAGGTGGCCAAAGTATTGGAACTTAAGCTTCAGCATCAGTCCTTCCAATGAATATTCAGGGTTGATTTCCTTTAGTGTTAACTGGTTTGATCTCCTTGCAGTCCAAGGGACTCTCAAGAGTCTTCTCCAACACCACAGTTCAAAGGCATCAATATGTTGGTGCTCAGCTTTCTTTATGGTTCAACTCTCACATCCATACATGACTACTGGGAAAACCATTGCTTTGACTAGACGACCTTTGTCGGCAAAGTGATGTCTCTGCTTTTTAATATGTTGTCTTGGTTTGTCATAGCTTTTCTTCCAAGGAGCAAGCATCTTTTCATTTCATGGCCGTAATCACCGTCTGCAGTGATTTTGGAGCCCGAGAAAATTAAGTCTGTCACTGTTTCCATTGTTTCCCCATCTATTTGCCATGAAGTGATGGAACTTAATGCTATGATCTTTGTTTTCTGAGTTTTGAGTTTTAAGCCAGCTTTTTCACTCTCCTCTTTCACCTTCATCATGAGGCTCTTTAGTTCCTCTTTGCTTTCTGCCATAAGGATGGTGTTATCTGCTTATCTGAGGTTATTGATATTTCTCTTGGCAGTCTTGATTCCAGCTTGTGCTTCATTCAGCCCGGCATTTCACATGGTGTCCTCTGCATATGCATGATCTTTTCTCATTGGAAAAGACCCTGGTGCTAGAAAAGATAGAAGACAGGAGAAGGGAATGACAGAGGATGAGTTGGTTGGATGGCATCTCAATGGACATGAGTTTGAGCAAGCTCCAGGAGTTGATGATGGACAGGGGAAGCCTGACATGCTGCAGTCCATTGGATCTCAAAGAGTCAGACAGGACTGAGCGATTGAACTGAACTCAATCTGCATAGAAGTTAAATAAGCACGATGACAATATGCAGCCTTGACATATTCATTTCTCAATTTGGAACCAGTTCCATGTCTGGTTCTAAGTGTTGCTTCTTGACCTGCATACAGGTTTCCCAGAAGGCAGGTAAGGTGGTCTGGTATTCTCATCTCTTTAAGGATTTTCCACAGTTTGTTGTGGTCCATACAGTCAAAGGCTTTAACATAGTCAGTGAAGCAGAAGTAAATGTTTTTCTGGAATTCCCTTGCTCATATCTAGAAAAGTGCTAAATCCCTTCATGGTGACATTACCTCCTGTGACTAGCAGAAAACCTTTCTTATAGTAAGAGCTTGATTGCACCAAACTCCTCCTTTACCAAAATCACATATATTGACCTTCCCACCTACCCCCTTGGAGCAGTTTCTCAGAATTACTGATGCAAAGCAGTGCCCTGTGGGAATCCCGGACACAGAGGCCTTTTTGTCCCGCATTTCCTACAGATAAGACTTGAGCCTCCATGGCCTCTCAGTTCCAAGAGGCAGAGCAGTTCTTAATCAAAGGAGGAACAGCAATGAACCACCTGAGGCCAGACTGAAGGGCCAGAGAGATTCATCATCAAGATCAGGAGACGGGCCACCTGAGACCCCGCACACCCCTCATCCTGTCAGTGACACTGCCCTTTCTAAACTCTACTGTGCTGTGCTTAGTTGCTCAGTCGTGTCCAGCTCTGTGTGACCTCCATGGACTGTAGCCCACCAGGTTCCTCTGTCCATGGAATTCTCCAGGCAAGAATACTGGAGTGGGTGGTCATTCCCTCCTCCAGGGGATCTTCCCAACCCAGGGACTGAACCCAGGTCTCCTACACTGCAAGCATATTCCTGACCATCTGAGCCACCAGGGAAGCCCCTGAAATTTTTCAGAAGGCAGAATAGCCTGTTACTGTCTTGATTCTTATCACATATTCCTGCTTGACTATATAATCTCTCTCTCCTCACCAGGGAGGAGGGCACAGTTCTTGAGGCACTAGCCCACTGTGTTCCCCCTTTGCCTGGCAAAGTTATAAAGCTAGTCCCTCATTCTCCTCCATATTTCTGTTGGCACTGGTGCACAGAGAGCCAAGATTTTGGCAACACTATCTCCGGCAGTGTCCTGGGCTTTAGTCCTCATTTTGCCCCAAATAAAACTTAACTCGCAACTCTTACATTGTACATCGTCTTTAAATTGACAACTGGAAGAGGCGGGGCAGATACAGCTCACTGCAGTCAAGGGCCCTTTGCTGCCTGACACAGGCAGGAAGGAGCCATGTCCCTCTAGAAAGAGCCAGAGCAAAGCTGAAGCTGCTCTTGTTAAAACATTAGACCGTCACACTGATGTGACCTCAGAGACCTGTGGTCTCTGTGTGCCAGAAGACCAGGCTCCTTCCTGGCACCACAGTGCAGTAGCAGCAGGACCCAAGCTCACTCTGGACTGCCCTGAAAGGGAAGGACAGGGACATGACTCCTGGGCTCTGACCTGTGGCCCTCAGGTCCTTTCAGTAGGTGACCCTGTGACCTTGTGATGTCAGCAGTGCGCTGAACTGTGGCACTAAAGCTCATGGCAGCAGGAACTAGCGGGCTTGGGATGTCAGCTCACAGCCCTGATGCGCTGTTCTCTTGGCTTGGACCTTCTGCAGGAACCACGCTGGACCTGGGTTTCCCTGCCTGGCAGCGGGCACAGTGAGATCATGGTGTCTTTAGTCCCTGCTCATGAAGAGGCACAGGTACAAGGCCACCAACCATGTCCTCTTGGCCAAGAACAGTTTCTCTGCGCTGACCCTAGGGGTTGAGGGCCAGTTACATTCCTATCCATTGGGACTGTCTTGGGGAGAGCATGTGGAAGATTTTAAAGACCAGGCCGCTGAGTCCTAGCATGCTGGGGGTCTTGGGGGATGCCCTTGAGGCAAGAGATAGATGGGCCCCTGGCTAAACAATTTCTCCCTGTGGAAAGAAATACCCTAATAGCAGAAACTCCATAAAGTCAGGTATTAGGGGAATTTAATGAAAGTAGTCTTGTTCAGGCTTCAGAAGCAAGGCAGCAGGGCAGGCCTCTGGTCTTGCTGGTGGCCTGCCTGGACACTGCCCTGACTATCTGTCTGCTCCTAAGGGCACCAGTTGTTACCTGTAAGCCAGGGGCACTGTAGATAAGACTGGGAGTGAGTCCTGGAATTCTCCTGAGCCCCCAAATCTGGCCAACCCCCCAGGGTGTGACAATCTTATCATTTACAAGATAAAAGAAAACTAGCATTGTAAAAAGATTAACATGAAACCAGAGCTACATTTCTGCTCACAAACTGGTCATTAGTTTGCGGCCTGGGATTATAATCCGAAGCCCCTAAATTACAGTTTTCAAGTCTCACCTGTGGGGTGGATACACTTTCCCAGTTGGGACTCCAGAGTGCTACTACATGGGACTTCCCACACTGTTTGAGTCTGGATGTTGGTTGGCTCAGTTTTGTGATGTATGTGCTGTTATGCTCCTCTAGAGTTTCTCTCTTTTTTTTATATGTTTGTATCAGTTCAGTTGCTCAGTCATGTCTGACTCTTTGTGACCCCATGGACTGCAGCACGCCAGGCTTCCCTGTCCATCACCAACTCCTGGAGCTTGCTCAAACTCATGTCCATTGAGTCGGTGATACCATCCAACCATCTCATCCTCTGTCATCCCCTTCTCCTTCTGCCTTCAGTCTTTCCCAGCATCAGGGTCTTTTCCAATGATGGTATTGTCAGCCACAAATTGGCACTTGCCAAGAGCTTTTGCCAGCAACTGAACAACAACAACAAGGGCATTTGCCATCTACCTCTGTGGAGATTGAGCCCTGTGCTGCTGCAGCTGCCAACCTTCAACACCCTCTAAGGGGGATCAGGGTGGAGAGAGGCACTCTGTGCTCCAGGGAAACTGGTGGAACAGGTCTTTGGATAGTTAGGTTATTTTCAGGAACTGATTTCATGATCTCAATCCTTGTATCTCTTCACATCTAGAGAATCATTAAATCCCTTCATAATGTCATCAGCTCCTCATGACTAGCAGAGAACCATCTGTAAAGTAAGCACTTGATTGCATCAAATCCCTCCTTCACCAAAATCGTAAATATTTACATCCCCCTGCTACCTCTTTGGAGCAGTCTCTCAGAACTATCTGAGGTAATGTCTCCTGGGCTGCAGCCCTCATTTCATCCCCAGTCAAACTTAACTTGCTATGCTCACATTGTGCATCTTTTTGGTCAACAGTTATGGTGGCCAGTGAAGTGACCTGAGTCAACTTCCCTCCTTTGCCTGAACTTCATGAGGAACTGGAGCTTTGCTACCAGCAGCAGCTGGGACCCGTGTGCCCATCTGCCTCCTTGGGGAGATCAGATGGGAAATCTCCTTGTTCTCAGATACCCTGTATTGGTTGAGATCATGAGTTTTATTTGGTGGTGGAGCAGGTTACCTGTTCCCCCTCCCAGCTGAAATGTACTGAGGGAGGGAAGCTGAAATATGCTGGGGCACACCAACTAATACTCAAAATCACTGTGGACAATGACTGCTACTGTTGCAGGAAGGGGGACCTCTTCCAGGGCCCGAAGGTGGGCTCTCGTCTAACACTCGGAAATGAATTGTCTGAGGAGACATATGTGCTGACGAAGAAAGAGATTTTATTGGGAAGGGCACCCGGGTGGAGAGCAGGAGGGTAAGGGAACCCAGGAGAACTGCTCTGCCACATGGCTCACAGTCTCGGGTTTTATGGTGATGGGATTAGTTTCCTGGTGGTCTTGGGCCAATCATTCTCATTCAGAGTCTTTCCTGGGGGCACACGCATAGCTCAGCCAAGATGGATGCTAGCGAGAGGAATTCTGGGAAGTGGACGGACACACTTCCTGTCTCCTGTAGACCCTTCCCAAACTCGTCTGGTTGGTGGTGGTTTATTAGTTCCGTATTCCTCCTCAGGATCTCCTGTCATAAAACAACTCATGCAAATGGTTACCATGGTGCCTGGCCAGGGTGGGAGGTTTCAATCAGTGTGCTTCCCCTAACACTACCATGAAATTAAAAGACCCTCACTCCTTGGAAGGAAAGCTATGACAAACCTAGACATGTATTAAAAATCAGAGACATTCACTTTGCCAGCAAAGGTCTGTATAGTCAAAGCTATGGTTTTTCCAGTATTCACATATGAATGTGAGAACTGGACCATTAAGAAGGCTCAACACTCAAAAACTAATGCTTTTGAATTGGGTTGCTGGAGAAGACTCTCGAGAATCCCTTGGACTGCAAGGAGATGAAACCAGTCAATCCTAAAGGAAATCAGTCCTGAATATCATTGGAAGGACTGGTGCTGAAACTGAAGCTCCAACACTTTGGCCACCTGATGCAAAGAGCCAACTCTTTGGAAAAGATCCTGATGCTGGGAAAGATTGAAGGCAAGAAGAGAAGGGGAAGACAGAGGATGAGATAGTTGGATGGAATCACCGACTCAATGGACATGAGTTTGAGCAAGCTCTGAGAGATAGTGAAGGACAGGGAATATTGGTGTGCTGTGGTTCATGGGATTGCAAAGAGTCAGACATGGCTTAGCAACTGAACAAGAACAAAATCCACTCATAGTCCAGACACTGCGTGGGGCTTGGTTGAAAGATACCATGGGAATACCCACCCAGTGGAAAGGTACTGGGTCAGGGGGCTCAATTGAAAAAAATTCAGGAATACTGGGGGCTTGGCTGAAAGATACCAAGGTGGCTCTGTTGCAGAGGACTGAGTGGTTAGGTAAGAGGCTGATCTGTCACGCCTTCCTCAGTTCTGCTGCTTTTATAGAATTTGTCGGGATACAAGTAAGGAGAATGAAGAAAAGGGACAAGTCTCCTCCCAGCTGGTTACAGTTTTCTCAAGTGACTGGGAAATTTACGGAAGTGGTGGAGGCCTGGTCCTCAAACCATGCAGTGGTACCATAGGGAAACCCATTTATTAACTAAAACACTTGCTCGTCCAGGGGTCACAATAACAATTGGCCATTCAGCGACCTGAGCAGCCATGATAGTCTTAGATTTGCAGAGGCAGAATCTGAGATACATAAGATGGGCTGAAACAACTTTGGGATGACTCCTGGAGGAGTTAAGCTAACAAGCAGCACACAGGCCCACCACACAATTTCCCTAGTGATTTTTGTCCATGACAAATTCAACTTAAAATGGGAAACAGTATGTCAAAAACAGAAATGAAGGGCATCAGAAAGTCAACCTCTGATTAACATTCCAACTAGATTTATGCACAATATATACAGACTTATACTTGCAAGTACCTAGTTAACTGGACTTCCTTGGTGACTCAGATGGTAAAGAATCTGCCTGAAGTGCAGGAGACCAGTTTGATCCATGGGTCAGGAAGATCCCTTGGAGAAGAGAATGGCAACCCACTCTAGTATTTTTGCCTGGAGAATTCCATGGACAGAGAAGACTGAAGGGCTACGGTCTATGGGGTCACAAAGAGTCGGACATGACTGGGTGACTAACAGATGTAGTTAATTGGGGAAATTATACTAAAGGACCTCTCAACAAAAATGTCCAAATTAGAGTTCTTTTGATATTCCAAAATTGATATTTTTGCATACCCTTAGAAAATGCTGGCCATAAGATCAAACAGACTGAATGGAATGCTTTCTTTGGGATCTAGAAGGTTCTAAAAGAGGAAACGACAGAGTAACTTCTCTGCAGGAAATCAAATGAAATTTCTTGAAATTATATCAGAGCTAAAAAATGCCACCTAGCACTGACTCTGCCAGATCGCAGGGCTAGCAGGACTGGGAAGTCACATTTGACATTTATGCCATTTGGCTATTGACTTCTTGGGCATCTCTTTGCCTTTTGTTTTATTTGAAGTGTGACTTCTGGTTTGGTTTGGTTTAAGCACACAGACATCTGGTACAAACTGCTCAAGCTGAAACTGGAAGCACTTCTTCTCAGGTTCTACCCCTCACCTGGGAGCCTTTTGGGAAAGATTTTAAACGATTGATCATCCCATACATTATGATCCAATGACAAGGAAGAATGGCCTAAAAATATTAGATCTTTATTGCCATAGCATGGGAAAATAGACCGAAGTTCCCTTATGTCTAAGACTTTTCTCCTGTATTCAACAGCCTAGAGCTAATCTAACTAAGACCCCACCACCACCACCACCTCCCAGAGGGACAATCCCTTCTGGGACAGACAACATGTTATCAGCCAGTCTGCCCTTGTTATCAGGGCCAATTTGAGCACTATCTGGCCTAAAATTTGGCTCTGAAACTATGACCTCAGAAAAATAAATATGCTTTTTGACAGTATGGTCACAATATTCTTTAGCCTCCAGAGAAAGTTTGAAGGAAAAATTATCTCTTTAGAATCCTTGCCCTGAGGAAATAACTCCTATTATGCCTTGAGAAGAGAGCTCTCTGGATCACTTATCTAGACAATCTCTAATTCCTGAAACTGAAGGGAAAAAAGGGGAATGATGTCTTTTTAAAATTTTCTTTTTCCAACTGCCATTTACAAGTAGTGAGTTTTATATTGTAATATCCAATTCATAACTAAGTTTGGAAAACAAAGCTATGAGACCTCTTCTGTCTGTTTGGATGTACGTGTCTCGGTGTGTGTCTTTGTCCTTGGATAATATTAGTGATTGCTGCAGTTAGTTTGTAAACAAGCAATAATCTAATTGGCAGAAAGAAAAGTAAGCACTTACACATCAAACAATTCTAAACACAAGAGAAATCAACCTAAATGAATTTCAGGTTCATGTGAACTGGGAAACAGTCAGCATTAGATTAATACCCCGGTGTCAACGTTTATTTGTTGATCTAACTAATACAGACATGTCTAAGGGTCATTAACATTAAGCACAATATTTTCATTGTGCCTAGATTTAATATAAGTTAAATCTTGTTATACCTGTTACAAGTTTATCAGCAAGGAAAGTAACTCTAGTAAAGAAACCTCTCAGGAAACAATGTAAACGAGATAGAAGCTTTCAGATAAACTCTATTAAGAATAATTATACTTTAGGAATATCTGTCTAAAATAGTCTGCAGATTTTGGTAACCTGAATTTCTAGGGTTATGCTAAACTGAGTGATAAAAGCTTATTGAATAGCTAGGTCATTTCCAAATAAAATAAGATTCTGAAACACTGAATCTTGAAAACTAATTTCCTCTTACAGAGAAACTTTGGGCTACTGATGAAAAATTCTTGGTGCCATCCTGAGATGCTTTCCATAAGAAAGCAAAGGTTTTTTAGAAATTATCACTAGTATTTATACAGCCAGCAAAAATAAGACTGGGAGCTGACTGTGGCTCATACCATCATGAACTCCTTATTGCAAAATTCAGACTTAAGGAAGTAGGGAGAACCACTAGACCATTCAGGTATGACCTTAATCAAATCCCTTGCAATTATACAGTGGAAGTGACAAATAGATTCAAGGGATTAGGTCTGACAGACAGAGTGCCTAAAGAATTATGGACAGAGGTTTGTAACATTGTACAGGAGGTGGTGATCAAAACCAACCTCAACAAAAAGAAATGCAAAAGGCAAAATGGTTGTCTGAGGAGGCTTTACAAATAGCTGAGAAAAGAAGAGAAGCAAAAGGCAAAAAGAGAAAAGGCAAGATATACTCATCTGAATGCAGAGTTTCAAAGAATAGCAAGGAAAGATAAGAGAGCCTTCCTCAGTGATCAATGCAAAGAAATAGAGGAAAGCAGTAGAATGAGAAAGACTAGATATCTCTTCAAGAAAATTAGAGATACCAAGGGAACATTTCATACAAAGATGGGGACAGTAAAGGACAGAAATGGTACGGACCTAACAGAAGCAGAAGATATTAAGAAGAGATGGCAAGAAAACACAAAATAACTGTACATAAAAGATCTTAATGACCCAGCTAATGATGATGGTATGATCACTCACCTAGAGCCAGACATCCTGGAGTGTGAAGTCAAGTGGGCCTTAGGAAGCATCACTACAAACAAAGCTAGTGGAGGTGATGGAATTCCAGTTGAGCTATTTCAAATCCTAAAAGATGATGCTGTGAAAGTGCTGCAAATTTGGAAAACTCAGTAGTGGTCACAGGACTGCAAAAGTTCCGTTTTCATTCCAATACCAAAGAAGGACAATGCCAAAAAATGTTCAAACTACCTCACAATTGCACTATTTCCACATGCTAGCAAGATCACGCTCAAAATTCTCCAAGACAGTCTTCAACAGTAAGTAAACTGAGAACTTCAAGATATAGAAGCTGGTTTTAGAAAAGGCAGAGGAACCAGAGATCTAATTGCCAAGATGCGTTGGATCATAGAAAAAGCAAGGGAATTTAAAAAAAAAATCTACTTCTGTTTCATTGACTATGCTAAATTCTTTGACTGTGTGGATCACAACAAATTGTGGAAAATTCTTAAAGAGATCAGAATACAAGACCACCTTACCTATCTCCTAAGAAGCAGGTATCAAGGACAAAAACCAGCAGTTAGGACTGGACATGGAAAAAAGGACTGGTTCCAAATTGGGAAAGGAGTATGCCGCGGCTGTATATTGTCACCCTGCTTATTTCACTTATATGCAGAGTACATCATGCAAAACGCCAGGTTGTATGAAGCACAAGCTGTAATCAAGATTGCAGGGAGAAATATCAACAACCTCAGATATACAGATGATACCACCCTAATGGGAGAAAGTGAAGAAGAACTAAAGAACCTCTTGATGAGGGTGAAAAAAGAGTGAAAAATCTGGCTTAAAACTCAACATTCAAAAAACTAAGATCATCGCATCTGGTCCCATCATTTCATGGGAAGTAGATGGGGAAAAAGTGGAAACAGTGGCAGATTTTATTTTCTTGAACTCCAAAATCACTGCAGACAGTGACTACAGACATGAAATTAAAAGCTATTTGCTCCTAGGAAGAAAAGCAATGAGAAACCTAGACAATGTATTGAAAAGCAGAGACATCGCTCTACTGACAAAGGTCTGTACAGTCAAACTATGTTTTTTCCAGCAGTCATGTGCGGATATGAGAGTCGAACCATTAAGAAGCCTGAGCACCGAAGAATTGATGCTTTTGAACTGTGGTGTTGGAAAAGACTCTTAGAGTCCCTTGGACAGCAAGGAGGTTAAATCAGTCGATCCTAAAGGAAATCAAGTCTGAATATCGATTGGAAAGACTGATGCTGAAGCTTAAGCTCCAAAAATTTGGTCACCTGATGCAAAGAGCCAACTCATTATAAAAGATCCTGATGCTGGGAAAGATTGAAGACAGGAGTAGAAGGTGGCAACAGAGGATGAGATGGTTGGATGGCATCAACGAATCAATAGACATGAGTTTGAACTAACTCCTGGAGACAGTGAAGGACAGGGAAGTCTGGTGTGCTGCAGTCCATGGGGTTCCAAAGAGTTGGACAAGACAGAGCGACTGAACAACAACAACATTTATGCTCACAAATTTATAGAATGCTAATATTAAGGTCAGTTTTGGGTTGCTTAAGGAAAGTAGGTTGTGTGTTTTTTATAAAGAAGGTATGAGGAATGGATTGCATTTTATGAAGGGAAAAGAAAGTATGTCTGACTTACAAGCGGCTGTTTCAGGATGTCAGAACAAATCAATGTGTACAGAAAATGATAAGAAGCTTTGTGGAGAGTGGACCCTGAGCAAAGAGATTTGGGCAGGGTCAAGACAGACTAAGTTTAAAATAAATTTAATTAAGTTTACTTTTAAATGAATTTAAAAGTAAGTTGGTATAAAAACTTCAATTTGACTTTTCTCTCCATCAAGAGGATATGCTTTCTTCAGATGTTGAACTGGCTTTGATAACAGATTTAAGTTTCTTTGCCTCTTAAATAATCTGTTCTTTATTTGCCTTTGAAATCCTTTTTGGTTACTTTGGCTAAGTAAATAGCTATTGTCACCATAACCTATGATCTTATCTGTCTGAATGTTCTAAACTCTTTTGATATTTATTGACAGAACTTCCTAAATCAAAAACTAACGAAACACTTTTGACTTCTCACTAACTTTGGGATGCTTCAGAGGGCCTCTGAAACATCCCAAAGAGAGATATTAAACTAATTAGGTTTATTGGTATGTCAAATTATATGGGAAGTATTGTCAAATGAGCAATAAATCTCCTCAGGTTATAGTGTGGTAAATATTACTAAAATAAATATCCTAGAAATTATGCACCTGCTAAATCGCTTCAGTCATATCTGACTCTGTGCAACCCCATGGACTGTAGCCCACTGTAGCTCCTCTGTCCGTGGGATTCTCCAGGCAAGAATACTGGAGTGGGTTGCCATGCCCTCCTCCAGGGCATCTTCCTGACCCAGGATCAAACCCACATCTCTTACACCTACCTGCACTGACAAGTGGGTTCTTTACCACTAGCACCATCTGGGAAGTCCTAATTTCTAAAATTCTGATATGTCCTGGTAAAATGTTACCAGTCATAATTCTAGTTACTATCTTAAAGTGTTGTCACAGTGCTAACCAATTTTCACAAAAATGCTTTCTTTTCAAGAAGATTTATAGAAAGGACTTTTGGATAAATATTTTATGGGATACCTGACGGCTTCAGGTATTATTAACCTGTCAGATTAGCAAAATGACAGGTTTAGTGTGGGAGACTCATGGCTGAAATATTTACTTATAATTCCACTAATGTTATTAGCGATATTATTTGTCTTTTGCCTGTTTTACAAGATGATTTTTTCTTGTATTACCAAATGTATGACTGAGCCACAAATAAACATAATGAGGACTAGACTTGATCAAATGTATAACTCAGTATGTGATCAGTGATTGGAATAGTGTAGCTCTCAGTATGGGAAGATGCAGAGAAGGTATACTTTCCTGGACCATAACTTAGAAGACAGGTGTCCAGAGATCTTGAACTATTAAGACCTAGTCCAGTAAAAGCACATTGAGTGGCCTGTCGGCAAAATTTTCTCCAGAACTAGGAATGAGCCTTCCTAGCAACATGGGGGTGAAATGATCATGAAATGCCTCCCAAAGTATGGTCCAATTTATAACCATGACAGAGCCCTGTCAATTACAGATTGGCACTTGCCAAGATCATTTGCCATGACTGAGCAACAACAATAACAATGAGGGCGTTTGCCACCTGCCTTTCTAGGGACTGAACCCTGTGCTGCTGCAACTGCTGATCTTCAACACCCTCTAAAGGGTATTACTGTGGAGCTCGAGGCACTCTGGCTCCAGGGAAACTGGTGGAACAGGTCTTTAGATGGTGGGGTATTTTCAGAAACTGATTTCATGATCCCAGCCCTTGACTCTCTTCTTATCTAGAAAAGCACCAAATCCCTTCATGGTGACATTGGCTCCTCATGCCTAGTAGAAAACCTTTTGTAAAGTAAGCGTTTGATTGCATTGAACTCCTCCTTCACCAAACTCTTATGTACTGACCCTCCCCAACTACCTCTTTGGAGCAGTCTCTCAGAGCTGTCTGAGGTGCTGTCTTCCAGGCTGCAGTCCTCATTTTACCCCCAATAAAACTTAATTCATAACTCTCACGTTGTGCGTCTTTTCAGTCAACAGTATATTGAAAGTAAGTTGATAATTCTCTATTAAATACTTAATTTGTTTATTTGTGTATAACGAGTGGTTTCTTTGGTTAACAAATCCTTTGAAACTGAAATGGAAGTTGAAGCTTTTGGCAAAACAGCAGGATAATGGAGGACAAGATAAATGATCACGTATTCCTGATTCTCGAGGTTAAGAACGCTCCCACTAGACATGCACAGAAAGGCTCATTGGAGGTCAAAAAGGGAGGGGGTGCCACCCTATAGCATGTGATGTCAACGTACCCACAGGCCTCTTTGCTGGAATCCACTTTGGTTAAGAGGTGTGCACACATGGGAGCACTTTGAGATAAACCAAATATGGGCTCAGAAGCAGGCAAAGCAAGATGATTGGCCAAAAGAAATTCAGGAAGAAACACTCATAAAAGTGATTCAAGCTACCTTGAGGCCACGAATCTCCTTCTGAGCCTGCCTGTGTGTCCATCCACACATACTCTTTTTCCTTCTAATAAAGGCTTGTTTCACTACTTTCTGTTTCTATGTGGAAATTCCTTTTACACAGCTGCTGGGCAAGGGCCTTGTCACCGGCTGCTGTCCCTTATGGTCTAGTGGCTAGGACTCAGCGCTCACTCCTTCCTTGGCCCCACCTGTCTCCGGCAGGAACAGATATACCCTGCTTCAAATGGTAGCAGGCCATCTGTCTGCAACACACCTATTTCCCCAGTGTCAGCTAGATTCCTTGCTGGACTACAAAGCCCCTGCCCCAGATTTCACAGCAATAGGGTTGAGGCAGTTGTGGGAATGGTGGTGGAACACGACCCAGTAAGCTATGCTTGGATCCTGAATTGGATCAAAGATCACAGAGACTCTGGGCTTCCCTGGTAGCTCAGCTGGTAAAGAATCTGCCTTCAATGCAAGAGACCCCCAGTTCAATCCCTGGGATGGGGAGAGCTGCTGGAGAAGGGATAGACTACCCATTCCAATATTCTTGGGCTACGCTGGTGACTCAGCTGGTAAAGAATCTGCCTGCTGTGTGGGAGGCCTGGGTTCCATCCCTGGGTTGAGAAGATCCCCTGGCAAAGAGAACAACTACACACTCCAGTATTCTGGCCTGGAGAATTCCATGGACTTCAGCCCATGGGGTGGCAAACAATCGGACGCGACCGAGCGACTTTTCACTTTCTTTCTTTCACAGAGACCCTACCCTACCCCGTGACAGAAGCTCCACACCTGATCCCAGCACTACTTCTACTAGGGGAGGTGGTCTTACCGGGCTGGTCCAGGAAGCCGCAAATCAGTGACCCTTAGGAGATGGGTCTCTGGCTTCGCTGTACCATCACCGAAGCCGCATTGTACTTTTTCGAACACACTCAAACACAAGAAAGAAACTGGACTCTTCCAATATATATTTTTTATCATTTCCTGAGGCCGTCGGGGCCGGAGCTGCAGCCTGCAGACCTCCCAGGAGAGGGCCAGCCGCAGCCGAGCCCCGGGGAGGTGAGGGGCGTGCGAGGATCTGGGTGCTGGGGTAGGAGTGGGCCTAGCGCGCTGGTTCTGCACTGCCTGTGAGACCAATCTAGGAAGCAGCGCCACTTCCTGACTCCTGGAGAGCTTCTGCACCCCTGGTGGGCCAAGGCCGCCGGGCGTCCGAGGGACCAGCCCTCGCTGTCGCGCAGGCGTACTGAGCACACGGATCCCGCGGCCAGCCGCCTTCCCGCCGCGCAGGCGCACTGAGCCGCGCACCGGGTGGCGCGATCCCTAACTGCGGGGAGCAGGCCGGAGGGCGATGGGCGGGGCCCCTGTTGCGCCGTGGCTCGGCCGTCGCCCCGCCCACTTCCGGCGTGCTGCTTTTCCGGGCTACGGCGCCTGGCCTGGGTCCGAGGTGGGTTGTGTCCAGACGACGAGGGAGACGACGTTCGACCGTCAAGGCCGCAGCCACCATGGCGTCCGGCGGGGTCCGCGGGCCGACGCCGCGCTGGGGACCGACACTCGGCGGCGCTGCGCTGTTCCTGCTGCTCCTCCCGGCGGCCGCCGCGCAGGGTGAGGGCGGTCGGGGGGCACAGGGTCAGGGGGTCGAGGGGGCCGCGCGAGATGAGGACAGGGGGAGCGGGGTCGGGGTCTAGGAGGGCGGAGGGCAGGGAGTCGCAGCCCCCCGGGGTCGCTGCTCCAGGCCCGAGCGGTTTGCGGGGACGGCGGGGGGCCACCCAGTGTGTCAGTACGTGGTCTGGGCCGGCCCTTTGTCCTTGCTCAGCATTCGAGATGGTCCGGGACCGCGGGGGCGGCCTGGCCGAGAGCGCTGTCCCCTCTTTAATGGCCCCGCTACCCTGGGAAGGAGCTGTCGAGTGTGGACCCGGGGTCGGAAGTAGAGCTGAGAACTCGCCTGACCCACAACAGGTCAGCGGCTGGAGTCCAGGGGCCTGGCCCTTGTGTGGGCACGGCCGGTGTGTTGGGGGGCTTTGCTCCCCTCGAGGAGACCTGTGTGCAGCCCTTCCACCGATGCCCACTGTGCAGAGTAGATCCCTCCGAGGAGCTCCAGTATCAGTGGTCAGTGCTTGAAATTGGCTTGCCCTGCTGGGGCAGGTCCTAAGTTCTCCAGACCTTCCTTACTTGGGCAGGTGGGTGGCCCTCCTTGTTTATCCTACCGCTTCTCAGTAACCACCTGTGCCGGGTGCTGAGCCTACATGGTGACTGGCTGATGAAGGCGCTGAGTTCCTGGGCCTCCTGACCTGGAAATAGCAGTTAGATGGGTGAGGGGTGAGGAGAGTGCATGACCTAAGAGCTCAGAAGCTCCAGAAAAGGGGCTGCTGGAGGGCAGCTTCCTGTGGGTGGGGATCTTGGAGGGTTTGATGGGGGAGCCGTGTGTGGTGTTTGGGGGTGGGGGGGTAATCACCAGTGTGGGGAACAGAGCCTCTGGCTGGTGACCTCCCCCACCTGGGCCAGCCTGAGGGTCCGGGGCGTTTCTCAGCTCTGGTCAGCTGTAGCTGCATCAACTCTGTTTAGGCACCTTTCCTCTGTGTGGCCCAAGCGGGTGTGTGCGTACAGCTGTGTGAGTCTCTTCAGTCTCCTTCTAAACATACTTGTGTGCACACTTGTGACATTGTCTCTCAGTGCAGCAGTGGAGTTGCACAAAATAGAGAACTTTTGGTTGAAATTGACTTTTCAGCACAAATGTGAATTTTCCACACAGCAGGATATCTGTAGCTGTGGAGAAAGAGCTGTTATAAAGACCTGGCTCCCGTGACCATGAGTCCAAGGAGCCCTTTGACCTGGTCTGCTTGATCTGGGCATGCTTTTTACTAAACAGGCTGGATGAGAGCCAAATCTGCTATCGCCCAAGAGCCTGTCCTGCGTGGCTGAAGGGCCTGCGTTCTTGCATTGTTAGAGTGGGCGTGTCAGGAAATGCCCCCAGTGTGTTTGGCCACTTGCTTTTCATGCTAGCTTGGCCCTGGACTTCTGAAGCTGCCAGAGACCCCTGTGAGCTGAGTGGGCGGGTCCTGTGACAGTTTGGGAATGAAACCAGACTTAGTATTTCAGGAGAAAAACCGCTGTTTTTCTAGCCACATTGAGCACTGAGGTGCCCCTTTCCCACAGAGCCTGGGCTTGCTGTGTGATTTTACTGCTTGTCATGCCATAGGAATGTGACTATACCATCTGAGGTACTTTGCCTTCCTTGCAAGGATGCTACGTGTATTAGTCAGGAAAAATTACCCTAAAGAAACAGAACCAGCAGGATATACGTAGCTGTAGAGAAAGAGTTAGGAGGGACTGGCTCACATGACCATGAAGCTGAGGAGCCCCATGAGCTGCCCTCTGCTCAACCAGGGAGAGCTGGCATGTGGTCCAGTCCACACCTCAGGGCCAGGCAGCAGGGAGTCATGGCGCAGTCTGAGCCCGAAGGCTCACTGGCAGGGGGAGATGACAGCTCACACAGCAGATCATGCTGCCTTGCTTTTTGTTGTGTCAGGGCCTCAGTGGATTGGGAGATGCCCTCCTCCCTGGAGAGGGCCAGTGCCTTCATCTGTCTGCCTGTTCAGATGCTAATCTCTTCTGGAAACACGTTCACAGATACTACTGGAACTATGTTTTGGGAATTCCCTGGCAGTCAAGTGGTTAGGACTCTGTGCTTCCACTGCCACGGGCCCCAGTTGGGGAACTAAGATCTTGCAAGCCATGAGGCGTGGCCAAGAAGAAGCAAAAAAATCTTCATAAAAAGGGAAAGAGAAATAGTGTTTTACCAGCTCTCTTGGCATCCCTTAGCCCAGACAATTGACAAATAATATGAACCACCACAGGTGTGTGAACTCAAAGACTATCACAACAGTCCAGAACCAGCCATGTCTTCTCTGCTGTGCACTTGGATGGAGGGGAGGCATTAGGAACCCACAAGGTGTTGAAGAGCTTCAGAGAGAAATTCATTGAACTGAAGAAGTTTCTTGGGCTTTAGACCCACTTTAATTGTGTATGGGGTCAGACTCCACCTGAGTTTCATCTTTACATCCTCAGGGAAGGCGACCCCTGAAAGGACCTCAGTCTGTTGTCCTAAACAGAGGGAGCCAGAGGAGCTGGGGGTGGAGGTGGGGCTCCTTCAGCACACTTTCAGTCCAGCAGCGCTGCAGTCCTGCTGCTGAAAACGGGTGGGGGGCTCCCAAGCAGGTCACAGGGCACTGGGTGCGTGCATGGATCTGAACCTTTGCCCTGCTCTGTGCTCTCCTTCCCCCTTTTCTGCCGAGGTGGTAAGACAGCCAGAACTTCTGTCTAAATGAACTTGCTACCACATTTCTCCTGTGAAGGTGACAGCCCCCCCCCCCCCCGCCCCCGTGTCATTTCACCCTGTGCCAGGGCCACAGTGCCTGATTCTGGGGACCTTCCACTGCTGCCAGCATGGCCAAATGCAGCCCTCTGGTCTGTTACGTTCCACAGGAAATATGCTAACTTGTTTCCTTGTTAAAAAACATGCCTCTTCACACACATAGTGTCTGCCCTTCTGTGGTTAAGCAGGACTCACCTGAAACTGTAGGAAAGAACTCAGATGTACCACGGCTGGTAGGTCCTGAGAACCCTTTTTCTTTAGCTTAGTTTTCCTGAGAGCACAAGACTTAAGGTTCTCTAGTCACTGGCTCAGAGTCTCAGCTGGAGAGCCTGGCCTCAGCAACATTGTCCCTTCGAGCTTGGGCTCTTAGGCGGGCTTTTTGGCTCCAGATTTCCTGTCTCCATGATGAGATCAAATGCCCTGAATGACCAGGAGTGCTCTATCTCTAAGTCAGATGTGAATAGTTAACATGTTTACCTCTCTTACAGCACCCTGCTGTTTTCAGGGGCTTTGTGCTTACTTTGTGAGGGCTGTATGACGTTGGCACGGAGAGCCTGCCTGATGGGTCTGGGCCACGCCAGGAGCAGGAGGGCCATGGGGACCGCCCCTCCTGGCCTCTCTGTGGATTTGTGTTCACCCATGACCTGCAGACCCCGGGCTGGATAGGTCTGCTAGCTCCTGTAAGACCAGTTGTCACACAGGCTTCTACGGAGAATTCCTGTGCTTTATTGCTGTCGCTCTCTTGGCCTCTGTTAAGATTGGCGACAAGGAAGTGCAGGCTTTCTTCAGTTTTTCAGAAGGAGTTGAGAGTGGATGTGTTAGGCGTCATGCAGATAGATCCCTACCGTGCCTCCCTGCCCAGTGCTTTATTAGAAAAAGTTCAGAGCTGCAGAGAAAGTTGAAGGAAAGATGGTGCAGTGAACTCCAAAATCCCTGTCTGTTCTTGCAGCCTTGGCCACGTGTGCTCTGCCTTCCTGTCTGTATCTGCCTGGGACTGCTTATTTTGGCTGTGCGACATGGCTTCTGGGACTGTACTTCCCAGACCAGGGACTGAACCCAGGCCACTGCAGTGAAAGTGCAAGGTCCTACCCATTGGACTGCCGGGAAAGTTGGATTACCCAAACCGATGAGAGCAAGTTGTGATGTGGCCATTTGCCCTAAGTTTGCCAGGGTGTATCTCCTAAGAAGGAAGATATCAGCAGAACGTGCCAGTCAGGTCTGCATGGTGACCGTTAGGATGCTACTGAACACTTGATTTAACACACACCCGTGCACACAGATCACCAGTTACCCAGCAGCGTCCTCCGGCCACTGACCCTGGGCACGCATGTGTTGCTTTTGGCTGTGATGTCTCTTAGCCTCCGTTCCCCTGGGGCAGCCCCTCAGCGTGTCCTTGGGCTCAGAGGCCCCTTTGCAGTCCCTTCAGTTTCCTCTGATCTGATTTGAGTGCAGGTGGGGAGGGCTTAGCCACGGGATGACTGTCCTTCCCGCACCCTCGGGGTCACCTGCTGCCACTGGCCCTGTGGTCTTGTGGTCACAGGTCACCGCGGCAATACGTTAATCACTCTTCAGGTGCCTTTTCTCTTCCCAAGTACAGTTAAGTGGGGTGGGGGGCTGCTCTGAGACCGTATGTACTCTCTTGTCCCTCCACACATGGCTCAGTGTGTGTGGCATCTGTTGCGATGGAGACTCTTGGCTGGTTGTCCTTCTCTGTTTATTCCCTGCTAGTGTGAAATCACAAACATTCAGGAGGTGTGAGTTCATCACTCTGATGTTTAAGTTGTGCCAGTTTGGCAAGGAGGACCACCCCCTCACCCCACCCCGCTGGCTTCTGGGCCTTTGTGCCACTTTCAGAGGCAGCAGGCTGTCTGAAGTGACAGTGTTGCTGACCCAGTTGTGGGGCTAGCTGTTGTCCTGTACAGAGCCTGTTGCCTTGGAGTGGGGACAGTATCATCTGCCCTCGGCCCCTTGGTGGACAGAACTCAGTATTCAGCTTTCAGGTGAAGCTGTCCTCACGGCAGCCCCACGGGGCTCCCCGTCCTGCCATCCAAGGCCAGGGGGTAGGGGGCTCCAAACACCTGTGGCAACCCTGCCCTCTCGGCCCTGCTGTGAGGGGCGTTTGGGGGCTATTAGCTTTCTCTGCCCTCCTGGGCTGAATGTGTCAAAGTAGTCTAAAATCAGCTTCAACACAGACCTAAGGGCACGCCACTGGAGGCTCTGAGACGGTGCTGTTTCATAGTGAATGCCTTAGAATGGTATGTTGTGACAAAAATGGGCTTTTATTTTCAAAAATGGGATGTAGAAGAGCTACACTGTTGAAGAGAAGCGCTCCCCAGCCCTCTCAGGTAGCAGCTTACTGGATAGGTCCTGGTCAGCAAACATAACGGATGAGATTGTGACTTAGAGCTAAAGCTCCCTTTCCTTGCATTTTATCATGAGAATCTCAGGAAGTCCAGGGACTTGAGGGACCCAGGTGGTGAGCACTCCTCTGCCTACCGTTGGGTTTGTCACATTCTGAAATTACAGACACCCCCACCCCTGCTTCCCTGCACACGTCGTTACCGACAGCTCAGTGTTCCTCTTTGCTTAGATCCATTCTGCGTGCAGCGAGACGCAGGCACCAACGTGTGCCCTTGCGTGCATTCCACCTGTGCAACCCTGGCCTCTTTCCAGCCTCAGAACAGGCATCTCCAGCTGTCGGGGCCCCACCCAGTCCGACCTGCCCCCCCGCATTTTAGTCCCACCTGTCCCGAACCCTGTGCTGTGGGTCTTTGTGGGGGCCTCTCCTAGCCCTCATGGTTTGTAGAGTCGTCTGTGTGCGGGCGGGCATGCTTCTCTTCGGGGCTGAACTGAAGAGACCCTCCAGCCACCTCCGTCCCCTGCCACCCAGGCACTGCGTGTGAGAAGGAGGTGGTGCTGGGAGGGGAGGGGAGTATGTTCCCACTGGGCAGGGGGAGCTGCCTGGCAGCTCTCCGGACCTGCGGGGAGGCCCAGGGGCATGCACGGTGCCTGGACCCCTGGGCCATGTTGAGCGCTAGGCTGTTACCGTATGTGAAGTTTGCTGTCAGCCCTCCTGTGCACGGGGGTCCTGGTGTGTCTGAGAGTGGAATTGCCGCATCTCGGGAGCATCTGCTTGTTCTCAAGTGGCCAAGCCGCTCTGCACACCTACCGGCACGCTGCAAGCCCCCCACCCTTGCATCCTCGGTTCTGGTGGGTGTGCACTGGGACCTGGCTGTGACTCCTGTGCCTTTCCTGCTGGCCAAGGGTTGTGCTCAGGCCTCTTGAGCATGTGTGTGCATGTCGGGGCAGCCAAGGGTGAAGAGCAGCTGCTTGATGGTGGGTTGGAGAATCTTTGTTCGTGCACCAGCTCTCCCCTGACTGGCTTGAGTTCCAGAGCTGTTAGCTGCTCAGCTTTGAGTCCTTCCTGTGGTGGCTGTCCTGTGAAGATGCCTGAGGGGCGGGTGTGTGTGGCTTGCTCCACGGGTTTGGAATGGCTTCTCCCTCCTGCCTGGGGGACTGGCCAGGGGCTGGGGCCTGGCTCAAGCCCAGCCTGGCGCTTCTGTGGCCTTCGGTTCCACAGTGTCTGCTGAGAAGCTGGTCTGTGGTGCCCAAACAAGAGCAGGCGGCCATCTCCCGGGAGACCCCCAGGGTCAGGCCCACGCACGCAACTGGCATGTCCTCACAGGACTCCGCTCATAGAGGCTCAGCCGTGCATGTTGAAGGCTGGGCATCCCTCTCCAGGTTCTGAGCACGACTCGCTGTGCCCTCCTGGTGTTGACACTGCAGGATTCTCAGTGATGTTCATTCTTTCCCTGCAGGTTGTTCTCAGAACACAAGCAAAACCTGTGAAGAGTGCCTGAAAAACGTCTCGGTAAGTGGTACGCAGTCAGCGTATGATCCAGAAGCACACTTGCCAGCTGTGACTCCAGGGGCCGCACGCATGGTGTGGGGTTCAGGGTGGTCAGTAACAGCTTTTCTTGGACGATTTAAACTGTCTCAGGAGAGCTGCACACACTACCAAGACACTACCGAGTGTTATTAACGTGCTGCTTCAGCTCGTGAGAGCAAACGTGTAACGGGCTCATGTGTATGAGGCCCAGGGCCTGCAAGTATGGTGCTGGGTGAGCACAGGTGCTTGGCAGTGGGCGATGCTTAGCCCCTGGTCTGTGACTGTCGACCTCTGTGCAGCGCTGCCTGGGTGTTACTCCACCTTGCAGGCTTGTTGGGACGGGCTGGACTGCTCTACACATGGGCTGTGAGACATGGCAGGTGTGCCTGGAGCCCTCTCACCCCCTCATTCTCACCCTGGGCTGAGCGTTAGCTCTCCTGCTGAGGGGCCCTTAAGACAGAGCGCCCCATGTTCTTTCTCATCTCTGGGGTTGGGGGTTGCCCAAATGACAGTGGGTGCACACACCCTCTGAAAGCCTGATTCCCACTCTGAACCCAGGCAGGGGAGGGCGTCCCTGGTGGTTCAGTGGTGGAGAATCCACCTGCTCAATGCAGGAGACACAGGTTTGATCCCTGATCCGGGAAGATCCCACATGCCTCAGAGCAGCTAAGTCCCTCTGCTGTAAGTACAGAGCCTGTTCTCTGGAGCCCGTGATCTGCGACAAGAGAAGCCATCACGATGAGAAACCCACGCTCTGCAACTAGCGAAAAAGCCTGAACAGCAGCGAAGACCAGTGCAGAGGAAGCCAGGCCCTCAGCGTGTGAGTCCTTGAAGCACAGGAGCTGCTGGAGGGCCCATAGGCCCCTGCAGCCTGCCAGCGCCCTTGTGGCTCACCTCATCATCCTAAACAGGAGAGAGATAGTCGCAGAACTACCACGGAAGAGAACTCTGCGCAGTGTGCTCCAGGGGCTCTCAGTAGAACCGCAGGGGAAGGATGGAAGATGAGATGCGTAATACCTGATGGATTTAAAATGGAGGATTTCCCCCAGTTTTTAACTCAGGAAAAAACCACTGAAATGGAAGGCATCCTCATATGGCCAAAACGAAGAGGGCCTTGCTGCCGTTTGTCATTTTGAACACGAGGCGCCACAGTGTACACTGCCTCGGTGGTCCTGGGACCCCAGGTTTCATTACGACATATTTTTGGTAACAGACTCTCACCCTAACTTGGGATGGAAAAATAATATTGTTTTCCATCCTGTTAAAACCTGGAAGAAAAACAACTTAGTGAAATCTTTACTTTCAAGCATAAAAATCCCCAAAATGTTCTAATCTGGGTGGGCGTGTTAGGTGGCTCAAACCTCCCATCTGAGCCGGCATTTGCCCGGCTGTGGGCCCCCGCCTGGGGTGCCAGCCAGGTCCCCACCACGTGTGCCAGGAACATGGGCACCACGGCTTGAGGTTCACTAGCTCCACTTCCTTTTCAGTTGCATCTTCTTTAAAATGGACCACTTGGTGCAGTTGTAGCGGTCAAGCTAGGGTCTTTGCAGGGTAATAACCTTGGGTGGACACCACTCAATTGCCTGGCTTGGTCCCTCCTACAAGGGATGCGGACCCTCCGGTGAGGGCCATGGGGAAGCACACAGTGCCTGACTCCCTACCAGTGCTGCAGGAAGCCACGAGGTGTGGCGTGCCTGGTGGAGGAGGTTTGCGTGAGGAGGGCCCTGGTGGGTGGGTGGGGTTGGGCTGCCGTGTTGGGGAGAGGGCTGAGGAGGGAAGAGCGGCGGCGGGACCCCGGCCCGGTTGACCTCTGACACCCTGTCCTTGTCTCTTGCAGTGCCTTTGGTGCAACACGAACATGCTGTGCTTGGACTACCCCGTGAGCAAAGTCCTGCCGCCCAGCTCCCTCTGCAGGCTCAGCTCTGCACGCTGGGGCGTCTGCTGGGGTCAGTTGCCACTTCCTTTGGTTTCTTGCAAAGCCAGTGTCGTTTGGACATTCTGGTTGTGCTCAGTGAAGGGAAGATAGCAGAAGTGGGGATAGCCAGCGAGAGTGCTGGTGTCTGAGGGGTGGCCCTGGTTCTGCAGGCGTCTCCCCACACCCCAGGGCCGTGCAGGGGGTGTCAGCACCTGTCCAGTGGCTGGCGCTTCTCCTGGGAGATGCGCGCTCAGTGAGACCCAGGCTGGTTTCTAGTGGCCCCGTGAGCTGGTGGGTGGCACGTGCTGCCACCTGGAACGCACTTTTATGAGTCGCGCTTATGATCCCCTCCCTCTTGGCTCAGGTTCAGGGCCTTCCAGAGGCCCGCCTAGCTGCAGGTTGTGGGAGCCGGTCTCGCAGGGAGTTGTGATGGCCCATTTGTGTTTGCGTCTTGGGTTCATCTGCAGTCTATTCTCTATGTTACCTTTTTCGTAAATGATTTCAGTCTCAGAATCTGTCAGCCTTCAACTGAACAACTCACTTTTGATTTCACCCGCTGAAACCTAGGGGACCCAGAAGTTTGTATCCACGTGAGAGTGTGTGTGCATGTACATGTGTGGAGTCGTGCCTGTCGATGTCCACACAGCTGGCTGTCCTCATGGCCACCCTTGCTCCAGAAAGGCTCCCAGGCCTCGCCAGCGTCTGCTTCGGCTGAGTGTCTGTCTCCCCTGGGACCTTCCCTCCCACCTGTTCTGCAGAGACGGCTCTGGCTCCAGGGAACCGTGGGCATCTTGGGCTTTAACTGTTAAAGTGCTTTTAACAGTTGGAAGTGTGACTAACACAGGGCACGCTTGAGCCCTCACCCTCTCTCTCCGGGCCTGAACTCTAGAGTACACACGTGCATTCGCAAATACGTGCGTGTACAGACACTCGTATTCTAGAGGACACACACCCACGTGCATGGATGTGTGTGCCACTCAGCAGGACACAGAGGCCACACTCGGCACTTGCCTGTCCCCTGGGACCCTGCAGGCGCCTGCTATGATGCGCTGGTGGACATGGGGTAGTATGTGGGCTGCCGTGTGCTCCTGTGCAGGCTGAGTGCAAATGCCTACCACCCTGGGCATGCGCTTAGGAGTGGACTGCTGGCCACACGTTTCTCAGGAGTGTGTGCTCCAGTCGGTGCTGCTTTCAGGCAGGGTAGGGCCTTGGTTGTTCCTTTTCTGTGACGTGAGGTTCCCGCCCTGGGGCTGTGAGCGCGGCTGGACACAGGACATCTTGCACTGGGCAGTTTGTGGAGGGGGGCTCTGCATTTCACGCCGGCTCGCACTGGGTGAGGGGGTGCTGGGGGCAGTCTTTGTGGTAACAGGAGGGTGGAGTGCCCGCAGTTCCCGAGAGAAAGTGTGATGGACTTGTTGGGTTCATCCTCGGCAGGCAGGGAGCTGGGATCTTGTCCAAGGGAGCCTTGTGGTCGGGCCGCTGGAGACACTCCTGGTTCCCCGGGTCATGGCACACCTTGCTCTGACGCAGGCCTGCGCCCCAGGTGCTTTCTGTTCTTAGAGATGACTGTAGGGGTGTCTTATCCAGTTTTAGGCATAATCGTCTGGGGTTGTGATTGTGACAACCTTAAATGGATGCATTCAGTTAGAGAACAGTGAAGTCTCTACCATTTGGCCCCTTTTCCCGGACCGAGTCTGTCTCTGCTCAGGTCTAATATGTCCTGTTCCCCATCATGGTGAGGTTTCTGTTTCTGCTTTATAACCGGGTCTAGCAGCTGACTAGAGAGGTTCCTGCGGGGGCAGATGTGTCTTAGAGCCACGGTCATCTCAGTGTCGCTGGTTTTAGGGAGTTCTCTAGTCCAAAAGTCATATCCTCTGCTTGCCAGGGTCTTGTGTTGCTTCTGTTTCTTGTGTTTCTGGCACTTGCAGGATAGGTCAGAGGAGGAAAAAACCGTAAGGCTCACGGCCAGTTCTGTCATGCTGGCAGCCTGCGGAGGCTCTGGAGTGGGGGTGCCCGGGCGGTGGGCACTGCCTCCCCGCCCAGCCAAGAAACTGGCAGGGTCACAGGTTGTCAACTCCGTGAGGGAAGTCCAGTGCTGCAAGCTATCATGGGAGGGTCCCACCACCACCCAGGAGTACAGGGCGGGGATGGGCTGACTGGACAGTGCCAGGCTGTCCTGCGAGAGGCTCTGGTGTGAATAGAATGGAAAAGTACTGACCGGCTGGTTTTAATTTGTAAACCCTCAAGAGAAGTGGAAAGAATTGGAACGTGTCCTAAGTGTGTTTGGTCTGGACAGGAAACCATAGTCACCTGATGGTGGCGGTGCCGTTTTCCAGCCCCTGGGTGTGCCTTGGCCCAGGCCCTGGCTCTGGCGGGCCCTTGGCCTGCACAGGCGGACATGCCTCCTGCTGTCAGAGCAGGGCTGGTCTCCCTGGTTTTGTCAGCTTTTCTCAGGCTGGAAACATCTCTCCAGCATCAAGTGGTGAGGAAAGTTAACTGTTGCTTCAAGTTAATGGAACCTGGTGACTCAGTCACAGAAGCAGGCTGGAGGAAGCTGGGGCATTGTTGCCGCAACCCTGGTTCTGGAGACCCCACGGGGAAGGGGCTCCTGGTTCTGGAGACCCCACGAGGAGGGGTGTCCCTGGCTCTGGAGCCCCCCTGAGGAGGGGTGCTGCTAGTTCTGCAGACCCCACGAGGAGGGGCGTCCCTGGTTCTGGAGCCCCCCTGACTAGGGGTGTCCCTGGCTCTGCAGACCCCACGAGGAGGGACACCCCTGGTTCTTCAGACCTTGCGGGGGGGGGTGCTCCTAGTTCTGGAGACCCCTCAAGGAGGGGTGCTGCCAGGAGCACTCAGGCCCTAACTGCGCCTTTGCACCTGCAGTGAACTTTGAGGCCTTGATCATCGCCATGTCGGTGATCGGGGGCTCCCTGCTCCTGGGGGTTGCCATCTGCTGCTGCTGCTGCTGCAGAAGGAACCGGAGCCGACGGCCGGACAAGAGCGAGGAGAAGGCCATCCGGGAGCGCGAGGAGCGCCGGGTCCGGCAGGAGGAGCGGTGAGGCCCAGCCTGATCGGGGGCAGCAGGGTGGGGCACTCCTGCTGCCCGAGCTTCCTCCACGTCTGAAGAGCAGGATCACGTGGAGTGTCCACAGGGTTTTCTCTGGGTGGTGTGGAGGGTGGGAAGCTGAGCGTGGGGGCTGCGCCAGCATGGCTTCTAGGGGGGGTCTTCCAGTCCTGAGCTTGCAGAGGCTCAGCAGGAGGAAGGCATTTAACTAGGTCTGCTGTCTGTCTGAGGCCTAACTGGGCCTCTTGTGTGGCCAGTGCTCTGGTGACCATGTGTCCCTGGTCCTGGAGCCCTTTGGTGAGTGTGTGCAGTGTGGTCAGAGTTGGGGGTGCTAACCTGCCAGCCTGTGGCTGCTGGGGGCCAGGACCCTGTACTCCCCACTGTCCTCAGAACCAAGGAGAAGGTCTTTGCTGATTTGTTTCTATGTGAAAAGAACGTTTTCTAAAATCACAGTAAGGGGCACTGGAATTGGTTTTATCGAAAGGAAGAGTTGAATGATGTGCCATCAAAGCAGCCTCGAGTGCGTGCTTAACACCTGCCCATCCTGATGGGCGTGGCCACAGCCAAGCTGTCCTGCCCGGTCTGGCTCTAGGCCAGAGGACACAAGAGGCACAGCTGTTAGAAATACACTGTAGTTTGGTCCTAAACCAGATTTCTCTGTTTTAGGAGAGCGGAGATGAAGTTGAGACATGATGAAATCAGAAAAAAGTATGGTAAGAACAATGGGCTCCCCATTTCTGTTGGCAGGGTCTGGCCCGCCTTCCCGGTCACGTTCAGTGCCGGGCAGTCTCTGCTGTGTAGGGGGTGGCTCTCCAGGAGCATGCAGTTGACCACTGGTACCCCACAAATGTCTGTGCCTCCGTCGGCCTTCCCGGCATCTATGTGCCCGTGAAGTGCTGCCTCCCTTCCCCTCTGCTCTGATTTTGCCTTCCAGCGGGGAGCTTCTGAGCTGTGGGGCCCTGCGTCCCCCGCCCTCATGCTGGAGTTGCTCCTGGCCTGACTTCCCACCCTCCTGGCAGTGACCGCACTCAGGCCTTGTCCTGGGAGCTGGGTCCTGTTCTGTTTCAGCATTTGCTTGGCGAGGTTTTCCGTGGGGGGGGGACTGTTCTCTTCAGTGTTAGGAGCACTGAGCCTGCTCCTGTGTTCAGCTGGTTCTGTGCTGATTCTCAAACCACTGCGATCGTTAGAATTTTCTGCACTTGGTTTCCTATGAAATTGGGAATTGTAGAAAGGAGCTTTTTGACGTCTGATTAAAATTAACGTAAGTGAAAGACAGGTGGGTGTGTGCACACACGCCCAGCAGAGCACAGGCAGCGAGGGGATCCTGGACCTCTGCCCGGCCTGCACAAGGCCTTTTCTGGAGCAGTCAGAGATTCCCTGTGTTCCTTTCAAGGAGCTGATCAGTTGTCCTGTAATTGCATGGATGGAATTAACTTGTGCACATTTGTGTGAAGCCCTCTGAATGGCCTGGACTGTGGAAGGAAAGCCTCAACCATGGGAAGAATTCGGGGCATGGTCAGAGCCTAGCTTGACTGGCACACAGGACACAGTGCAGACGAAACCCCCTCCTTTGGTTCCCTTCTCACGAGGCAGCTAACATCTGTTTTTTCCTCTGAAGTAGCAGTAGTGCCAGGAGCTGGTGTGGGTATTTTTCCCAACAGGACCTGTACAGCACTGCTTGCACTTGGTACTTGGCACATGACAGTTTCCTACCCCAAACCAGCTGTGCGCTTCTCCCGGCTAAGCGCACCGTTTTCCCCGACAGACAGCACCCGCCCTCTGCTCGCCCCCGTCATGCCCATGGCTGAAGCCCTGCGGGGAGGAGAGTTTTGCAGTGGCTCCAGCTGTTAAAGAGAGGGAGAGTATGCTGCTTACACAGACAACTCCTGGTCTTCGGGTGTTTAGCTCCTTCACTGTCGAACTGACAAGTCACCTTCTGCCTGTGGCCCTAATTCTCAAAATTAATCAGGGTTTCTGTAGAGCATCTCATGTGTGGTGCTTTTGTTTTCTTCTGTATAATTTAGCCAGCCACAGAGGGGTGACACAGTGGCTTTCTTTCTTTCTGGATCGGCAAACAAGTCTTTTTTGCTTAGGACCTATTTTTCTGAGAAGCATTGTTTCCAGTCAATTTCACTTTGGTTTTCAAGTCGCCAGTGGTGTGACTTTCTCAGAAGGGTGGTGTCTGAGCTGCTTACGCACCTGTCTTCCTGGGGCTTCAGTAAACCTTTGAACACAGCCACTCGTGCCGTTTTCTGGCCGAGTGTATTTCTAATCAGGCTCATTTTGTTTTCAGGTTTGTTTAAAGAAGAAAACCCATATGCCAGATTTGAAAACAACTAAGACTCACTTGGCGGCGCAGCGAGCAGTCTGCAGGCCTCTAGTCAGCAGGGACCCCGCTGCCCGTCCACCTCCCACCCTGCGGAAGGAAGCTGCCTCGGGCCGAGGCCTGGGAGCTCCTGTCCTCTCTTCTCTCGTTTCTGTATTTAGTCATTTGAGACACGAAGGCTGTCAGGGCTTCTCTGTTGTTCTGTTGTCCACTTGGGGAGGAAGCGGCGCACCTCAGGCCTGAGCTTGTCTGTGAGCTGGTGCAGCCGGCCCTGCAGCCAGGCCGCGAGGTCCCTGCAGGAAGCAGCGGTGCAGTTTGTCTTGGGGCCTCTCCTAGCCCCTGTTGTTTCCCCTGCATCTCCGGCCCCGGATGCAGTCTGACCTCGCCCACACCAAGTAGCATTGAGCCGTAAACCTTTTTTTTTTAATTATTGGATTTTATTCTCTTACCCAAAAGATTCTCCCAAAAAGCTTGGTTGTCAAAGTTCAGACCACTTATGGGGTGATTTTTCAAGTTTGTGTCTTTACTGGTACATCAGGATATTTTTCTAGCATTCATCTGAATTATAAAACCTCTGATGGGCAGTCGTCGGTCAGGTGCTATTGTGTCCTGGGGGTGAGAGGGCCTCCTGAGGCTCTGCCTGCCTTCTCTTCAGCCCCACTGAGCGTTAGCCTCGGGGTGGGGGTCTCCTGAGTCAGACCCTCCCTGCCGTCTCTGGAGGTCACTCAGGGCTTGCAGGGGACCACAGGCCCTCTCTCGAGAGGAGGGGGTGGCTTCTGGGATCCTCACACACAGGTCCTGGCAGCCGGCCCGCTCGTCCACCGACCCTAGCTCCCTGCCTATCATCTGTCTCAGCCTGTCCTAGGCATCCCCCCCCCAAGAGGCGGCTTCTCGAAGGGGCGCTGTGTGCACGTGGTGCCATCCTCGGGGTTCCTTTCTTCCAAATGAAGATGCATGCCTACAGTCAGTAGCCCTTGTGCTTCCTGGCAGGGACAGCAGGTGGTGAAGTCACTGTGAACAGCCTTTCTTAAAAAAAAATCTTAAAATAGTCCTAGTTGCCAAACTGTTTTAAATGAGAAAAACATTGAACTTTGGGAAGGAAGGAGAACATGCCCAATAAGTAGGGGCATTCGTGCGGATCCCGGGGTCGGAGGACATACTGTCACACGGTCACATGTGCCTGGTTAGCCGCACGGGTCTGTGTTAGACCTCACAGTTCTACCCTCACGTTTCACAGACCAGAAACAACCTTTAACAAAGTCTTTTGTCTTATTTTTCTGATTTCTTGGGCATTTGATAGCAATGAAAGTATTATGAGACATTCCTAAATATAACAGTCTGCAAATTTTTACTTTATGCTGTTTGTTCATAAACTTTGTAGTAGACTTTAATGAAGTTTGTATTAACATGGTAGTTAGTATGGATGTGAAGTCACTCTTTCTTGACTTGAGCCTGCTGAGCTAAGAGCAGAGCTGGGCTGTAGGTACGGCGGGTTGTTAGAGCTGGTTGCTGGCGCACGTGCCACCCTCCAACACAGCACAGAGCCCTCCCGGGAGTGGCTCCGCAGTCTCCTGTTCTTCTGAAGCAGCACCAAGAGCAGCCAGAGATTGTAACCTCAAGGAAACCACAAATCTGAGTGCCTTAATCTTTAACCAGTTTCCAATCAGCTGATTAATACATGCTTTTGTTGACTATGCCTTGCGTTCCTTGTGTTTCATTTCTGGGTGCTGTGGACGTGAGTGCTTGGGAAGCAAGGGCAGCAGGGCTGCTGGAGTAGACGGGCTTCAGGACCCATTGGCACGAGTGCGCAGCCTGCTCCTAATGCCAGGCCAGTAGGGATGCTCCGTACCACGAGCTGCGTGGTCCCCGGGCCCTGCCCCACCGTGCATTCCCTCCTCCTGCAGTTCCCCTGCTTCAGAACTGTGACCATCACAGACATCTCCCCCTTCCCGGGGTCTCAGTGCCTGGTGGGAGGAGGGCCCCTCCATCTTCTGAGTTGCTGCTTAGTTGCGGTTTTTTGAGCACAAGCCACGTGTCTCTGCTCAGCCCTGCGGTGAATGTTCTTTGCTCCAAATTCTGTGGTTAATCTCAGTCACAGGGTTGCTGAGGGCAACTGGAAGGGGTGGGCAGGCAGGGCACTGCCAGCCCCTCCAGGCTGCTGTGGGAGGAGGTTGGACCTATTCACTCCTGGGACTGGGCTCTGCTGCCTCCCCTCAGGATACAGCTCGGGAAGGGGAACCACGGTGCGGGCCAGGCTAGGCGGCTGCTTGGGGAAACTGGTCCACCTCCCAGAAGGTTCCAGGCACTCACTGCCCACTAGCGCTGGCTGAGGCACCATGAGGTTGTGCCAGCCACAGGGAGCCTGCCTGCTCAGTGACTGAATCCCAAGGGTCCAGGCACCAAAACGAGCAGGAGCCTCTTAAGGGGCCACAAGACGACAGAGTCCTGGGCTCTGGGGTACGTGGTGGCAGGTCCGGGGTCAGAACTGGGCCGGCATGCTCACTGCCCCCACCCCTCACCCCAGTCAGCTTGCCTCAGGCCCTCTGACCCCGACTTCACGTTCCCACACCTCTCCCTGAGCCCACTGGGCATCACAGGCCCCTGACCACAGCTGCCTGAACGTGGCTCCATGGTCCGTGACTGCACTGTCCAAGTGTGCCACCCACCGTCATTGTCAGCAAGTCAGCAACCGGCCTCCAGGGGACATTCAAGCGTGTTCCCAACAGCCCGACCCCTTTTGGGCACCTGCCCTGATCAGGCTGCTTCCCTCACTGGGGGTGCACAGGGTCCGGCTGAGCATCTGGGCCCCCTGCTGCATGCTCACCAGGCCTGTCGGCTCCGATGACATCACAGTTGGGTCAGATGCTGTGGATGACAGAGGGTCGACTGGCCTGAGCTCAGCGTGGAGGCACAGGCGTCAGGTGGTCTCGGCAAGCAGGGCTGGGAGAGGAGAGGGAGCAGGTGCCAGGCCAGCAGCTGGAGGGAGCCCAGGTGCTGGGGGCTGAGTTAATTCACCCTGGCAGCTGTGACCCTTGGGGCCTGGCTGTGACCCAGCCACTCCTCTGCCCTGTAACCACCTGAGGGGGCTCAGAGGATCTTGGAGGGCCTCTGCTCCAGCCACAGTGACAAGACCACTGACTCGAGGCATATACAGCAGACATTTCCTGTCTCGCAGTCTAGAGGCTGGGAGTCTCAGCCTCAGGTGTCTCAGGCGGCTCCTCCTATGGAAGCGTGTGTGGCTGTCCCTCAGTATGTATGTCCTCACCTCTTCTCCTTGGAAGGACCTGGACAGATGAGATTAGGGCTCACCCAGTGACTTCGTTCTAACTTCATTTCCCCATTAACCATCCCCTCTCCAGAGCCTGACATTCTAAGTGCTGGGATTAGGGCTTCAGCTTGTGAGTCTGGGGGACACGACCCAGCTCATCAAATGCAGGGAGCCCCACATTTGACCCTCAGGGTGCAGCAGCCTGTGGCACCCGCTCTGGGATGCAGGGCTCTGCTCACCATCTCAGCGGCAGGCGTGGGCTCCTCAGCTCCCCAGGCCTATCTGTAGGGCAGCCTTCCCGTCGGTCCCAGGCACCAGTGGGGAGGCACCAAGTGTCTGGGCCTCTGGTTCCCACAGGCCCGCAGTGAGCTAGACTCAAGTGGGACCCAGCCTCATCTGGCCTCCACAGGCCCCACTCTGGCCAGCGGACCTCGCTGGCTGGCCAGGTCCCCACAGAAAATGTTAGCCGTTCAGTCATATCCAACTCTGTGATCGCCAGGCTGTAGCCCGCCTGGCTCCTCTGTCCTTGCGATTCTCCAGGCAAGATTACTGGAGTGAGTCGCCATTGTCCTCCAGGGGATCTTCCTGACTCAGGGATTGAACCCCAGTCTCCTGCATTGGGAGGCAACTTCTTTATCATCTGAGCCACTGGGGAAGCCCCCGCAGAGGCAGTAATAACCACCAAGGGCCAGGGATTTCCTTTGCTCCAGGACAGTGGCCCTTGAAAATGGCTTCAGGTCCATCTGGGGAAGCCCTGAGAGCCACTCCATGGTCTCATGTGGCTGAATGACAGGGTCCTTTCTCACCACCCTGGAGACCACTGGGGAAAAGCCAGGTGTCCCTATTACCATCACAGCTGTGCTTTGTCCGAATGTGTATGCACACTGAGTCGTCTGACTCTGTGACCCCATGGACTGTAGCCCACCAGGCTCCCTTGTCCATGGAATTTCCCAGGTAAGAATACTGGACCAGATTGCCATTTCCTTCTCCAGGGGATCTAGACCCAGGAATCAAACTCACCTCTCTTGCATCTCCTGCATTGGTAGGCGGGTTCTTTACCAGCTGAGCCACAGGGGAAGCCTTTGCCAGACTCTGGGAAGTCTTTGACCAAAAACCTAGAATTTTCCTGCCTGCTAGTTTAGCAGCTATGTGTCAGTTTCATTCTCAGGGCCCCTCCCCTGATAGTTTCTGGGGCTCAAAACATTCTGATTCCTCTCCTTCCTTCCAGGTGACATATTATTTGCTCTGGGTCTGTCTCTAGCTTCTGGTGCTGACCCCTGGCATCCGCCCCACCTTGGTGATCAGGTGACCCATTCCATGGCAGACTCTCCAGTCTGCAGAGGTCAGCCGCTGAGGGCGTTTGCCTGTGCATTTCTCCATAACTCGGTGCAAGAAGTGCCCTGTATTTGGCTGGAGGGGCAGGGCGCAGGCTCACGTACTAGGCCCACCAATGGCCTCGTCCCGGGAGCCCAGACCTTTGCTCCACAGCAGCGAACCCACCTTAGCTGCCCACTGCCCTCGCCTGTGCCAGGCCCCGCCTCCAGGCACGTCCATTGCCCTCCCCTGTGCCAAGCCCCGCCTCCAGCACGTCCACTACCCGCTCCCATGTCTGGCCCCGCCTCCAGGCACGCCGGTCTCTGGGGAGGGAGGGACACAGGAGGTGGTTTTTCCCCCCCGCATCTCCAGGCGATGGTAATGCACAGCAAGGCTTAGAACGACTGCCCCAGAGGCTTGCTCCACGTGGTGTGGCCTGGGTTAAGTAGCCTGGCGTCACCTGGGAGCTCGATCGGCTTGCAGAGCGTCAGTGCCCACGCAGGGCCTGATAAACCAGAGCCTGTGTTCCTCCGAGATGCCCTGACAGTTTGTCTGCAGTGTCCCATCTGAGCAGCCCCTATGCGCTGCCCACCAAGGCTCTCAAGCTGGAGCTGCGTCGGAATCCCGGAATCCCCCGGAAGGCCCTTAAAACCGGGATGGCTGGGCCCCACCCCAGAGTCTGATTCAGCCTGTTCCCAGTGTGTTCCCAGAAGGCGAGGGTACTACCCATCCAGGGATGCAAGAGGATGACCCCGGTGAAGCCCGATGTCCTGTTAGCCCTGCGTCCCCGGCCTGCTCTCATGGCTGCACCTCCAGCCCCGAAAGGCTTGTGCAGCACCTCCCAGGCCTGACAGGCCGGAGGCCTGTTTTTAGGATGTTCCCCAGACCCCGCCAGGACAGCTGGGGAGGACCTAGACCCTTGTTTTGGGGTCGGCAGGTGGTCGGCAGGGGGGCATCACCCCTGCAGGGAAGAGCCAGGTGGAGTCAGGTGACCGGAGGCTGCCCAGGGATCCAGCAAAGAGGGATAAAATGAAGGATCCCTGATGAGTTTCCTGGACCCCGGAGCCATTTCCCGGTTTCTGTGGCCAGGGGTAGGGGTTTTCTGCTGAGGTTTGGGTGGGTGCGCTGCCCCGACCGTGCTGCCCCAGGATCGGGATCTGTCCAGGAGTAAAAGAGCACAAAACCTGGATTCACCAGGCCTTCAGTTCGCACCGTCTCCTTTTCTCTGGCTAGAGAGACAGGATTTCTCTTGGGGTTTTGCCACCTGCACTGGACTGTCACCCCCACACTGGGGGCACTCTCTGGTCGGAGCTGGGAGATGAAAGAGGAAGAACACCTAGAAGGTCACCACATCGAATCTCTAAGCTTTGGGTCTGCTAACCTGCCTCGTTCTAGCCTTTCAGAGTCTTCACAGCATTGCTCACACCGGAAGTCTCTCCTAGTCTTCCGAAGGCTAGTTTGCTGAGTGTAGAGATCTGAGCTCCCTGTGTATAAAGGCATCTATCCTTCCTCTTCCTGGTCTCCGGCTTGCGTGGTCTCTGCATCAGGTGTGTGGTCTTCTGGTCCTTGTTCTTCTACATGTCCTGTGTCTGTTTCCCTCTATCTGCCTTCAAGGTATCTTCCTTATCTTTGGCTTTCATCTCTTTGAATATGATGTGTCTTGGTGTGACTTTTGTTATGTTTATTATGCTGCTGCTGCTTAGTCACTTCAGTTGTTTTCAACTCTGTGCGATCCTGTGGACTGCAGCCTGCTGGTCTTCTCTGTATACATTTAAATCCTTCCAAATTTGAATCTCTGCCATGGTGTCTTTATTTATAGAAAATTCCCAACCATTATTTTTTCAAATATATCTCCTGCCCATTCTTGCTTCTCCTTCTGTGACTCCAATTGTTGTCTAATTGTATGTTGTGTGTGATTGGCTCAGTCGTGTGCAACCCTTTGCGACCCCGTGGACTGTAGCTCCCCAGGCTCCTCTGTCCATGGAATTCTCCAGGCAAGAACAGTGGAGTGGCTTGCCATGCTAGGCCATTTGAGATCATTGCAGGCTTTTGTTTGCTCTTCTCTGTTGGGGGTGGGGCCCGTCTTTCCTCTCTGTTTAGTCTGGGTTATTTCCATGGTTTTATCTCAAAGCTCCTGGTTCTTCCCCTTGTCTGTACTGAGTCTTGTGAGACTGTTGAAGATCCTTCATCTCTGTTCCACTGTTTTTATTTCCAGAATTTCCATGGGCTCCTTCTTTCTCCATTTCTGTGCTCCACTCTTCGTGTTATCTTTTCCTCTAGAGCCTTAATATCAATCCGATCTGACAACCCCAGCATTTGAGTCACATCTGAATCTGGTTCTGGTGATTTTTGTGTCTTGATTGTGGGAGTTTTTCCTTCTTTTTTGTGTGTCTTGTAATTACTGAGAGCAAGATACTGTCTGGAGGGCAATAGAGACTGCGGTTAACGGTATTTATATCTGGAAATGGACATTTTTCTTCTTATCTTTGGCTGCTATTGCAGGGGTCAGACAGGCTACGGGCTGACTGGCTCTGGGTTTTGTGGTTGCCATGGTTACCTTTAGTGCCCACTGACCTCACATTCCTCAGCATCACCCGTGCTGAGGGTGGAGGATGGTTTGCTGGAAGGTTTCCCTCAGTGTCCCCACTCCACCTGGGACTCCAGACCTGCCCTGCACACCTGCACCACGGGGAGGGGACCTCTTCAGGCTCACTCCCCTCAGTGTGATGGGCCCTCCAGCTTGCTTCTGGGCACTGACTGCCCTGGAATAGGGGTGGCAGGTCGGTCTCATGTTGCCCTGATGCAGGTTCACATGGATGCGGATCTCATGTCCTTGCACTTTGGGGTGGGACTTAGTGACCCTGTTTCCTCTCCAGAGACAGAAGACCACCAAGGGGCTGGGCCTGGATGTATTCTGACAGTAACAACAGTGAGGTGACACCTTTAAAGGTTTTAGGCTCTGATTTCTGTACCCAGAAAGCCATCCTTCTAATATCGAGAGACTTCGGGTGCGGACAAGACAAAGTAAGCATCTATCTGAGGAGTCTGAAAGCTTGAGTCTGAAAGTAAGAGCAGACCGATTAGGGAGAGGACCCTAAACTTAAACACTGGAAAGTCAAAATCCCAGCTTTCTAATGGGTTTAAGAAAAGTTGTAATTTTGAGGTTGTCCAACTTTTCTCATTTGTAGACCGGGATAATGATCATCCCAGCTTTCCACATCCTAGGCAGAACTCACTCTCCACAGGATTTTGCTTCTTGAGTTTTCTTAGAGACCTAATATGTGCTCAAACTTTGTAAATATTCCAAGGTGATTAAAAATATTACATAGAGCTTTCTTTGGCTTCCAAGTTCTCTCTCTATGCATTCAGTTCAGTTCAGTCGCTCCATTGTGTCCAACTCTTTGCGACCCCATGGACTAAAGCACTATAGGCTTCCCATCCATCACCAATTCCTGTAGCTTGCTCAGACTCATGTCCATTGAGTCGGTGATGCCATACAATCATCTCATCTTCTATCATCCCCTTCTCCTCCCACCTTCAGTCTTTACCAGCATCAGGGTCTTTGCCAATGAGTCAGTTCTTTGCATCATGTGCCCAAAGTATTGGAGCTTCAGCTTCAGTATCAGTCCTTCCAATGAATATTCAGGACTGATTTCCTTTAGGATTGACTTGTTTGATCTCCTTGCAGTCCAAGGGACTCACAAGAGTCTTCTCCAACACCACAGTTCAAAAGCATGAATTCTTCAGCTGTCAGCTATCTTTATGGTCCAACTCTCACATCCATACATGACTACTGGAAAAACCATAGCTTTGACTAGACAGACCTTTGTCAGCAAAGTAATGTCTCTGCTTTTTAATATGCTGTCTTGGTTGGTCATAGCTTTTCTTCCAAGGAACAAGCGTCTTTTCATTTCATGGCTGCAACCACCATCTGTAGTGATTTTGGAGCCCAAGAAAATAAAGTCTGTACACCAGTCAGAATGGCTGCCATCCAAAAGTCTATAAGCAATAAATGCTGGAGAGGATGTGGAGAAAAGGGAACCCTCTTACACTGTTAGTGGGGATGCAAACTAGTTCAGCCACTATGGAGAACAGTGTGGAGATTCCTTAAAAAACTGGAAATAGAACTGCCATATGATCCAGCAGTCCCACTGCAGGGCATACACACCGAGGAAACCAGAATTGAAAGAGACACATGTACCCCAATGTTCATCGCTGCACCTGTTTACAATAGCCAGGGCATGGAAGCAACCTAGATGTCCATCAACAGACGAATGGATAAGAAAGCTGTGGTACATATACACAATGGATTATTACTCAGCCATTAAAAAGAATACATTTGAATCAGTTCTACTGAGGTGGACGAAACTGGAGCCTATTATACAGAGTGAAGTAAGCTAGAAGGAAAAACAATACAGTATACTAACACATACATATGGAATTTAGAAAGATAGTAATGATAACCCTGTATGCGAGACAGCAAAAGAGATGCAGATGTATAGAACAGTCTTTTGGACTCTATGGGAGAGGGCAAGGGTGGGATAATATGGGAGAACGGCATTGAAATATGTAAATTATCATATGAAATGAATCGCCAGCCCAGGATTGATGCTTGATACAGGGTGCTCAGGGCTGGTGCACCAGGATGACCCAGAGGGATGGAATCCGGAGGGAGGTGGGAGGGGTGTTCTGGAAAGGGAACACATGTATACCCATGGCAGATTCATGTCAATGTATGGCAAAATCAACACAATAATGTAAAGAAAATAAATAAATATATTTAAAATAAAAAAAAAAGAAAATAAAGTCTGTCACTGTTTCCCCATCTATTTGCCATGAAGTGATGGGACCAGATGCCATGATCTTGAATGCTGAGTTTTAAGCCAGCTTTTTCACTCTCATCTTTCACCTTCATCAAGAGACTCTTTAATTCCTCTTTGTGTCTACCATAAGGGTGGTGTCATCTGCATATCTGAGGTTATTGGTATTTCTCTTGACAGTCTTGATTCCAACTTGTGATTCATCCAGACTGGCATTTCACATGATGTATTCTGCATATAAGTTAAATAAGCAAGGTGACAATATTTAGCCTTCATGAATTCCTTTCCCAGTTTGGAACCAGTCTGTTTTTCTATGTCTGGTTCTAACTGTTGCTTTGACCTGTATACAGATTTCTCAGGAGGCAGGTAAGGTGGTCTGATATTCTGATATCTTTAAGAATTTTTTACATTTGTTATGATCCACAAAGTCAAAGGCTTTAGTGTAGTCAATGAAGCAGATGTTTTCTCTGGAATTCTCTTGCTTTTTCTATGATCCATCAGATGCTGGCAATTTGATCTCTGCTTCCTCTGCCTTTTCTAAATCCAGCTTGAACATTTGGAAGTTCTCAGTTCACATACTATTGAAGCCTAGCTTGGAGAATTTTGAGCATTACTTTTCTAGGGTGTGAGATGAGTGCAATTGTGCAGTAGTTTTAACATTTTTTGGCATTGCCTTTTTTGGGGGGATTGGAATGAAAACTGAACTTTTCCAGTCCTGTGGCCACTACTGAGTTTTCCAAATTTGCTGGCATATTGCATGCAGCACTTTCACAGCATCATCTTTTAGGATTTGAAATAGCTCAACTGGAATTCCATCACCTCCATTAAGCTTTGTTATAGTGATGCTTCCTAAGGCCCACTTGACTTCGCACTGCAGGATGTCTGGCTCTAGGTGAGTGATCATACCATCATGAGTATCTGGGTCATTAAGATCTTTTTTGTACCATTATTTTGTGTATTCTTGCCACCTCTTCTTAATATCTTCTGCTACTGTTAGGTCCATACCATTTCTGTCTTTTACTGAGCCCATCTTTGCATAAAATATTCCCTTGGTATCTCTAATTTTCTTGAAGGGATCTCTAGTCTTTCCATTCTATTGTTTTCCTCTGTTTCTTTGCATTAATCAGTTAGATGGGAATATCTTTCCTTTTCTCCTTTGCCTTTCTCGTCTCTTTTCTCAGCTATTTGTAAAGCCTCTTTAGGTAACCATTTTGCCTCTTTGCATTTCTTCTTCTTGGGAATGGTTTTGATCACCACCTCCAGTACAATGTTACAAACCTCTCTCCACAGTTCTTCAGGCACTCTATCAGATCTAATCCCTTGAATCTATTTGTCACTGTATAATTGTAAGGGATTTGATTTAGGTCATACTTGAATGGTCTAGTGGTTCTTCCTACTTTCTTCAGTGCTCCCAGTTCTGTTTTTGCTGACTATATAGAGTTTCTCCATCCTTGGCTCCAAAGAATATAATCAATCTGATTTCAGTATTGATCATCTGGTGATGTCCATGTGTAGAGTTGCCTCTTGTTGTTGGAAGAGGGTGTTTGGTATGACCAGTGCTTTCTCTTGGCAAAACTCTGTTAGCCTTTGCCCTGTTTCATTTTGTACTCCAAGGCAAAACTTGCCTGTTACTCCAGTTTTCTCTTGACTCCCTACTTTTGCATTCCAGCCCTCTATGATGAAAAGGACATCTTCTTTAGGTGTTAGCTCTAGAAAGTCTTGTAAGTCTTCATAGAACCATTCAGCTTCTTCCGCATTAGTGGTTGGGGCCTAGACTTCGATTTACTGTGATATTGAGTGGTTTGCCTTGGAAACGAACAGAGAATCATTCTGTCGTTTTTGAGATTGCACCCAAGTACTGCATTTTGGACTCTTTTGTTGACTATGAAGGCTACTCCATTTCTTCTAAGGGATTCTTGCCCACAGTAGTAGATACAATGGTCATCTGAATTAGATTTACCCATTCTGGTTCATTTTAGTTCACTGATTCCTAAATGGTCAATGTTCACTCTTGCCATCTCCTGTGTGACCATTTACCTTGATTCATGGACCTAACATTCCAGGTTCCTATGCATATTGTCGTCTACAGCATCGGACTTTACTTCCATCACCAGTCACATCCACAACTGGGCACCGTTTCCACTTTGGCTCAGCCTCTTCATTCTTCTCTGAGCTACTTCTCTACTCTTCTGCAGTAGCATATTGGGCACCTACCATCCTGGGGAGTTCCTCTTTCAGTGTCATATCTTGTTGTCTTTTCATATTCTTCATGGGGCTCTCAAGGCAAGAACACTGAAGTGGTTTGCCATTCCCTTCTCCAGCGCACCACATTTTGTCAGAACTCTCCACCATGACCCGTCCATCATGGGTCATGAAGCCCCAACCTTTCCCAATCCATTTTGTCAGAACTCTCCCACCATGGCCCTACATGGCATGGCTCATAGTTTCCTTGAGTTAGACAGGCTGTGATCCAAGTGATCAGTTTGGTTAGCTTTCTGTAATTGTGGTTTCCATCCTGTTTGTCTGCCCTCTGATGAATAAGGGTAAGAGGCTTATGGAAGCTTCCTGGATGGGAGATACTGGCTGTGGGGGAATCTGGGTCTTGCTCTGATGTGTGGGGCCATGCTCAATAAATCTTTAATTCAATTTTCTGTTGACAGGTGGGGTTGTGTCCCCTCCCTGTAGTTTCAGTTCAGTTTAGTCACTCAGTAGTGTCTGACTCTTTGTGACCCCATGGACTGCAGCACACCAGGCTTCTCTGTCTATCACCAACTCCTGGAGCTTACTCTAATTCATGTCCATTGAGTCAGTGATGCCATCCAACCATCTCATCTTCTGCCGTCCCCTTCTCTTCCTGCCTTAAATCTTTCCCAGCACCAGAGTCTTTCCCAATGAGTCAGTTCTTCACATTAGGTGGCCAAGAGTTTCAGCTTCGCCATCAGTCCTTCCAATGACTATTCAGGACTGATTTCCTTTAGGATCGACTGGCTGGCCTGAGGCATTAGTGGTTTTGGCCTCAGGCCAAACTATGGTAGGGGTAAAGGAGACTTCCTTCAAAAGGACTTAAGCCAGGACTGTTGTATTCAGTACCCCTGACTCCAGAGCAGGCTACTGTCGACCCACACCTCTGCCAGAGACTCCTGGACACTCACAGGCAAGTCTGGCTCAGTCTCTTGTGGGGTCACTGCTCCTTTCTCCCTGGTCCTGGTGCACACAAGGTTTTGCTTGTGCCCTCCAAGAGTCTGTTTCCCCAGTCCTGTGGAAGTTCAGTCATCAAATCCCATTGGCCTTCAAAGTCAAATTCCCTGGGGGTTCTAAGACCCTTTGCTGGATCCCCAGGTTGGGAAATCTGTTGTGGGCCCTAGAAATTTTGCAACAGTGCAAGAACTTCTTTGGTATAAGTGCTCTCCAGTTTATGGGTTGTCAGCTCAGTGGCTTTACAGTGGGGCTCACCTCTCAGGTCTGCTGCAGCCAGAGCCCCTGCCCCTGCAGCAGGCCACTGCTGACCCGTGCCAACTCAGGAGATGCCCAAACACTCAAAGGCAGGTCTGGCTCAGTCTCTTGTGGGGTCCCTGGGTCCTGGGGTCCCTCTGAGCATCTCTGGTGGGCATGGGGTTTGAGTCTAAATACAATTTCGCCCCTCCCAGTGTCTTGTTGGGGCTTCTCCTTTGCACCGAGATGTGAGGTATCTTTTTTTGGTGGGATCCAACATTCTCCTGTTGATGACTGTTCAGTGGTTAGTTGCAGTTTTGGAGTTCTCACAGAAGATGATAAGCATATGTCCTTCTACTCTGCCATCTTGTAATACAAGGTGCAAGCTGATTATTGCAAGCTTATTATGTTACTCAGATCTTCTAAATGCTTACTTAGTTTTTGTCATTGTGACATCTTTCAGAAAGAAGATGGACTCTCACCCAAACTTTGGTCCAGCTGTTGAGACTGATAACAACAACAACAACAACACACACACACACACACACACACACACACACACACACACACGTGCACTAAGAAGGTATGACAATGTTATCCCTGACACAACTTTCTGGGGTGAGCAGTGCAGGCCCCTCAAGCTTGTCTAAAAATGACTTGAGAGCCAGGAAAAGAGATGCACTTGGGCTTCTCTTGTGTTAGGGGTGGGGCCTTGGTGAGGGTTCCAGCATGGGCAGGTGCCCTGTGTGGTTTGAATTTCCCACTGGTACCAAGGGAGGCAGTGCCTAGGCTTTCTTTTCTGTCTGCTAAGGTGTGCGGAGAAAGAAAAGACTCAGGAATGAGGCTTCAAAGATGTCAGCAGTTATCTAGAGGGGTGGGATGTGGGGAGGTGAGAGGGATATATCCCCTTAGAGGGAGGGGATATATTTATACATATAGCTGATTCCCCTCATTGTACAGCAGAAACTAATACAGAAAAATATCAATAACCTCAGATTTGCAGATGACACCACCCTTATGGCAGAAAGTGAAAAAGAACTAAAGAGCCTCTTGATGAAAGTGAAAGAGGAGAGTGAAAAAGTTGGCTTAAAGCTCAACATTCAGAAAACTAAGATCATGGCATCTGGTCCCATCACTTCATGGCAAATAGACGGGGAAACAGTGGAAACAGTGAGAGACTTTATTTCCTTGGGCTCCAAAATCCCTGCAGATGGTGACTGCAGCCATGAAATTAAAAGATGCTTACTCCTTGGAAGGAAAGTTATGACCAACCTAGACAGCATATTAAAAAGCAGAGATATTACTTTGTCAACAAGAGTCGGTCTAGTCAAGGCTATGGTTTTTCCAGTAGTCATGTATGGATATGAGAATTGGACTAGAAAGAAAGCTGAGCGCTGAAGAATTGATGCTTTTAAACTGTGGTGTTGGAGAAGACTCTTGAGAGTCCCTTGGACTGCAAGGAGATCCAACCAGTCCATCCTAAAGGAGATCAGTCCTGGGTGTTCACTGGAAGGACTGATGTTGAAGCTGAAATTCCATACTTTGGCCATCTGAGGTGAAGGGCTGACTCACTGGAAAAGACCCTGATGCTGGGAAACATTGAGGGCAGGAAGACAAAGGGACAACAGAGGATGAGATGGTTGTATGACATCACTGACTCAATGGACATGAGGTTGGGTAAACTCCGGGAGTTGGTGATGGACAGGGAGGTGTGGCATGCTGCAGTTCATGGGGTCGCAAAGAGTCAGACATGACTGAGCGACTGAATTGAACTGAACTGAATTATACTTCAATAATATACAAAAATTTAAAAATAATAAAATAGGTAATCCACAACAGCCTACTGCAGTGCACAGGGAACTCTACTCAGCACTCTGTAACAACCTATATGGGGAAAGAATTGAAAAAGGATGGATATAGGGGTATGTAAAACTGAATCAAGTTGCTTTCCACCTGAAACTAATATAACATTGTAAATCAACTATACTCCAATATAAAATAAAAATTTTAAATATTAATGGATAAAAAAGGTTGCCAATTTTTTCTTCATGATGATCTTCTGGTCAATAAAGTGGATAACCTAAAAGAAGCAAACAAAAAACAGAGTCAGACTCCTATTTGCATTTTCCTACCTGCTTCTTGATAGAATGGACCCATTACTAATGTATTGATAATGTATCTCTCTGATGCTGAGGTTGAAGTTCCAATACTTTGGCCACATGAAGCAAAGAACTGACTCCTTGGAAAAGACTCTGATACTGGGAAAGACTGAAGACAGGAGGAGGACAGAGGACGAGATGGTTGGATGGCAACACCAACTCAATGGACTTGAGTTTGAGCAAGCTCCAGGAGATGGTGATGGACAGGGAAGCCTGCATGCTGCAGTCCATGGGGTCGCAAAGAGTCGGACACAGCTGAGCAACTGAACTGAACTGAATGTGTCTCTCATTGTCCATTTAATGCTTTGTGGTTTGAAATATATTTTTTCTGATATAAAAATTGTTGTAAGCTATAGCGGATTTGCCTTTTATTTTTACCCTTTCTTCTACTCTTCAGTTGTATCTCTTACAAACATAGTTGTACTTTTTTGACCCATTTAGGAAGCGATTGTCTTTAAATGGAACAACTTAATCCACTAATATCTAGTATGATCACTGTTATTTATTTATTCTTGGGCTTCTCAGGTAGTGCTAGTGGTAAAGAATCTGCCTGTCAATGCAGGAGACACAAGAGATGCAAGTTCGATCCTTGGGTTGGGGAAGATCCCCTAGAGTAGGAAATGGCAACCCACTCCAGTATTCTTGCCTGGGGAATCCCCATGGACAGAGGAGCCTGGTGGGCTACAGTGCAAGAAGCCGCAAAGAGTCAAACATGTCTGAGCATCCAAGCACACACACTGTAGCAGCTCAGTAGCCATTAACAAAACACCATCACTTGGGGCCTCAAGTTCACTAAAATATCTTCATATACAATATTCAGAATAGAAAGTTCATGGAGAAAACCAGAAATCAAATGATCCAAACCAAGAGGAAAGAAATATGTATATATTAATAATAAATCCACTGGTATTATTCAGTTCAGTTCAGTTCAGCTGCTCAGTCGTGTCTGACTCTTTGCAACCCCATGAATCGCAGCACGCCAGGCTTCCTTGTCCATCACCAACTCCTGGAGTCCACCTAAACCCATGTCCATTGAGTCAATGATGCCATCCAGCCATCTCATCCTCTGTTGTCCCCTTCTCCTCCTGCCCCCAATCCTTCCCAGCATCAAGGTCTTTTCCAATGAGTCAACTCTTCACCTGATGTAGCCAAAGTATTGGAATTTCAGCTTCAACATCAGTCCTTCCAGTGAACACCCAGGACTGATCTCCTTTAGAATGAACTGGTTGGATCTCCTTGCAGTCCAAGGGACTCTCAAGAGTCTTCTCCAACACCACAGTTCAAAAGCATCAATCCTTCAGTGCTCAGCTTTCTTCACCATCCAACTTTCACATCCATACATGACTACTGGAAAAACCATAGCCTTGACTGGCATTATTAGATAGATTTAAAAACAACTCTAAATAATATGTTCAAAAAAATAGTTTATGAGATGGAAATCTTCAGCAGATAAGTGAAATCTATACCAAAATAGAAATTTGTAAACAAAAATCCAATTGTTGAAACTAGATGAGTTTAACAACAGATTAGACACAGTGGAAGAGATGATTCTGAACTGGAAGTTAGGTTAGAAGAAAATAGAAGCAGAGAGAGTAGATTTTCCCAAGAAAATGAGAAATAATTTTCAAACCACTGCAAGAAAAACACATCAACAAAACTTAACCAATTAACATAGTCATAAAAACAAGTAAAAGGAAACAGTAGAAAATAACAGAAGGTATTTACGTAGTACTTACGTGACTTGCAGTCTCCTACCTTCATATAGGAGGAAGAAGGAGGTCCCTTTATTGAGGTAGGTACCATTATTGAGCCATTTCACAGGGAAGTTGAGGCACAAGTTTTGCATCCAAGGTAATCTGGCTAGTAAAAGCAGCAGAGCAAGGATTAAAGCAAAGGAAATTATACCTGCTCTAAAATGAGAAACTAGAATACATAAATGGTGCTCACTCAGTCATGTCCAACCCTTTGCAACTTCAAGGATTTGAGCCCATCGGGCTCCTCTGTCCACGGAATTTTTCAGGTAAGAGTACTGGAGTGGGTTGCCATTTCTTAATCCAGGGCATCTTTCCCAACCCATCACTTGTCTCCTGCATGGGCAGGGCATTTCTTTACCACTGGCCCCACCTGGGAAGCTGATATATTGTGTGTGCATGTGAGCTAAGTTGCTTCAGTTGTGCCTGTTTTCAACCCCATCATACTAATAATCATCAAATACCTGAAAAAGAAAACCACTTCCTGTCTTTTGGGGATCTTTACCCCTCAGAAAGTTTTTTCTGTTTTGGCAGCTACCTGGTGTCTTCAGATTTTCAAGATATTCTGGTTGTTCAAAACCATAATATTTTTATAATTTGCTTCATAAAAACTCAATATATGAACATCTTTTCCTGTTACCAACTTTTTTTACACATTTAATAGTGGCATAGCTGTTCATTATATGAATGAACTGTAGTTTAATTCCTTTTGTAACACATTTAAATACTATATTTCATCAATTCTAACCTGTAACCTGCATAGTTTAATGTGTCTGTGTTAAATAAAACAATGTCATATTTTATAGCTGTTGGTGTCTTAGAGTCACTGATGGGTCCGAACACTGCCTATCTGAAGCTACACAACAGCCAGTTGTCTGGGGGCAGGGGGTAATTCTGGTCCCAGTTGTCCACCTCTGTCCTGGAAGGGGCCAGCTCCAGAGACTCTCTTCTGCAGGAAGCACCCCTTGAGCTGGCTGGCCACTGTGCCAAGATCCTCTGGAACAGACACCACTGGTCACATTCCAGGACGACAGGGATCAAACTTTTGGACCTGGCTGAGATGGAATTCAGGTCTGACCATACCTTTCAACTGAGAGACTTTGTCAGCCTGCAATGTGGCAGCTCCATTCTGGGGCGCTCTTTCCTCCTCTCCTAAATAGTGCCTGTAGCCACAAAAGTGAACTTTTTTTTAAAAGTTGAGTTTGACAATGTTTTGTCAGCTTTCTCTTAAATAATTTTAAAGAATTATTTTGGCTGCATCAGGTCTTAGTTGTGGCACATCTTTGCATCACTCAGCAGCTTTCGTGGCAGCTCATGTGGGCTCACGACCAGGAGGATCTTAAGTCTCCCCAAGCAGGGAATCAGCATTCCCTGCATTGCAACGCAAATTCTTGACCACTGGACCACCAGGGCAGTCCCAATAAGTGAATTTTTAAGTGTCAAAAACTGTTAAATTAAGGTCCATGAAAACTTGGCTTTATGGCCTTTTGATATTGACAGGAAATGAGCTGAACCCAATAGGCTAGATCACTGTCTCCCCAGGTGCTCAGCTTCCACTCCCCAGGCTCAGGACCCTGAAGGCAGCTGGACGACGGGAGAGGAAGGAGCCACACACAGTCAGGGAACAGAGATGGCAAAGTGATGGAACTAGAGACTTTCCACCACCCGAGGCCCTCCTATAAAGGCCTGTCAACACCACTGTTCACCGGGAGCTCAGGGTGGAGGCATCGGACTTTGGAGCCTGCGTGGCCTTGCTGAAGGAACACACCATTTGTCCTTTGTGGAGGAGCTGCCAGGTGGGTCCGCCTGGTAGGCATTCTTCCTCACTCCTACTTCCTCGTGATCTGACCTTCGGCTCCTCAGTGGAAGTTAGCTGGCCTTTCCTAGTAGCGGGGGTCCCCTCCAGAGCAGCTCTTTCGCTCAGGTCTCCTGGGGCCACTGTGGAGGTGGCTCACCTGGCTGGCTTTATTTTCCTTGTTTCCCTCTGAGAGACGCACTCATTATATGGGAGCCAGTGAGTGCAGTGGGGCTTGGCTGGTGGAGCTGCGGTAGGTGAGGGGCCAGTTCGGAGTTGGGGACTGAAGAGGTGAACTGGCCATTGTCAGGCTCCAAGCTTAGGCGCCAGGCCTCATGGCCTGGATCTCTGGGCACCCATGGGGGTCCCCGCGCGCCTTCCAGCGGCCCCCCGGGCCCTCGCCGCCCTTTGCCCCACAGCTGACCCCTCGCCACCCCAGCTGCCCTACACACCGCCCCTGACCTCGACCCTAGCTGCTCCGTGCGCGCCCTGCGACGCGGCGCGCCCCCACCGCTCCAGCGGCCCCAGGCCTCGCCGCGCGGAGAACCCCCGAAGGCCAGACGCCGGGCCGCGCAAGGCCCGCCCGGTGACGCACTTCCAACAGCCAGGAACCCTGGCCGGCCGGGCACGCGCCCGACGTCCGGGAGCGCGCCTCGTGCACGCGCCGCCGCCACGTGACCCGCGCCGGCCAACCTGCGCGCAGGGATTTGGGGGCAAAGCGCGGCCCCGTGAGCAGTTGCGGCGGGAGAGCGGCGGGCCGAAAGCGTGAGTCGCTCGCCAGGGGCTGCCAGACGTCCCGCTGCCCTCCGAGCGCAGCCATGTCCGAGGAGAAGCCCAAGGTAAGGGCCGGCGGGTGCGGGCCGGGGTGGACCCAGAGCCCACGCCAGCGCCAACCCCGCACCCGCGCCCCGGGCCCCGCCGCCCTTCGCCGCCGGCCGCTGGGACCCGTGTTGAGCCGCGCCGCTGGGCCTCCCCTCCTCCCTTCTCCCTCCACCCCTCCCCCACGCCGCCCGGCTTGCTCGGTTCCCCTCCCCCCGCCCAGTTCGCGCCCCGCCCTTCTCCCGGGCCCCGCCCCTACCAGCCCCCGCCCTCGCTCTCCGACTCCGCCCAGGTCCCGCTTCCACTCCACCCCTCCGCCTCCAGCCCGGCCCGCCCTGCGGGGAGCCCCGCCTGGTTGGGCCGAGTCTGGGAGAGCCGGCGCTTTTAGTCCGGGCGTTTCCCCTTCGCCGACATCGCCCGCGTCCCCAAACCCTCTCTGGGGCCGCCCCTCGCCGGGACCACCCTCCCTAACTAAGCCTCTCACGGGGACCGGCCGGCCTGGGCTTTCCTGCCCCGCGTGTGCGTGGTCCTCTCCTGAGTCCTCACTGCGGAGCGCCGGGAGGGCGCAGGCCGGCAGGGGCTCCTAGAGGCCTGACCTGTCTGGGTCCACTGCGGCCCCCTGGGTGTGCGCCCATCCCGCGTCGCCACTGCCGGGTGTGCGCTCCGCAGTCTGGTGCCCTGGCCGGCAGTCCTCGCGAAGGTCCGCGGTCGTGAAAACTAGTCTTGGAAACGGTTTTCTGGAGCTTTTCGTCTGCGCGCTTGCTCTGCTCGCAGCCTCTCTCTTACCCCGCTGCTGCTGCTGGAGGTAGCACCCCAGTGCCTACGAGAGGCAGAGCCGGGCTGGGTGCGCCTGCTTGGAGACCCTGGACGGGATCCCGCGGTGGGGCCCAGGTGGACGCGGCCCTGGCCGTCCTGGAGCCTCCTCGGAGCTGCCTTTGCTTTTCCGGTGGGGGTAGGAGCAGATGTAACTGCCTTTCTTTATGACCTCTAGGTGGTCTCCTCTTCCTTCAGTTTAAAGGCAATGAGATAGTGAAATATGCTCAGTACTCATCCGTTTGGTGTGCTTAAGCTTAACATTCCCACGTGTTCAATATCCAAGACCTAGTTCAGTAGAATTAACTTGTTTTAACTACTTCCAAGACAGCGAGCTGGTTGCGCCTCACATCCCAGCCTTATCTTCCGAGGCCTCGGTTCCTGCCTGGCTGCATTGGCTCAGAGATGCTCTCTCTCCTTCGGGCCTGGAGGGGAGGGGTAGGAGGCACACCCCCAGGCCATCTTGGTGCAAAGAAAACCTTGTGGACCAGTTGGGAAGACACTTTGCCTTCCCTGGAGAGTCCAGGTAGGGGACTGACCTGGTGTTTAGGGTTTCTTCCTTCCCTTTCTTTTTTTCCAGGTTTTGATTATTAGGGATTCACCCCAGGTCTGGCCTTCCTCTGCCTGGTCTGTAGCCGCTGCCCTCTTTCTGTTTGTGTTCTGGTCCCTGCATCTCTCTGTTTTAAACACACCCATATTTTTTCTTTGAGAAAGTAAATGCATCATGTGTCTCTTATGTGCAAAAGAATGAAGTTGGACCCCTTTTAACACTAAATGTGAAAGTTAAGTCAAGATGGTTCAAAGACCTAAATGTAAGAATTAAGACAATACAACTTTTAGGAGAAAGCACAGGACAGAAACTCCATGATATTAGACTTGGTGGTGATTTCTTGATTATGACACCAAAGACAGGTGTCATGAAAAAAAAAACGACTTATGAAAATTTAAAAATTTTGTACATCAAAAGACACTGAGCAGAGTTAAAAGGCAACCACAGAAAGGGGAGATGATATCTTCAAATCACTGTCAACCCAAAAAACCCCGCAGGAGGCTGCAAATAAGAAAGTACTTTGGGGTGTTAAGAATTGTGATTTGGGAGACACAGATTTGGGTAAAACAAAGAGCTTTCTGGGTAAGAGTAAGACTCAGTGGCTTACAAAAGCAAGAGCCACAGGGCTGAACTTGAACGCAGGACGAGTGTCCCGAAGGGGTGGCTGTCACACGTTGTTGCAGGATCAGGGTCCCACAGGCGTCTCGAGTTTCAGGCAGGTATCCTGGATGCTTCGTCAGGACAGGATGTGGTCACAGGTCAGATTCCATCTGGGTTGAGATGAGTGTGAGTCCTGTCCTCAGTGGTCTCCGGGCTCGGTCTGAGGGGCTCTCTGAGCAACACTGACTCCCTTTTGATTTTCCTTCTACATTGCATATCTAATAAAGGATCAATATCTAGACTATATAGAGAACTCCTAAAACTCAACAAGAAAATAAGTGATCCGATTAAAAAATGAGCAAAAAAACCTGAATAGACATTTCCCCAGAGAAGACATACGAATAGCCAAGAAGCTCATGGAATGATGCTTGACATCACTGATCATCAGGGGAATGCAAATAGAACCACAGCGAGACACCCTGACACCCATTAGGATCGCTACTTTAAAAAATCAAAACAGAAAACAGCAAGTGCTGGAGAGGATGTGGAGAAGTTGGAATTGTTGGTGGGAATGTAAAATGATGCAGCTACCATGGAAGAGAGAATGGAAGTTCCTCAAAGAATTAAAAGCAGAATTTCCATATGATCCAGCAACTCTACTGCTGGGTGAAAGTGTTAATTGCTCAGTGATGTCCAGCTCTGTGACCCCATGGACTCTAGCCTGCCAGACTCCTTGTCCATGGAATTCTTGAGGCAAGAATAACTGGAGTGGGAGCCATTTCCTTCTCCAGGGGATCTTCCCTACCCAGGAATCGAACCCAGGTCTTTTGCATTGCAGGCAGATTTCTTTACCACCTGAGCCACCAGGGAGGCCTGGCCTATGTATACAGCAGGGTATTATTCAGGCTTAAAAAGGAAGGAAATCCTGACCCTTGCTACATCAGGGGTGAACCTGAAAGACATTACCATGCTGACTGATGTAACCCAGTCACAAGAGGACAGATACTGTGATTCCACTTACAGGAGGTCCCTAGAGGAGTCAGATTCATAGAGGAGGAAGAATGGTGGTTGCCAGTGGCTGGGGGAGGACGAGTGAGGGTTTAACGGGGACAGAGTTTCAGTTTTACAAGATGAAAAGAGTTGGAGAGATGGATGGTGGTGGTCGTTGTATTTTGTACTACGAACTACAGTTAAAAATGGCTGAGAGGGTAAATTTTGTGTGTATTTTAACACAATAAACAGCAAAGAAATAGAATAAATGGAGACGAAATCTTATCTGTAAATGCAAGGAGGTATCCTGGATTGGATACTGGAACAGAAAAATGGTATTGGTGGAAAAACTGATGAAATACAAAACAGAGAAAGGGTATTAGTGGAAAAACTGGTGAAATACAAAAAAGCTTGCAGTTTTGTTGCTAGCGGTGTGCTAGTGTTGTGCTCTTGGGCAGGATGCACACTGCAGTGGGTGAGATGTTAACACCAGGGAGACTCAGTGGGGTGTGTAGGAGCGCTCTGCCTCTGTATGGCAACTTTTTTGGAAATATAGGATCATTTCAAAATAAAACCTTTATTTGAAAAGATGAAAAAGCAAAAGCATCCTTGGTCTCTGGGGAGTGATGAGGTGTTGATCATGGGACCCCCCCTCCCCCAGGTTCATCAGACGGGGGCTCGTTGCTAGAGTCTTGCCTCCTGGGACCACTTCTCAGAGCCAGTCTGAGCTCCCCTGGTCTGGTCTCCAGAGGCTCCTTTCCTGTCCCCTCCATGTGGTGGGGAGCAGGTCCCAGGGCTTGGAAGGGGAAGCAGTGGGGAAGGAGAGCCCCAGGAAGAGGAGAACTTGGCCGGGATAGCACACAAACCCGCTTTGGTCTCCATCCAGACTATGCAGATTGACTTAGGTCAGCTTCATCATTTTGTGAAAAAGCAGAGACTCCTCTTTCCCCCAGCAGCGTGCTCTCGGGCTGAGCTCTGCTCGGAACACCAGCTTCTTGCATCAACTTCCAGTAGTTTCCAAGGACCAGGGACCTTGTTGATCGCTCAGCAGCTTGGGGCGTTCCATGGGTCATGTCAGGATAGGGTAGGGCGGTCACCCCGTTCAGGTGGGACTGGTGACTCAGGACGCACTCGAGGGTGGCCCTCCCTGGGAGGCAAGCGGGGGAGCTGTGGGCAGTCTGGACCCTGAGCCACTGCGCAGCATGCTGTTCTGGCCAGAAACGTCTCTGGTGTCTTATTGACCCTCACACTTGAGTATAAGTCACCTGTGCTCCACTCTGAGAGCACCTTACAACAGAGCTGGATGTTCTCTCCGTTGTTTTCTGGTGTTACGCAGATTTTTTTCCCTTTACGTTGATGTTTGTGACAAATGCTTGGTTGGCAGGGCATTTGCCTGACTCAGCAAATAGAAGTTACAAGTCAGTTCTGTGTAGGAATACAACAGACACCAGTGACTGAATTGCTGGGGACATTTAAGAAGCAGTGGTGGTTGTGGGGTGACAGGCAGAGGCCCAGATCCACATCTCTTTGCAGGAGGGAGTGAAGACGGAGAACGACCACATCAACCTGAAGGTCGCCGGGCAGGATGGCTCTGTGGTCCAGTTCAAGATCAAGAGACATACGCCACTCAGCAAGCTGATGAAGGCCTACTGCGAGCGCCAGGTGTGGGGAGAGGCGGTGGGCAGTGTGTGCGGGGGCCTGTGTGTGTACTCCTGTGTGTCCAGGCTGGCTGCTCTTCCGTGGGCGGGGCAGGGGTCTGGCGCTGTTGGAGTCTGAGCAGTGGGTTCTCACGGATTCCATCCCCCCTTCTCCGTGTCTGTGGAGACACTGCCCTGGCACAGTTTACTCCAGACACGCTTAAGGCTTCCGTTTATTTACTGCTTTACGAGACAAAGAGCCGTCTCACTGGCTCCCTCCCATGGTGATCAGAGGCACTGACACCCTGAGTGTGTGTGTCAGACTGTGCCCTGGGGCCCCTGGTGCTCTCCACAGGAGCCAGTCCTCTAGCGGGGATGCAGAAACTTGACCTTAGTTTCCACTTTCTCCCCTGTTTTCAGGCTTTGCTCCTCAGAGGAGGTCACTGTCAATTTCAGCTTTTTTTTTTTTTTACTTTTTCTTGGTAAATATACTTGTGCTTCTGTTTGTTGGAGAAATTTTGAATTTTGGAGACTATTTTCACTGGTGAAAGGTGGGACTTATGCTCTGACCCAGGATCCACACAGCCAGCCCCTGCCCCACACACAGCCAGCCCTTGCCCCACACACAGCCCCTCCTGCACCCAGCCTGCTCTGGAGTCCACTGCTTTTGTGACCAGGCCACCTCCCCAGCCACACAGCAGCCTGTGCTCACTGCCGGCTCTTGCCTGAGTCCTGTTGTTCTTGGCCTGGTGGGGGCTGTGTGTGTCGCTTTTGGGGTGTCCATCATTTGTGCCCTGCGTTTCCTGCTCCCACCCGGGCCCCTCCCTTCTGCCCCCCCTGGGCTGCCATTCTGCGGTCCTCCCAGAGCCTCCCAGGAATCCTTCTGCCCACGTCCTTGGCCCCACTCCTGGACCAATATTTCTGGACTACTCTTCTTCCTCTGTCTTGGTAAAGCATATGTTCCATTATCTTGCTCAGAAAGCATATGAAGAATACTGCTTTTCTGCACGTGATTTGCTTTATAAACCTTCACACTTAAGCAATTTGACTGCACATAAATTTCTAACTTGAAATTCATTTTCTTTTTTTGGAGTTACTGCATCATTTTCTTCTAACTTCCCCTGTTTGTATGAAAAGTTCAGTGACGCTCTGGTTCTCGGTCCTTTGTTGTAATGTGGTTTATCTCTTTATTCCTGTGCTTTGAGGTAGGCAGTTTTGTCTTAGACTCTTCTGGGCACATTCTCAGCCATTTTGGTCTAGAAACTCAGTTCACTTCAGGAACTGGACCTTCTATCAGTTCAGTGACAATTTGTGTCCCTCTCCAGTGGGATTCCATCCGATTGTAGTCACCTGTGCCAGGTGTGTTGATCTGGATCATTTCCTCTGACTGTGCATGGGGTTTGTTGCTGTTAGTCTCCTTTCTGGGAGGTTTTCTCAACTTTCTGTTCCACTTTTTATGGGTGGTCTTGTGTCTGTCATGGTTTCTGATTTTCAAAAGTCCCTGTTCTTTACTATTTTCTGTGGCTCCCTTTACCTGGGGGAAGTCTTCTGTTGTTTTCTAGCTGCCTCGAAGCTTCAGGCCCACTGGTGAGACTTTGTAGTCAACTGGGTCATAAATCTGTGTATTCAGAACTCTGGTGTTTTGATGAATGTGTGATTCTTTTTGAACTAATGTGTTAGCAGGAAATACTTACACAGTGATAACTGCTTTTCTTTTCAGGGCTTGTCAATGAGACAGATTCGATTCAGGTTTGATGGACAACCAATTAATGAAACAGACACCCCAGCACAGGTAGGAACACAGCAGGTCTACACTTGAGAGCTACTTACTACCTGCGTGTGGGGACTGCGATCAGGAACGCTCACGTTTGAGAGTCACTGACTGTTGCTCATATAGAACACCCTACATTTTCTTTCCTTTTTTTTTTTGAGTGTGCTGCATGGCTTGTGGTAGTTCTTGACTAGGGATTGAACTCACACGCCTGCAGTAGAAGCGCAGAGTCCTAACCAGGGGATAGCCACTGAATTTCCCTTACATTTTCTTAATGGCTTAGATTATTAGATTTTGTAATTTTGAGGTTCAGTTTTCAAATGAGAAAAATGTATTTTGTCAGCCTTATCTGTGTTGGGAGGAGGAGCAGGAGGGCTGGGTTCTCAGCTGAGGTGGTCCAGGGTCACGGCCAAGGCCCAGCATCCTCACCCCCCACCCCCACCCCCACCCCTGCTCTAGGCGAGCTGGGCAGATAGGATCACCACCACGTGTTGTCGGGACACTGGACCTGCAGCGTTAGTCTGCAGCTACATTCCTGCCTCCATCTCCTGCCCTCTGAGCACTGATGCCAAGGGGCGTGGGCAGAGAGGAGTGAGCGTGCTCCATTTCCTCCAGCATCCACCACAGCATGTGGCTCTGTCAGGTCCGCGCATCGCTCCTCGTGGAGGGAGAGCCTGCAGTCCAGGCTGCACTCCTGGCACTTGTCAGCCACACGACTACGGGGTTGAGCGTGGGGAGAATCAGCCAGCCTTTAGTGTGAAAAGGCTGCTCTGTAGAGGTTTCATCTCTGCTCCTGTGGGGAACCGCATGCCACTTAAACAGAGGGAGGGGGCAGCTGTGGGCTCTCCCAGCCTCTCCTCTGATGCTTGTGCTGTGTCGTGTCTGCAACAGGAGTCCTCCCCCTGCCCTCCCACCCCCGTCAGGGGTACTTGTCTTGATTTCTGAGCAGGATGCTGCTTGACGGGATGGGGAGGACAGCAGGGACCCTTTCCTTTGGGACGGAGTTGACTTTGGCAGCACCCAGGTGGACTCCACCCCCACCTTTGAGGTCCCCAGGACTCAGCGCTTCTGGTCACTCACTCCTAGCTGAAATCTGATTTTGTATACTTCTCAGTAAAACTTCAGACACTTTGTTTTTAACAGGACTTAGTTTCTCTGTCAGTCAAGGTCCTAGCATTGTGTGTTCTGCTAGGAGAGCTTGGGGAGGAAGTGGGCCAGCTGGAAACCCACAGCCCATCCCCTGTCCTCCTGTGCCCCCTGGGGGTGGGCTCGGGCCCTCCTCCTGCATGGGAAGACCCTGAGGCGCCTTCTGTGCCCCTGGGGGCGGACTCGGGGCTCGGGCACTCCTCCCACGTGGGAAGACCCTGACGCGCCTTCTGTGCCTGCAGCTGGAGATGGAGGACGAGGACACCATTGATGTGTTCCAGCAGCAGACGGGGGGCTCCAGCGTGGCCGGCCGCCTCTAGAGCCCCCATGCCCTCGCGGCGCCAGGCTGCGTTTGCTGTCGAACAGTGGGCGTGCGGCCAGGCCCATCAGCAGGGAGGCTCGGACACCGAGGACATTCCCCAGGAGGACTTTGCTCTGATACACTTGAGCGCCACTGTGTGATGGTCCCCAGCCCCCCTCGGCCCATCACCTGGTACCTTTTTTTGGGTAAAACGTGTGGTGAGGGACTTGGGTTTTGTTTTTACTTGTTTGTTTTTTCTCCCTCCTATGACATTTTCTCCCAGCTCGTGGCCTGAATGCCTGCTTTCTGTCTAGACGGGGATCTCAGGCCAGGTGTTGACCCCCTTATTCCAATCACTGAGAGAACCGTCACCACTCTGGGAGTGCTTCTGTAGGGCAAGTTTTGGGGTCATGGTTGGTATGGGAGATATACTTTCACTTACTGTTTCTTGTGGGCACAGGTTTTTTTAATGCTAAATATTAGAAATGTAAGCTTTGCCAGAATATAGTAAAGTTGAAGGGAAAATACTGGAATGTTTCTTAAAAGGTAAGAAGTTCTTCAGTAACACGGCCTTGAGTGGGGTCTGGGGCCCCGGACCCATTGCCACCAACTGCTGGTGACGCTGCTTGGACACAACAAAAACGGGCTTTTCCTCTTTTCTTAACAGGGAAGAAAGTAAGTCCCACACGTCTACTGTGGTCACAGTGCCAGGGCCTCAGATTCCTCCAGTATTTGCTTCTGATGAGTAACAATGGTCTGTGTGTAAACAAGGAAGATAGAGTATTGCTTATTTTGCTGTTATGTTTTTGTGTAAAAGAACTGCTTCAGAGTGAGGCTACAAGTGAGAGATGCCTCCGGGTTCTCCCTGAGGATCGTGCTCTGCTCCCCAAGTTGGTATGGAGCTTACACGTTACGTGTGATTTCAGTTCTGTGCATTTCGGGGTCTGTTTTGGTTAACTTCCAATGGTTGTCCTGTTGCCCTCCGTGTGGACTTAACTCCTGTCTGACAGCTCCTGGCTGGCTGTATGGGTCACCTGGGCAGGACAACCACCGTCTCCTGCTTGCCTGAGACCTTGCTGGAGAAGTCTGCACTCCTTTGTACCTTGCTGTTCAGGCACAGGCGGGGTGTCTGCCACTCTGTTGTGTTTATTTCCCAATTTGTACATTGTTTGTTGTCCTTTACTACCGTCAACAGTAAATATAGTTTGGTATTCTGTCTCTCAGCTCATATTCTATGCTGCGTTTAGAGATTGGACATCGTGTCACGTTCAGTATGTGCAGTGACCCTTGTGCAGTGACCCTTCAGCAAGACCACTCCGGCTTCCACCTGAAGGCTGGCTCACCTCCTGCACTCCCGCAGGCTGTGACATCTCCGCCAAGGCTGCCTCCTTCCCCGCAGAGCTCTCCTCCCTCTCCTGGGCTCCTGGGGGGAGGGTTGCCATGACTCTGGGCTTCTGATATTTTTGGTGTTTGAATGTGAGACTGTTTTCCTTTGAGTAGTGCAGCTGACAGCTTATTCCCTCGTCTGTTTTGAAATGGAAGGGAGTTGACAGTTTTGGAAACTTCTGGCGTGTTGCACTGTGATGCTGTATCAGTGGTTGGGCGAGGTGGGCACAGGCTGAAATCTCAGGGGCAGTGAGCTCGTGACTTGCTTGGGGCAGCAGCAGGCAGAGGTGTGGCTCAGAGGTGTGGCGGCATGTGGAGCCCAGCAGGGCAGGCCTTGCACTCATGGGGAGAGTGACACATCAGGGTGCCTGAGGTCAGGAGCACTGCAGCTTCTGGGGAGTCCTAGTATAATGCTGCCTGAGCCCTGCCCCCAGCATCTGATGAACAAGCAGGCAGTGTCCTAGAGGTTGTCTTATCTTAAGAATGTGTGCAGATGGTGCATTTGGAATAACAGATCTGAACAGATCTGCTGAGATATTAAAATATTGCTATGTAAAACTAGCTCCTGGAATCACTGGGTTAAACTGATGTTTCAGCAGAAGACAGGCTCATCTTTACTGATTCTGTTATGGGTGCCCTGGGTCCCAGCTGGCACTTCCCAGTTTCAGTACCAAAACCCCGCACCCCGGGACCCCTTGGCCCCAGGCACATGGGTGGTGCCGGCCTGGCTGCGCTGCAGAGCACAGCTGGGAGAGCACCTGCTAATTTCAGCCATTCCCCTGCCACAACTTTCATGGAAAGAATCTGCAAAAAGCAGACCCTGTTTATACCTCAGAACTTTAGTTCCCAAAGAAACTAGTTCATTCTGAACTTGCCGGCCTGTCCAGTGGGTGAAAGCCTTTTAGTATCACACACCGGGTGCTGGGAACCCTTGAGACACCAGGACCAGCTGACCTGAGCATTGCCAGATTTAGCAAATAAAACACGATGCCTACTCTCACTTGAATCTCAAGCGAGGATGCATGGAGGGGAGTGCAAGTATCCCTAAAAGTGAGCCTGTCCCACCAGCCACAGCGAGGTGAGAGACTTCCATTATGTTAGCACCTCATATTTTGGGTTTTTGTCACTTGAAACTAATCCTGGTACAAACTGTGAACACACACTGCTACAACAGGAGAATAACCTCAGAAACACAGCAAGTGACAGACATGGATGTAGTTCAGAAAACACCCAGCATCTAATGGGTGCTGTTGTCTGAACCTCATGTGGATGATAGTACTTCTCATCACCTGCACTTCTATGCGGTGCCAAGTAGAATTGTTCTTTAGTTGCCCTCTGACTCCTGACCTGCATGGGGGCATGGAGTGTAGCTGGATCAGAGAATGGAACTACTTGAATGGGAGATGGAAACCTTAGGAGTATTTCTGCAAACTCATTACTTTTTGGAACTGTTTAAAAGTACAGTGTTTATCACCATGGTCATTTGAGAAGAGTGTCAGGCTGAATTTTTGTTGCTACCTCTACTGCCAAACATGCATCATTGTGAGGTTTACTTGTGCTGTTTTATTCAACTCAACAGATGCTTCTTACCACATCCAGGAACACAGGAGACAAAAACTCCCTGCCCTTATGGGACATGTTTCTGGTTAAAGGAGACAGATAATAAGTTATATTATACTCGAAAAATACACAGGGCATAATGTAGTAAATTCTACACAAGAGTAAGTGCTGTGAAGATGAAAACTTTTCGGAATGGGGTTCTAAGCAGCACCACAGAGGAGCACATAGATCAATGGGCCAGTCATTTGTAGAACCACCGTGAGGCTTAATGAAATAAGGACTCATCTAATGACCTGATACACATTAGTCAGTGGAGGAGAAGTCAGAGCAGCAGGGGTAGATGCCGGCTTCCTGAGGCAGAGGACTAGGGGAAGGCAGAGGCGGCCGCTGCCTGGGGCGTGCGGGGAGTGGGGCGGTGGGCTGCGGTTGTGCGGGAGTCCATCCACCCTAGGGTGGTGGGTATCTGGCTGCTGCTCTGCTCCCTCCTCGGTCTCCAAAGCTCTCCAGGCCAAGCTGAACCCTGACCGACAGAGCATAAAACGGCCACAATCGCCAATCTAACTTTTTCAAACCTAAAACCGTATGAGGGTCGCCACCGAGCACCAACCGCTCTCCGCATGGATGTTCTCGCTTTAACTGCAGTTGCGCCTGAAAGTCTCCGCCTCTGAACTGCGCGGGTGACGGTGCAGGAGCCCCACACGGTCCCGGGTGCACCCCAAAAACAATCTGAATGACACCCGCTCACTCGGCCCGCGAGAGGCCGCCCTCCTATCCGCCCTCCTCGGCATCTCCACCCTCCGTCCGCGTCCCCGCCGCCAAAACCGCGGAGGCCTCGAGGACGAACAGGCGGTTCATAAACATTCCGCTGGAGCCCGGGGCTCCGAAGTCTTCCGCGAACTTTCCTATTGGAATCTGGACGCGTGGAGGCGGAGCTGACGGCACAAAGTGGATCGGATCCGGGGACGCCAGAGCGGTCCCGCACGCCGCGCACGCCGCGCACGCACCCCGCGCCCCGGAAGGGCTCCTGTGCCCCCACGGCGACCCGGAAGTGGCCCCGGCCTCGGGCGGGAGGGAAGAGCGCTGAGGAGGCGAGGCTGACGGCGCAGCTGTTCCCTGGACGATGGCGGGGACGGCGCTCAAGAGGCTCATGGCCGAGTACAAACGTGAGCTTGCGACTGCACCTTGCCTGCCGTCCGGTGCGGGGCGTGGGTTCCGTCGGTCCGCTGTCGGGACCGGTTCGTGCGGCCGCCCGGGGCCGCCCGCCGCGTCCGGCTGGGAGAGGCCGGCGTGGCGCTGGTCTGGAGGCGCCGGCTCTGCGGTAACCTGAGCGCCCGCTGCCTCGGCCTCGCGGACGCCCGCGGGCCGGGGAGGGGCGCCTCGCCGGCCTCCTGAGAAGCCCGGGAAGCGTCCTGGGGGCAGTGGGGAGCGCACTGTGATGGGCCGGAGGGCAAGGGTCAGACTCGGGTCTCCGCTTTAACGAAGGGTTTTTGAGCGGTGCCACCTACCTTTCTTCCGGGTAGTGCTGACACAGCGTCCTTAGTGCTTCGTGCCCGCAGGATTTTCTGATGTTTGCTGAAGGCAAAGGGGCAAACGGGAACCGTCCTTTGCCTTCTACCGCGGAGGCGCCCCTGGAGTCTCGGTGAGAAGTGGGGGATGGATGCCCTTCTGTTTACTGGGACACGGTGGCTGCCTGCCTGCGATTCAGACCTGCCGGTTAGCTGTCCGACCTTGGCCTGGCCCTCGCCCTGCACCTTCCCCCATCCCATCTGTGAGGATGGACCTTAGGCAGGTGCCTGACAGCTGACTGTTTAGAGCGTGCGCTGTGACAGTTGTCGTTATACTGAGGACACTTTTGGAAGAAGATAAACTACAGTAACGAATGTCATAAAGCGAACTGGTAAATATGCGCGCACCCTAAACCGTCTTGGTGGCCCTGTACAGGAAGTATTGATGTTTGGCTGGAGGGAACCACAGTGTTGCAAGTGCAGGCTTGTAAAAATAAACGTTTATATAGTGCTCACCATCCAGTGTTCTCTAAGGTGATAATGTATATTAGGAAAGACTTTGGGGGGCGGAGTAGGAAGATACCGTTCCCCCTCACAGGTTGGGGGCAAGGGGCCATTGCCTCTGTCTCCTCAGGGGACACCTGGCTTGGGGTCTGGGGACACATGCCATCTCCTGCCATCCTGGTGTGTGTTGCTGTATTTGTTTGTGTGTTGACCCTGTTTCTAGACTGACAGCAGGTGTTATTTTTGTAGAAGACACTATAAAACCCCTGCACAGGGAATTTAGGTGGCTGCTTCAGTCCAGTCTTTGCATTATTGAGCCTGTATTTTTTCATGTTGTCCCTTTACCATACTTAGAAAAGTCTCATTAACTATTTCAACTATATTGTCAGTTTGTAGTAATAAAATGTAAATAACAGTTGATTTTTAAAGCTGTATCACAGAAATGTATCTTGTGTGTTTTAATGTCTAAATGCACAACATTTTGGTGTGTGTGTAGCAGACAGAGCTCTACAGGTATCTCTAAAGACTCCAGTCCCCGGTTACCCGTCAGACACTGACCTGGGCACCGCTGTGAGGGACTTTGGAGGTGTTGGTAAGGAGCTGCAGTTAAGGTGGGGAGAGTGTCCTGGGTTATCGGGGTGGAACCCAGTCATCACATGAGGCCCCCAAACAGATGAGGAAGCAGGAGGGGAGGTCGGAGACCCAGAGCAGGAGAAGGACCCCCTGACGGGGCTGGGCCAGGACCAGAGGAACACGGTGGTCTCTGGAGCCTGAGGATGACCCCTGGCTGGCAGCGGTGAGGACCTGGAGCCTTGGTCCTGCAGCCCCCGGGAGTGGGATCCTGCCAGGCCCCTGAGTAAACTTGGGTGGCAGCCTTATGAGACTATCAGCAGAGAACCAACTGGCCTGTGGGTGTCCAGCCTCTAACACAAAAATTGTGAGGTCATCAGAGGGTGTTGTTTTCAGCCACTGAGTTTGTGGTCATTGTCGTATTAGCTGTAAAACATGACCGCAGTGTATTAGAGGGGTTTGTTGTCGATACTGTATCTCAGGAACATGACAGAATTCCACTTAGTGATTCTTGTCTTTTGTGCCTTAGCATCCCAGCTTGCTGGCCTCTTGCATTTTAGGGTGGTGCATCCATTGGGAGTAATGCCCCCCAGAAGCAGCTTCTGTGCGTGAGGGATTAGATAGATTTGGATGGGGTTTAGGCCCACTGTCTTGTACTTGAATAGTCATAGAACTGCAGAAACTCTGAGGTGGTAGGACCTTGGGTATGAGTCTGTTCAGGCTCCTGATTTTACAGATTTTGTAGGGAATAGAGTAACAGACAAAATGATTTGCCCAGGTTCTTACAGCCAGAAAAATGGAGAGGTAGGGAAAGAACCAAAGTGTCTTAAACCGACCTCTTTTCTTGATGTTTTATCTTCATGCACAATCTGGGACTTTCTAGGGGTGTCATAGATGGACTTAGGTCTTAGCTTCCAGGGCTGCTGTAGCAATGCAGCACAGTCCAGTGGGCTTTACAGAAAAGAAATTTACTGTGTCATGGTCTGGAGGCTAGAAGTCCAAGCAAAGTGTTGGCGGGCCTCGTTCCTCTGAAGGCTCTAGGAAGGATCCTTGCTTGCCTCTGCCACCTTCTACAGATGGCTTCCCACTGCCGGCTTCCCTCTAATAAAGACGCCAGTCATTGGTGGGCTCACCCTGATCCAACATGTCCTTGTTTTAACTCGATTACATCTGCACAGTGCCCGTTTCCAAATAAGGTTATATTCACAGACTCTCGGGGGCACTGTTAAAGCCAGTACAGTATAGTGGGAACCCCAAACTTAGGTGTGTAGAGCTGAGCCCCTGTGCTCCTGCACCTTGTTGCCCCACAGCCTTCCCTGTCTCAGTTAGTGGCAGCCTGTTCTTCCAGTTGTTTGGGCTGCAAGCCTTCGATTGTCTTTGCTGATTGATGTTATTCTCTTATCCACGTGTAGTCTGTTGACCCACCTTCAGACTTTCTCCTTTATCTGGGATTCCACGCTGGCCCAGGCTCTGTTCCCAGCACAGGAGAAAGTCAGATCAGGTCACTCTGCCCAGAAGCCCTCTTAGCTTCTGACCTATTAGCTCTGCGTGCCCCAGCCCTTCTACCTCTGATCTCATTGACCCCTCTGCCCAGTACGATTCTTCAGCCTCATGGGCAGCCCTTCCCTGCCCTGCTCCCCTGGAAATGTCACCTCTGAACACCAGACACCCTGGCCTTCCTGTTACTGTTGTCGTTCCGTCTTTAACTCTTTTTAGGTTTTTAAAGCTTTTATTGTGAAAGATGTTTTATTTGTAAACAATATAGAAGGTGTACACTCAGATGATATAGTAAAGTGACACCAGCTTAAGAAGGAGAACATTAGCAGGAACCAAGCAGGCTGGTGTGTGTTCCTTCCCACCCCCACCAGGAGTGACGACCACCGAATTTTCTGTGACTTGTTCTTTTCTTTATAGTTCTGTCACTTAATATCCTCCTGTGTGCATGCATGCCAAGTCGCTTCAATCGTGTCTGATTCTTTATGACCCAATGGACAGTAGCCCACAAGGCTCCTCTGTCCATGAGATTCTCCCGGCAAGAATACTGGAGTGGGTTGTCATTTTCTCCTCCAGGGGATCTTCCCCACCCAGGGATCGAATCAGCGTCTCTTGTGTCTTCTGCATTGGCAGGCGGGTTCTTTACGCTAGTGCCACCTGGGAAGCCTACCCATTTTACTGACTTTTGCCTGGTTTTATACTTAGTGGAGATGGGATTGCACAGTATGTGTTCTGCTGATTGAGGTTTTGCTCAGCACTATTTCTGAGATTCATTTATTAGAACTGTGTCCGTTTTCACTGCTGAGTAGTGGTTGTATGTTACAAGTATTTTATCCCTGTTTGTGCTTTGTCTTTCAGCTTTTGTGGTGTCTGTTTTCCTAGCCACACTTTCATAAACAGTTTTATTGAGGTATAACTGACCTGCAGTAAGCTGGTATATATAAGGGCTCATTGATGACTGTGGTGTGCAGCCGTCCCCCCCAGCCCCCTCCTGCCTCTTGGTAATCCACTGGACCCTGTCTCTCCTGCACCCCCAGCGCCCAGGCAATGACTAATCCACCTTCAGTGCACTTTTATCACTCTCCTGGTTGGTTGTACTTTTTTTGTCAGAGGTCTTTCACTCCGTGTAATCACATTGCGGTTCCTCCACGTTGTTGCTTTGGCTGGTTGTCGCTTCCCGTCCCTGCAGAGGGATGTCCCTCTGTGTGGGCAGACCCACTGTGGCTTGTTACTGCATTCCCCTGTCATTGGGCCTTTGGCTTGTCTCTAGTTTTCTTGGCTGTTACAGGTAAACCTGCTGTGAACGTTTGGGTCCCTGTCTTTCTTGGATATGCGCTTTCGTTTCTTTTGAGTAAATTCCTGGGTCACATGTGAGATATATGTTTGATTTTTAAAGAAATAGCCAAACTGTTTTCCCAAGCAGTTGTACCATTTTACCTCCCCACCAGCAGGGTATGCGGAGGCCCACCAACTTGCTGACGCTTGGTGTGATCAGGTTTAAAGTTTAAGTCATTCTGCTGGGTGTGTAGTGGTATCTCATTGTAGTTTTAGTTCCTGTTTTTATATGCCGTCCTTATATCTTTATTGATAATATGTCCTGAGTCTTTTGCTCAGTTTTTAATTGAGTTTACTGTTTCCTTATTACATCCTAAGAGCTCTTTATATAATGCTGGTGCAGGTCTTTTGTTGGATGTTTTGTAAATGTTCTCACTTAGACCATGGCTTGCCTTTTAAACCTTGTGGAAGCAGTAGGTGCTCTTGCCCCGCTAGCATCTGAAGTGTACTGTGTGGTGATGTGAGCTGTGTGCACTGGCTGTTTGGCAGCACTCTGCTGCGCCTTCACTTGGCTTCCCTCTGTCCCTTGAATGACAGCTCCTGTGGCTTGCCTTGTCATTTTCATAACAGTGCCTTTAAAAGAGCAAAGGTTTTAAAATTTTCAGTGACGTCCAGTTGACTTTTAAACCATTTCTTGCTTCCTGTGTTATGTTTAAAAAATCATTGCCTGACATAAGCTCACTAAGGTTTTCTCCTTAGTTACTTATTACATTTCAATCTGTGATTCACGTCAAGGTTTTGTGTGTGGTGTGGGATAAAGATCAAGGTTTATTTGCAGATGATTTCCAAATGGCTCTCTGAGTTTTTGAGTGTTGTATTAGTTTGCCTCTGCCGATGTAACAGAGTATCACAGGATGAAGAGCTTAAGCCACGGAAATCACTTCCTTACAGCAGTTGTGGCAGCTCTAGTACCCCGGAAGCCTCTCTCCTGGGCATGTAAACAGCCGTCTCCTCCTTGTCCTCACGTGTCCATCCCTCTGCATGCCTGTGCCCTAATCTCCTTAAAAGGACACCTGTTAGATTGGATTAGGGCCCACCCCCATGACCTTATTTAATTTTAATTCTTTTTTAAAGATCCCTGTTAGGTACTTTTCTTCCTTTTGTGCCACTTGCATCCTGGAGTTCATCCTGTACGAGGATACAGAGGTGTCCCATCAGTAGGGGCATCATAATATGACTGGTCCCCTGTTGATAGACATTTGGGTTGTTGCCAACTTTATTGTTTGTTTGTTGCAAAAAGCACCTGCTGGTGTGGTGACTATTTTGATTGTTACAGAAAGCCTTGAAATAACTAACTTTACCCACATGTCTTTTCTTATTTTTACCCTTGTGTCCGGGGGACAAATTCTGAGAAGTAAGACTGCTGGTCAAAGTTTATATTTTATTTTGTGCAAAACCACTATTTAAAACAATGTTTTTATTAACCAATTATCATTCTCAAGAAATCAGTGGCAAAGAATGGGCATTGCAAATTTCTCTGATGTTAAGATTTTGTTTCTCTTTTTGAAGTTGTTTTAATCATTAAACATGAAACAATATGGTTGTGTGTGTGTTTTAAAAACAAAACAACAGAATAAGTAAACAGCGTTAGTTGCTAAGTCATGTCCAACTCTTTGCAATCCCATGGACTGTAGCCTGCTAGACTCCTCTGGCAGGATTTCCCAGGCAAGAGATACTGGAGTGGGTTGCCATTTCCTTCTCCAGGGGATCTTCCCAACCCAGAGATGGAACCTACATCCCCTGCGTTGGCAGGTAGGTTCTTAGTCCAGTAATGGTCCCTTCATCTGTTTCACTCGGTTGCTGTAATTCTTTGCTGACCAGTAGATGCCGCTGTTGACCAAGGATGCGGGTGGGCAGACTGCTGGAGGTAGTGGTTCTCCTGCTGCAGTTTAGACCTTGCCCGATTGAGGAGTTTGGGGGGGAGTTCCCAGGGGAACTCCATGCCAGAGGAAAAAGGCCAGCTCTTTTCGGTGCAAGTTCTTCCTCCAGGCCCAGGCACCTCGTTCCCTTTCCTACCAACATTATATCCCCCACCCCTCTTTAGCTCTTTGTAATTCATCTACCCTAATCAGTTGAAGCAGTGACAGATTTTATTTTCTTGAGTTCCAAAATCACTGTGGGCAGTGACTGCAGCCATGGACGTAAAAGACGCTTGCTTCTTGGAAGGAAAGCTTTGAGAAACTTAGTGTATTAAAAAGCAGAGACATTGCTTTGCTGGCAAAGGTCCGTATAGTCAAAGTTATGGTTTTCCCAGTAGTCATGTACGGATGTGAGAGTTGGACCATAAGGAAGGCTTAGTGCCCAAGAATTGATGCTTTCAAATTGTCATGCTCGAGAAGACTCTTGAGAGTCCCTTGGACAGAACAGAGATCAAACCAGTCAATCCTAAAGGAACTCAACCCTGGATATTCATTGGAAGGAATGATTCCAGAGAGTTCTTCTTACTCTTAAGTTGCTGTCCTTGATCAGAGTCCATTCTCTGTCCCTTTCGGGAGCATGCTATGTGTTACTGTCTAAAACTGCTTAGTCACATCCAGCGACGTCTCACCTGCTACTCATATTTTTCTAGAAGTGGATTCATAGTGGGTATTGCTGCTGTAATTTGTTACAAGTTGCTCTGCACAGAAGCATGTTGGTTGCTACCTAGATTCTGAAGCTAGCCTTCAAAGTCATGACATCAGCAGTTAAAAAAATATATTCAGCATGTCTCTTGGTGCCCGCGTATGTATTGTGCACACATACCTGAATTTACACTCTGGAGATGACTTTCTGGGTCATGGTTATTGTTGTTGAGTTGCTATGTCGTGTCCAACTCTTTTGTAACCCCATGGACTGTAGCCCACCAGGCTCCTCTGTCCATGGGATTTCCCAGGCAAGAATACGTGTCTGTGGCTAAGCAGTGCCCCTGGTGTAGATAGATCATACCTTGTTCATTTACCATAGATAGACATTTGGGTTGTTTCCTACGTGGGGCTGTTATGATGTTCCTATGCCGGGAACATTCCCGTACGAGTCTACGAGTCTGTGGGCACATACAGTTTACATTTTATTTAATTTTATTCCATTCCTGTTTTTAGGTGCCATCCTATGTTCAGGACCCCTGATTTATGTGTCCAGCCTGGACTACTCTTTTTTTTTGGACTACTCTTTAGGGCTGTAGTCACAGGTCCAGTTTCCCCCTTGACAGTCTGCACTTAGGTGACTTGTAAGCATCTTTAACTTGATGTTTCAGAACTAGACTATTTTCATCCTTCTGAAACCTGTTTCTCTCGGGACTTTTCCAGCTCAGCAACACACGTCTTCCCTGTGGTTCAAGTACACTGTGCAGTTGCACCCCCGACTCCCCCTGGCTTCAGTGGCCCACGGAGTTCAGCAGGGCACCAGGGTTTCTTGGGGCTTGCTGCTCACTGGCTCCTCCGTGGGAGCAGAGAGGTCGGATCACCACACCAGCAGGTGCTGAACGTGGCGGGCCTGGGGGTTCCTCTCCCAGCGAGCGCTCAGGAGACTGCAGTCCTTGGGGCCGCATTGTCCTCTTGATGACCACTGTCGACAGGACAGGAATTCCCTTTCAGTTGGGGTGTAAGATATCATGTTTGTTTTATGAGCTTTAGTCAGAATAACCAGCAGGAGTATTTTGGAAAGTTAACAACACCTTTTGTTTGTTTCTTCATTGTAAAGTGAAAGTGTTGGCAGTTCTGAAAGCTTCCTTTTTGCTGGCAGAAAGAACTGTTCACACAGGCTTGATCTGAAGTGTCAGTGCAGCCGGCATTCACTTGGGACAAGCAGAATTTCCATTTGCTAGTATGTATGCCATGTCATGTATAGCTTTATATATGTTTTACAGTTTTTTGTTAAAATGCAAGGTAATATGCTTTCTTTTTCATAATGGCTGTACCTTTTATCTTACAGAATTAACGCTGAATCCTCCAGAAGGAATTGTGGCAGGTAAGGTTCTGTGAAGTTCAGTCTTTATCATTTACTCCTAACTGCCAGAGTTTCCTATAGAATTAAAGTTCTGAATTTCATCTTTCCCTGCAGGCCCCATGAATGAAGAGAATTTTTTTGAATGGGAGGCATTGATCATGTGAGTTCATCCTGTGTGTTGTTTGGTTTTAAGCCTTTACTGGAGATTAGAACTGTGAATCACTGTTCAGCAGTGTGACTGCTTGGAGGTGCCAACAAGTGCCCCTCTTTTACTGAGTTTTTCTGTGTCTGCTGATCTGAAAGCAGAAAACGGCAAGAACGTTTGAGCTGATTTACAAAACAGAAACTGTTGCACAGACTCAGAGAATACATTTATGATTGCCTGGGGGGATGGATGGGGGAAGGGGTAGTTAGGGAGCTTGGGATGGATGTGTACACAGTGCTCTATTTAAAGTGCATAACCAGCAGGGACCTACTGTGTAGCATTGCTCAGTGATATGTGGCAGCCTGGACAGGGAGGGGAGTTTGGGAGAGGTTGGATACACATATATGCAAGACTGCATCCCCTTGAAACTATCACATTGTTAATCAGTTAGACCCACATATAAAATAAAAAGTTTGAAAAGAAAAAAAAACAGTAGGAACATTCATCCAAAGGGAATGAGTGTTTCCTTAAAGCCAGTGAAATGCTTAGTTAAGTATTTGTAAGTTTCAGATGAATGAAGTTTGGACTTTGGGGTATCCTCAAACAGAATGGGCTCAGGCTTTGGAGAGTCCCTGTGAGCCTGGGGCCCTGGCGGTGGGGAGGGGTCCTCAGGGTGTGGGTGCCGCCCCAGGTCCATGGTGCTGCCTGAGCTCTGCCCACCTGTGAGCCTGGATTCGTCTCCCTCCTTCTCATCCCTCTGCTTCTCCCCTTTCCCTTCTCCCTCTGCTTCAGGTCCTCTGCTGTTGCTCCTTCTCTGTGTCCCTTGTCTGGCCTTCCCTTGTCCCTGACTTAGAGACATGGCTTAGTTCTAAGGTGAGCAATGTGGTTCCTGACTTCATTCTGGAAAGGTCCTGCCTGGATGTCATATTTCACTGTAAATGTCGCTTCTTGGAAACAGCAGTGGACTTCTGACTCCAGAGTGTTCTTTGGCCCTGTGACCCAGGCCTTTGTTTTTTTTCGACCTTAGGTGTGCGATTCTTGACCATTCTTAGGTGGTATTTTTAACAAAATGTGGTTAGGTAGAATTTAGGAAGTTGAAATTATAATCGGTTTCACTGTTCTTGTTAGTAAAATGAGACCTTTCGATTAGCTAGAATGTTTTCTTCAGGTGGGGTTTTGTTGGGTTGAGGCATGCTCTAGTGGGGCAGGCCTGAGGGGGTGTGAAGTTTGCTGGAGCAGGTGTGTACTTGGGTTTGAAGTGTACTGTTAGCATCAGCAGATGCTCTGCATTTGCTCAGTGCTCCTGTCAGGTTTAGTCTGAGAGATAAACTGCTGCGGAATGTTGCCTGTGGAGCTTAGATTAATACATGAAAACTGGTGTGAAAGTGAGGTTTTTTTGATTAAGCAAATTGTTTTAAAAATCGTCAATGAGCACTATCCAAAGAAAGTATGTCACGCCTAGCCTTGCCTCATCCTTTGCTGTAGCTGGTGGCTTGGGCCTGTGATGCCCGTTTCCCTCCTATGTTGACGTGCTTTTGGCAGGAGGATGACTCACAGTTGGCGTTTGTATCTGATGGGTGCTGTCTTTCACCCCCTGAAGCAGGTCCAAACTGGAGGGTGCGCCTCCTGGTCAGCTCGTCTTCATTGGATGCCCTCGGTCAGCTGTAGCGTTTTATCTGTGGGGAAACCTGTGAACCTGGTCTGTAATGTGCCCTTCCCAACTGTCAGGTCACTGCGTTCTTCCGTGGTCATGCACTGACCCGCCCAGGGCAGCCTGTCTGCGGACGCTCAGGCTTCCCACACTGGGGCCGAGGCACCCTTAACAGGACGCAGAAGCCCTTCTGGGACACTTGAGCCTTCCAGTGTGGTTTTTTTTTTTTTTAAAGGATTTACTGTTCAGAATCTGTTAGAGTAAATATTACTAATTATAGGTAAATAATATAAAATTAAACCAATATTTTGAAAACTTATCTTAAAAAGTGATTAGAACTACTTTTAGGTAGAGCACTTTTGTGTTTCAATAGGCTTTTGCGTTAGTGTGGAATTCCCCGGCCTCGGGATCTGCTGAGATTGTGGGTTTTGGTCTCGTTCCAGATACTTCCACAAACAAGAGGCCGTTTACAAATGTGCTAAAAACATCTATTAAGGAATTAACCGTCCTCCCATTGATTTGTCTCACTCTGCTGTTCTGGCAGATGGCTGACTGAGTTCTGTTCCTTGGTGATAGGTTTTTTCTTTCCTCTTTTTATTCTTTGATTGTTTCTCGAGTTCCCTCCATCCCCTCGTGCTTCTGAAAAGCACTGTGCCTGTTTATGGGAGCCCGGTGCTGTTGGGCTTTGCTGTAGTGCGCGCGGAAAATGTCTGTTCAGATGTCCCAGCAGCAAATGCTGATAGCCAGTCATGTGGGGGCCTCATCTGAGGATACAGACATGTCCTTGGTAACCCCATAGCTCTCCCCTGAAAAAGCAAGGTTCAGGGCCTAGGATGGGAAACCCAGCAAATTAAGGAACAGTAATAAAGTCACCACGGCCTGTTCTTTGACTAAAGGAGACAGGAACTCCAGTGACTCTTGGCCCAGCTTAGGGTAGAGTTTGAGCCCGTGGCTCAGGGGGAAAGGACTGGGGCTTCTGGTCAGTCCTGCCGAGGGCTGTGGGTCCCTGGGCTGTGTGTGTCTGAAGTGCCTTTGTGGTCTCGGGCAGTCGCTCTGCCTCTCTGGATCAAAATCTTTGTCGCAAGTATCTTCACATCCACCTCGTCCAGCTCCAGAGTCTCTGGCCTGTGCAACCTCAGTGGCCTCTGGCCACGGTGTGGCGGCGGGGGGGTGGTGACGGGGGTGGGCACGCGCTTTTGCAGGACAGGAGGAGCCCTGCCATGCAGGGTGGTAGTTTGTCTTCCGTGTCAGGACAAGGTGTGAAGTCCTTGGAGTCTCGCTGCCCGGGTTCTGTCCTACCTCAGGCTTCTTAAAGCAGCTGCTGTCCCACCTCCAGGTCAGGGCTCTGAGGCTGTGGTGGAATGAGCAGGCCCGCCCCCCTTCCTAAATGGCTGGGCCCTTGGCTGACTCCATTCCTGTATCTGAGGCACACTTGGGTCCCAGCTGGTTCACACCTGCTGTGGCTAGGGTTCCTGGACTGAGGCCCTTCCTAGGCCTCGGCTAGGGTTGCCAGACCGAGGCCTTTCCTAGGCTGTGCTTGGCCCATGCTGAGTGCCAAAGCCACTGGCACGGTGCTGCCGTCTGTACCACGCTTTGATGACGAGTACAGAAGCTGGCTCTTGTTAGGGTTGTGGCTGCTCAGATGAACCCGAGCTGTTACAGCACATGTGAATGATTCGTACTGCATGCCCTCTGGCCCAGCAATTCGCCGCCTGCAGGTCCTTCATCAGAAGTGTTACAGAGGACTTTCTGGTGGTCCAGTGGATGAGAACCTGCCTGCCAGTGCAGGGGACACGGGTTCCATCTCCAATCTGGAAGGACCCCACAGGCTGTGGGACGGCTAAGGCCTTGCGCCACACCTGTCGGAGCCCGCGTGCTGTAGGGCCCTTGAGCCACAACTGGGCCCAGAGCCCATGCTCCTCAACTAGAGAAGCCACCACGATGCTTGTGCACTGCAACTAGAGTAGCCCCCCTCTCCACAGCTAGAGAAAGCCCACACGGTGATGAAGACCCAGCAGAGCCAAAAACAAAACCCAAAAAAAAGAGGTGTTATGAAGACCTGTGTGTGAGGACGTTCATTACAACATTCATTGCAGTCATAAAAAAAAAAGTGGAAACATCATTGTCCAGCCCGAGTTACGGATGTCCGTCCAGTCAGCAGGATGCCGACGGCATGGCCACAGTTCAGGCAGATGTTGGAAGGCAGGTCTAGACCAGTGTTGTCCCTGAGCAGGGCCTCTCCTGCGGGATGTTGGGCCATGTCTGGAGATACTGTGGCTGACCCCCCTGGGTAGCAGGGGACACTCTTGCCCTATCCTGGGTGGGAGAGTGCTGAGTGCCCCACAGTGCCCAGGCTGCCCGAGGTGGCAGTGGTGTTGAGGTCGAGAGACCCTGGTGTGGCCGGGTACCTTCAGCAGCTTTATTGAGAAAGGATCTACGTGCAGTTTTACCTGGGTCAAGTGTGCCAAGTCAGTGATTTTTTAGTACATTAGATAAGGAGAGTTTTGCAGTCATTTTTAGAGCATTTCCAGAAAAGTGCTCATGCCCATGGGCACTCAGTCCCCACTCCTGCCCTCAGCTGCCAGCACTGTCCGATCTGCTCTCTGACTGGTGACTGGCCTTTTCTGGATTTTGCCACAAGTGGAGTCACAGGATAGGGCCTCTGGCTCCTTCTCTGGGTGTGGTGCCTTCGAGGGTCCTCTGTGCAGCCTGGGGCAGCATCTTCTGCCTGTCCCCGTGAGCTTGTCCACTGTGCAGGGATCTGCTCCCCCACTGGCCAGGGGCTGGGCTGCTTCCCTCTTTGGCTGTTGTGATGGCAGCCATGAACTTTGGGTCTAAGTGTGCAGACTGGTGTCCCGTAACTTGCGGGGCCACCATTTCACGTTCCCACCTGAGTGCTGAGAGTCCACTTCTTCACTCTTCACACACTCTGTGTTGTCTGATGCCAGCTGTCCTGGTGGGTGTGAGGTGGGTCTCAGTGTGAGTTTGGTCTGCATTGCCCTGGTGACCAATGCTGTTGAGCATCTTTACATGGGCTAAAGAGCCATTCAAATGTCTTTCTTGGTAAACTTAGAAACTTTTGCCCAGTTTTAATTGGGTTGTCTTTTATTTAGTCCTAAGAATTTTTTATATATTTTGGATGCAAGTCCTTTATCAGATGCATAATTTTCAGATATTTTCTCCCAGTCTGCATATTTGCTTTCCATTTTTTAATTTTTTAGGCCATGCTGTGTGGCATATGGGATTTGGGATCCTGTTCCCCAACTAGGGGTTGAACCTGTGCCCCCTGCATTGGGGGTCTTAACTGCTGGACCACCAGGGAAGTCCCTTCTTTTCAATTTCTTAAGAGAATCTTTTGAAACGCAAAGATTTTTATTGCTGCTAAAAAGCAGTTTAGCAGTTTTTCCGTGTATAGATTATGTTTTTGGTGTGATATGACCCAAGGTAACAAAGATTTTCTCTTATGTTTTCCTTTTGAAGTTTTATCTTTAAAGCTGTTAAATTTAGATTTTGGGCCTGTTTTGGATAATTTGAGGGTATAGCATTGGGTTGGGGGCAGCTTCATTCTTTTGCATGTGGCTGTCCACTTGTCTTGCACCTGTTTTTGAAAAGAAAATCTTTCCAGTATTGAATCACTTTGGACCTTTATCAGAATGAGTGGACCCTCGACGTCTTCACGTGTGTTTTGGACTCTGAATTCTGTCCTGTTGACCTGTGAGTGCCACACATTCTCCATTGCTGCAGTTTGATAGTATGTTTGGAACTCAGAGAGTGTTCTGTTCGCCTTTTTCAAAGTGTTTTACCTGTTCTGGGTCCCTTGTGTTTCCACTGGAATCTGGGGATCAGCTTGTCAGCTTCTGTGAAGAAGCCGTTGGGCTTTGATTGGTATTGTACTCAGTCTTTAGATCAGTTGGAGGCACGTTGACTGTTTAACCATCTTGAGTGCTCCAGTCCATGCACGTGGAATGCCTCTCCGCTTATTCAGGTCTTTAAAAACTCCCCTCAGTGGTGCCTTGATACTTGGTAACAAAAAACAACCCCATTTTGTGGGTGAAAGTGTGAGTGGATGCATGCGGAGGGAATCCTGGAGGGTAACCAGACTCCACGGTGGCTGCCTCAGAGCTGGGTCAGGAAGGGGAGCCGACATTTGCATTTATTCTATGTACTGCTGTGTTTGTGTGTTTTCTAACATACCAGTTTTCTCTAGAGTCAGAGTTTATGTTGTCGATGCTGTTGTCCATGTCAGAATTCACTGTGACGTTCTTGTAATTGATGGGCTTATTTTGTGAGCTTTAAATATAATTCAAATGTATTTGATGTAAAGTTTTCAGAAATTTCTGTTACAGGCAAAAGTTAGGGGATAACTGTAGGAGATTTAATCGTGTACATAATTATATGGAAGGAAACTGTATTTGTTACTGCCGTGCTTTCCTGAAGTAGAAGCCCAGTGCTTTTCTTCCTCAGACTGCCCAGCACTGATTCTCTGCGTCAGGATCCCCGGGGTGCTGAGAACTGAAGAACAGGCACACGGCGGTCTGGGTTCATCCCAGAGACAGTGCTGAGGAGGCATGGGGCCAGGTGGTTGTGGACACTCAGTCCAGCTAAGACCGCCAGGCTCCACTGGCCCCCGGACAACAGCTCCCTGTGGCCTGGCCTGTCTGCCCTACAGATGGAAGTCCTGTCAGCAGGACCTCCCTGGCAGCCTCTGCAGCCCTGTTGCTGGCCAGGCGACCCTCATGCAGCAGGCGCTCTTTCAGTGACCTGGGGGCCTTGAAGCACAGCAGGGCACCCCAGAGCTGGAGTCCTGGCTCCTGGGGGCTGTGCATGCAGCCCATGTGGGCAGGGGAGGTAAGGCCTTTGGCAAGAAGCTTTGACTGAGAGCTGAGCCAAGGGTGCAGGAAGGAGGGGGTGACCCTTCTCTGATGCCAGGCACCCCTCGCAGCTGCTTGCCCGCCCGCTGGGTGTTCCGTGTGGTTCTGCAGTGTGTGGGCTAGGTCGGTGTGCTCCCCTGACCGAGGATGTCAGTGAAGCTCTGTGCCCTTCTTTTTTATGCTTTTTATGGTCCTGGCTTTGGAGAGTAATTGTCCCTAGGTGATCCAGTTCAAGGGCGTGCTAGTGAACGGGTTTGCAGTCTCCATTACTTCAAGCCTTGTATGTACATTCGAGACATCTTGTTTGTGTGCTGTGACAAACTTGAAAAAGAGAACGGCATAAAAACAGCTCCTTCCACACCTGCTGCAGCTGGAGTGACGAGCGGGCTGCGGTCCTGGGACATGCCTGGCGGGCAGATGGCTCACCGAGCCCAGACACACCCAGGTTCCCGGCAGCACACCCTGGCCTCCCCGTCGTCGCCTTCGGAATGCAGCTGTGGGCTTCTTGTGTTATCCCTCGTGTCACAGTTTCAAAGATGAGAGCAAAGCACAGCTCTTCACTTGAGGTGATGTTGGAAGATTAACCCACGTGTCTCCAGGGTTTATTGGCTCCACGAGTGACCGCAGCCACTGTCCTGCAGGAGGATCGGGCCTAGCCGGGTGGGGACGTCGGTGCTGGCCCCAGCCTCTCGCTCCCCTGTGGCCGGGGGAGCAGAGTGGACTGCTGCCTTTATGGAGGAACCCAAGGCCATTCTGCTCTGCTCTTAGTGCTGGTCTCAGAAAGGAAATAAAATACGTCTGTGAGAGTTCTGCAGTAATTGAGGCCATCGTTTTAATCAATTATAATAGAAAATAACTCATGGGCTTTGAAGAGTTTGTGTTTGCCTCAGATAAATTTGGTTTTGAGGTGAGGCCCTCTTAGTGGAGGAGGAGCAAGGCGGTCCTAGAGTGTGGCAAGAAAGCTGTCCAAAAACAACACCAATTATGTCTCCTATCTTAGTTCAGGAATTTACTCGATAGCATTTTCCGTGCAGTCAGCAGGCGTGCCACTGCACAGGTGGGCACCCTTGCGGGCTGGGCCAAGGTGCTGGGTGTCCTGGAGGAGAGGAAGCCCCCATTTCAACCAGTAGCGAACCAGAGCGTGTGAAAGTAGCTTTGATATTTCACATGTGGGAGCGCTTTAGGAAATGTCTTATCTTGCTTCTGAAGCTGCGGACGACACAGTGGGTTTTGTTTTATTTTAAAGAAGCCCTGTTATGAGAAACAAAGACCTGTTATCAAAGTCTTGAGCAGATACCAGTTGGTTCAGTCCAAAAACACAACCTGCCTAGACATTTTTTTCTGTCCTGGCTCGGAGCTGCCAGAGACAGTAAGGTGCTGCGAGTCTTCCCGGCGTGCCTGTGACCTGCTCTGTGGGCTCCTGGGTCAGCCGCAGCCTAGGCTGTGCTCCACTCCACGCCCCCTCAGCCACCCGATCTGGGACCTGGCCTGAGGTGGGGAGACCCTGGCCCAAGTTGGGGGACCCTGGCTGAGGCCACAGCCCTCCTTCTTGGCACCCCCCCCGGGAGGATGCGTGGGGAGCCCCGCAGTGGTGTTTATCCTCTGCTGTGAGCTCTCAACTGGAGAAGGGGATGGGGTGCAGACCCCTTCGGAGGGGAAAGCTTGGGGCAGCTGTCCGGGAGCCCCTTACACTCACCCCCTGTGTGCCCATCCTGTCCCAGACTCTGGCACCACTGTCTTGGACACTCATGCTCCACACTGACCAGCTTTTCCCTCTGGTCTCCCCCAGAGTATCAGGGACATGGTTTTCAGAATCCACATGTGTGTCTTCTGTTGAGAAAATTGGTTCCACCAAACACCTTGTTGCCTTGATCTCGTTTTGACCATTTTCCACCTGTACCCCCAGCAGTGATGCAGTGCCAGCTCTGCTGCACTGGGTGTCTTCACCAGGTAGAAGTCAAGTGTCTCTGCACAGGGAGCTTCTGCTGTAGCGCAGGCTGTTTGTCTGCTCGCCATCTTTGGGGCTTGCGTGTTACATTGGCCTCAGGCCCTCTCCACTCCTATGAAGAGAATAGGATCCCTCCTCTTGTTGGACTGACTGCTCTTCCAAAGTGTTGCCCTGCATCGTGTCTGTAGCTGTTATTCGTCAGTTCTGTCTCCTTATAAACGTTTGCTTAGGAAAGCTGGTCTAAGTGTCCAGCTTTTGTATCTGTGAGAGGAGAAGGTTCCTCCCTCTCACACTGTGAGCGGGGTGGCTCTCCTCTCTCTCTGCTGGCCTTCCGTCTTGTCTGTTGTTCAAAATAGTGTTTTTAAACTTTGACATGACTTTGAAAGTGGTTTGACCTGTTTCTGCCATTTTCCACACGAGGAGGATGTGAACCCAGGCAGGCAGGCACGTGAGGACTCGGGACTCAGGTGTCGGCCCAGGATGCGCTCGTGCACTCGAGCTACGTCAGTCAGCGACCCCTGTGTGCTCTGGGTCTGCTCCTGGGAGGTGGCAGGTCACTTCTCGGGCTCTTTCAGAAGCTACAATCAGCCTTTGAGACGGCAGCCGGTGACCGCTTGTTCGGTTGGTACGGCAGGGCCTTGCGCTCACATGGCCTTGGTTTGTCTTCGTCACAGCATGTAGCTGTCCTGCGCAGACAAAGGGCCGCTGGGTGCCCACACTGCCGGCTCCAGCTCTCCTCTCTGACCCCGCTCCTCTGGCAGGCACTGCCACCCCACTCTTGCCCTTGTTAGTGTGGAACTCTGCCTGGCTCGCCCCGCGTGGCTTAAACCAGATTGGTAGGGGACGGTGACACAGTGCTTCCCATCCAGAGCCAATTCGTCGTGTCATTTAGATAATCTTTTCACGGGCATTCATTTGTAAAGCAGTAGAAGTGTCCTGTGCTTACGTCTCAAATGTGATAGACATTGAAGAAAATCTATCTGGAAATTCTGTTTCTCTTTTTATATCTTCCAGGGGTCCAGAAGACACCTGTTTTGAGTTTGGGGTGTTTCCTGCCATCCTGAGTTTCCCACTTGATTACCCATTAAGTCCCCCAAAGATGAGGTTTACCTGTGAGATGTTTCACCCCAACAGTAAGTGCTTCTGAAGTAGTGTGCTGGCTCCAGGGACCCCTGGAGGTGCGTGCAAGTGGGCGTGCATTGGGTGCCACGGTTCTGCCGTGTGTTTGGAATTTCCCATAATATAGCGTTAGTCATGCACCATGGTCAGTAGAGGCAGTTGAAGAAGTCAGCAAGTTCAAAGTGGTTAATAGTAAAATGTAACTGTGAAGACGATTGTGCGTAATTAAAAATAAGATTACATTGAAGATAAATACATTCTTTAAAGTGACACCTGTGATATACTTTAAAGATAAATATGGCCAATAAACTTGTTGAGTTATGTGAGTGCTAATAGTCTGGTAATATTGTATTTGATGTTCAGATAATCAGTACAGTTTTAAAATTTAGCCTTACTATGAGCAAGTATGTGTGTCACTTTTATTTTGTTAAAGTTATTTTTGAGAGAACCGTTTGACAGTATCGTGAAGGTTGGCCAGTCCATAAACGCTTACAGAAGGTAACCCAGCACATTCACTGTGGGTTGCTGGGGTGCAGCACTGAGCAGATAATCAGAGGTGGGGGCTTGACGGTCAGGAGCTCCCATCTGAGGGCAGCAGTGGGCACTCACTACGGGGTTGTACCAATGAGAAGCCCCACGAGGGCCAGGAAGGCACCTGCGAGGTGGGCGTGGAGCCCCTCTCCCACCTGTGGGAGGAGCAGCAGGGTGGCCAGGGTCTGTGTGGGGCAGGGAGGGCATCTGGCCTGTGCAGAGGCCCCCTGTTGGGGCTGAGGGGGCAAACCAGGGCGGGCCTCTTAGTCAACATTAAGGATTCTGACGTCTGTCTGAGGAGCAGTGGAGGTCCACTGAGGGGCTGGAGAGGCCGGCATGACCAGCGAGGTCTCAGAAGGGTCATGGTGTCAGTGCAGAGGTCAGAGCGAGTGCACAGGCTGGGGCTTTGCTGTGGCTGGAGGAGAGAGACTGCCAGTCTGCACCAGGAGTGGGTGCCGGTGGTGAGGCACCTTGGGTGGGGGTGGGCTGGGGCGGGGGCAGGGACACAGCCACTTCCTGATGTCTCTGGGGGCGGCAGTGCCACCGCATGGTGCTACCACTCTGAGGAAGGGATGCTGAAATTGAAAACTGGACATGTCCTCTCTGTCTGTGGCAGGGAGAGCTGTTCACAGTGTCCTGGGTGCCTGGGTCCTGTGTGTGTGCCCCTCAGACGGACATCCCAGTGTCCAGGATGGATGGCACGTGGTCTTCTAACCCTTCAGTGAGAGCGCAGCAGCTGCTGGAGCCAGATGTTGGGGTGCAGGGGTGAGGTGTGGAGGAACGGCTGTTTAGAGCTGCTCACTCTGCGAGAGGATCACGAGATGGTGGAGGCGAAGTCAGCCAGTTTATTTAAAACTGCCTGTTACTGTTATCACTTAATAGCCTCACAGGTTGACAAGTGATCCCTGGGTATGTGAACATGTCCCGATTCATCAGAGAGTTGTGAAAGGAAAATGGCAGGTGCATCTCAAGGGTCTAGTTAGTGGTGCTGTTGATGGGAGATGGATTTCAGTTCAAACACAGCTGATTTCCAGAGAATTCAGGTGGTCATTTTTCTGTTAGAATAAGTTACCAGGAGAAATCTCAGTACCTGTCTTTTTCTGGGTAAAGTAATTTACGTAGCCTTTTTCCTAGTCGCGGGTACCTGTGTTTTACACAGTCCAGTTCAGGGGTTTAATGGCAGAATGAGGAGTATCTGAGAAGCTCATTATGAGAGTGTTGTGAAGATCCTAACTCCGTGAGACACATGGGTAGACTATCTGACCACCAGATGGCCTTTCATTTATTCTCTTGGATGTAATACCTGTAAAATCCATGGGGACTAGGGCTGTGCAGACTGGCCCAGCACCCTGTCCGTGATTGGGCGGTGCCCTGGGAGCCCGCTGGGCCTGTGGGCAGTGCGTGGATGTTAGTGGTGCCCAGACCACAGTGGTGTCGTTGTGCAGACAGCTCCCTTCAGTGTCCACTGTTCGTGCCTCTTTGTGGTCCAACCGGGTGCCCTGTCACCAGCATTCCCTCGGCTAACCGTGTGTGTCCTGCCCCGCAGTCTACCCAGATGGCAGAGTCTGCATCTCCATCCTGCACGCTCCTGGCGATGACCCCATGGGCTACGAGAGCAGCGCCGAGCGCTGGAGCCCTGTGCAGAGTGTGGAGAAGATCCTCTTGTCGGTGGTGAGCATGCTGGCAGGTAACGCCACCCCGCTGCCCCAAGACAGTAGCAGGTCTGGTCCAGGGAGGAGACCTGACATTGGGGCCTGCTTCTCTTTCTTCACTGACCCTTGCCTTGCAGCTCGCTGGTCCTTCCTGAGTGGTGGTGTTCAGTTACTCAGTCGTATCTGACTCTTTCCGACCCTATGGACTGCAGCACCCCAGGCTGCCCTGTCCATCACCAGCTCCCAGAGCTTGCTCAAACTCATGCCCATTGAGTCTGTGATGCCATCTGACCATCTCATCCTCTGTCGTCCCCTTCTCCTCCTGCCCTCAATCTTTCCCAGCATCAGGGTCTTTTCTAATGTGTCAACTCTTCGTATCAGGTGGCCAAAGTATTGGGGCTTCAGCTTCACCATTAATGCTTCTAATGAATATTCAGGATTGATTTCCTTTAGGATTGTCTAGTTTAATCTCCTTGCAGTCCAGAGAACTATCAAGAGTCTTCTCCAACACAATAAAGTAAAGAAAAATTAAAAAAAAAGTCTTCTCCAATACCACAGCTCAAAAGCATCAATTCTTCCGCATTCAGCCTTTATGGTCCAACTCTCATATCTATACATGACTACTGGGAAAACCATAGCTTTGATTATATGGACCTTTGTTGGCAAAGAGATGTCTCTATTTTTTAATACACTGTCTAGGTTTGTCATAGTTTTTCATGCAACGAGGAAGTGTCCTTTAATTTCTTGGATACAGTCACCATCTGCAGTGATTTTGGAGCCCAAGAAAATAAAGTCTGTCACTGTTTCCAGTTTTTCCCCATTTATTTGCCATGAAGTGATGGGACCAGATGCCATGATCTTAGTTTTTTGAATGTTGAGTTTTAAGCCAGCTTTTTCATTCTTCTCTTATACTTTCATCAAGAGGCTTTTTAGTTTTTCTTAACTTTCCGCCATAAGGGTGGTGTCATCTGCATATCTGAAGTTATTGATATTTTTCTGTATTAGTTTCTGCCTTCCTCTATTGAGCCCATCTTTGCATGAAATGTTCCCATGGTTTCTGATTTTCTTGAAGAGATCTCTAGTCTTTCCCATTCTGTCGTTTTCCTCTACTTCTTTACATTGTTCACTTACAAAGGCTTTCTTATTTCTCCTTGTTACTCTTTGGAACTCGGCATTCAGATGGGTATATCTTTCCTTTTCTCCTTTGCCTTTCACTTCTCTTCTTATCTCAGCTATTTATAAGGCCTCCTTTTTGCTTTTCTTCTTCTGGGGGATGGTTTTGGTCACTGCCTCCTGTACAGTGTCATGAACCTCCTCCCTGAGTAGTTGATATATATTCTTCTCTGCTTTTTTATTTAGTGTTAATTGCATACTCTTTTCCAAGCGTAAGCTTACTTTTCATAATTGTGGATGTAAAGATGGTCTTATGTCTGTCTGCCATGTCACTGGTCACGGTTAGCTGTGCTCTGACCTGGGAGCCCTGCTGTATTACAGACACCATGTCCTGGGTGTAAAGCACAGGCAACACTGACCCCAGCCTTAAAGCCCCACAATCTAGGGCACTTTCACACCCATCAGTGGTGCAGCCATGGTAGTAAGTCTGAGGTGAGGACACAGGGGCGCTTGGGCCACTCCCTGAGGCACTCTCATGGCGGCACTGCCAGAACTGGGTGTGGCTGGAGCCCAGCTTAGGGGGTGCCCTGTGGACAAGCACTCTCCCAGAGCCTGACACTCATGGGGCTGTCAGACCATGTGGCAGTGCCCAAGAAGAGTCGTCCTCGCAGCCCAAATACTTGAAGCCGGCGGGGAGGAGGGCAAGGCTGGGAAGACCCTGAGGGCTCAGTGCCTGGTATATGGGGCTCCTGCACCTGCCCTGATGGCGGGTAGAGGGGTGTTGTCTTTGGGGCAGGAGTGCAGAGGGGGCAGGATTTCGGGAAGAGCAGAGTTTGAGTGTGAGCGTCCACCCTTGATGGGGGTTCTCCAAGGACTGGCCATGGAGGAAAGATGAGGGCAGCTTGGAGAGAGTCCTGTAGGTGGGGCATGGGGGGCTCAGAGGAGCCGAGGGAGGGGTGGCCCGAAACCCTGGTTGTGGGGGCGGTGCTCCCATGACATGCAGAGACTTGGCCCTGCAGCTGCTCGGCCTGCCAGCTGGGGCACACAGTGAAGCTGTCGCTCTGGGGTTGAGGAGCCCGAGGGCGGCTTGTACCACTTTTCAGCCTGGCCCCTCAGGAGGGGCTCTTCTCCGTGGGGAACTGACAGCCTCCCACGGCTTCTGGTCTGCCTGGTCACCTCCGTGGGAGATGCCCAGTGCCCTCACAGGACATGGGAGTTCACACCGGCCCTTCCTGGCCGAGCCCCTTTCACCTGGAGATTCTCCCTCTTTCAGAGCCCAACGATGAGAGCGGCGCCAACGTGGATGCCTCCAAGATGTGGCGGGACGACCGGGAGCAGTTCTACAAGGTCGCCAAGCAGATTGTGCAGAAGTCACTGGGGCTCTGAGCCTCGCGTGCCCGTGCACAGCTGCACGCAGATGCACCACCAGGCGGTTCGTGGGGTTTCCTCTGGGACACTCAGTGACAGGGACACTCTGTGCTGGTACCAAAAAAGGCAAGCTTGCAGAACCACAGCATCTGTGTTTTTTGTACCTTCCCCACCCCAGGCGGGCTTCTCTTCTGAAATTCAGGCTTCTGTAGGATGATGGCATCCAGGCGCAGTTGGGGCGTCCTGCAAGGGGCTCCAGGACCAGACGCACTGTCACCACTACCTCTCCAGCTGACGCGCCTGTGCACCCAGCACTTCTGGAGCGGGAGTGGTGAGGGGACTTGCCAGCCCCGTGGTTAGAGCCAGTGATGCTCCTCCTGAAGATCTGGGGCCTTGTTGCCCAGGCGGAGGGCTACAGCCGGATGTTTCCGGGACCTCTCGTGGTCCCCTTTCCCCAGCAGGAAGCACACAACTTTGTTTCAGTACCTTGTTTCGCAAGCAGAATTTTTTTCCTGCAGTCTAGTCATATTTTTCATTTGTTGTATGTTACAAATAGTCACATTTAGAAATACTGTCAGGAAATAAAATGTGGATTAATGAAAAAGGGGTGCATAGGAAAGTTTCATGCTGGCTGTGAGGACCAGCGTCTCACCTGCTGGTGCTCCCTGCAGCTCACCCTCGAGTCTTGGTTACTAGTGCATTTCCTGGAGTGCGAGCATGTGAAGCCAAGACTGTAGTCCAGGCACCGTTTGAGTGTGCAGGAGGTTTTCTTTTCTAGTCTGAAGGCTAGGAGGTTCTAAGCTTGTGTACACTGTGGTTGTGGCAGCACCTATGACTGTGGGGACAAAACCATTCTTTGCAGCTTGAGAGGGGAAGGAAGAGAAGGGCTCCCCTCAGTGCAGAGCACAGAGCATGCCTTACCTGCACCTGGTTGGCACCTGGGAAGCGTCATGTGGGTCCCGGGTCCCTGTTGTGGGCGGGTGCTCAGCTGTGGTTCGTGACTTCGAGATGGTCAGCATGCCCCGGCGTGGGCAGCCCAGCCCTGGGGATTACATTTCAAGCAATAACAGATCTGTTGCGTCTGCAGAATCACACATTTGGCCTGTTGCAAACAGGTTCAATTTAAATAGGAGTTTCTATTTTTGAAGTAAGGGACAATCTACAAGACATACAGGAGACCTGACATTGTGCTGTCCTTTGCCCTGCTCCATGTGCCATGGGCAGGGCTTTGCTTCCTGAGAGCTTACTGACGCTGAGTGTTCAGCAGTTCTGGCTAGGAGGCTTCTGTGGGAACTCGAGTCCTTCTCAGAAAGGGCTCATTTACAAGTTGGAGTTTAGTCCGAGGACTTGTCCTGGGAAAGGGTGGGAATGGGAGGTGGTGTACCTACTGGTGTTCACAAGCCGGCGTGGGGCTGCAGCGCCTTCGTGGGGAGGATTAAGGGGCGGGCACTGCGGGACGTGGTGGCCACAGGGCAGCGAGCCTGGAGGCAGAGCAGAGGCGGTCCCTCTGCAGAATTCATTTGTATTCATTTGTATTAAATGAACCGAGAGAGAGCCCCGTGATGTCCTTATTCTGTGACAGAGTCTAATTCCTACAGTAAAAGTAAAGTTCTATTTTCCCCCTATTCTGAGCAGTGTTTTTTTGTTGTATGGGAACAGCGGAGTGGTCCCCTGGGGAGCACGGGCACTGGAACCCCCACTGCCCCGTCTCCCCAAGACGCCTGAGCTTCGGCAAGTTCCACTGGCTTCCCGTTCCTCCTCCCCTCTGGTTTCCCCTGAATTCCTGGTGTCCACTTCAGGGTCTGTGGATGTTTTCACCAACCTCATCAGGCAAGGGGAGACCAGCGGGCGCTGAGACGGTGCTACTGTTCTGCCCTCAAATCTCACACCCATCACAGCTGCGGGTCTCGTCACAGCTGCGGGCGTGAGTCTGGTCTCAGGCAGTGTTGGTGCAGAGGCAAGTTGCTGACCTGCCATACTATTCTTGTGTGGCCCCATGACGTCCTTCTGCCCCCTCCTCCCCTGCTCCACATGTGGGCGGCTGGGGCTCCGCCCCTTTCCCAGCAGCACTTATTCTGCCTTTTGCTGAGGGGCTTCCATCCCACTTTGTACTATTTTGATCTCTGACAGGATAATGAGGTGGGGTCCCTGATGCCACCGTGAGTTCAAGGGTCGCTCGAGAGGCCTCACCGCTGCCAGCTCTTACAGTGAAAGGCCCAGGGGCTCCAACACCTCCAGAAACATGGCCTGGGGAGAGGTCGGGGGGCACCAGACACAGGCCTCCCGAGACCCTCCTGGCCAGGTCACATGGCGTGCACTTGACCCACCAGCAGGGAGCTCCTGGGAGACAAGTGCTGAGGGAGTTTATTGGGCTGGTCACGTGGGCACCCTCTGCCTGGCGCCAAGACCCTGGCCCCCAAGGAAGAGCAGGTGTGCAGCACACACCTCACGGTTGTGCAGACGGTTGAGGCCCCCACATCAGACCCCTCCCCACACCTTCTCTCCTGCCTGAGGACGGTGTCCCAGGGCTGCTGTGCACGTACCCTGAGCTTTTCCGCTTGGGGATTTTAGTTAGGTTCGTTTCAGGATGTTTATTTGCCCTGTGAATGTTTCTGTTGGTTTGGTGCCCCTCTCCTATGGCGTTGGTCTTCTGCAGGTGTTAGGGTGCTTGGGGTGAGTGCCCACCCTTTTTCTCTTATTTGCCTGTCTGGTTCTGGGGATGGTGAGCCAAGCTGTGGGCATGGGAGGCTACTCACTGCCTTGTTCTGGGTGTGTCCTGGGCAGGGTGTCTCTCTGGGCTCTGGCCCAGGTGACTGGAAGAATAGAGCTCTATTCCCCACTCCCTCCCGTGTGTGGCCATGGCTGCTTCCTGTCTGGTTTTTATAGAGTTAGGTTGCTCTGAGGTTGTGCTGGTGTCTGCCCCCCTCATATGTGTCAGTCGGGCTCTGGGTGGAGGGCAGACCCCACCCCAGTGACCCCAGGCTCCCCTACTCTGCTCCCCCAACCCCAAGGCCTGACTGCAGATGACATGGCCAGGAGGCTCTGCCTGTGCCCTGGTTCCCTTCCCAGTGCCTCAGAGCACAGCAGGATGCTGGACTGGCCTTTGTAGAGGGCTCAGACCCCTGCCAGAGGACAGGACAGTCTGCCTTCCCCACCCCTGACCCAGAGTTCCTGGGTATGGACTCCTTCTGGGGCCCCCACCAGAGTGGGGAGTGAAGCCCAGCTTCCGAGGATGCAGCACAAATGGGTCACGCGGAGGCTGCCCTTCCCGCCTCTGTCCCGTCTAGGCCATCCACCTGGGCTCACTGTCACCCCCAGGCTCCCTCTCCACCAGCACCTTCCCTCCTGGGACACAGACTCCCTGCTCCGGTCCGCTCCACCCCTGCCTTGGGGAGCCGTGCTGTGTCCCCCTCTGGCTTCGGCCCTCCTTCCTGCAGGGGTGCGGCCCTGGGGCTCACTGCCACATCCAGGCAGCCTTCGGCATCCGGCTGAGCCGGGCAGGCCCCAGCACCCTGGGTTCCTCCACTGAATAGGGGCTGATGCGGCCCCTGTGGGTGTGGCCAGGCAGGTTCCACCTGTGCCCACAGACCCAGCCCTGCCGGGGTGGTCGTCCTCCAGACACAACACACTGGGGTGTCGTCAGCTCCACCTCTGTTGACTGGACTTGTTGGGTGAAGGAACGTGTGAAATGCACGGAGCGGGGAGGTTCCCAGCTGGGAGTGTCTGGCGTGATGCTGAGGGGTGCTGGGCTGAGGGACCCTCAGAGCAGCAGGGGTGCAGACCCCCCTGCGCCCGTCCGTCGTGGTGGATCCCGTGCTTGGGGGGATCCTGCAGGGGCTCCAGAGTGACTGAGCAGCTGTCCAGTGGTCCTGCTTTAACATTCTCCTCCGTGAGTCCCCAGGGGTCTCGGGGCTTGCACCTCCTATTACAATCCCAGATGAGGGCAGCTGAGCTCCACCCTCAGAGTGGCACAGGGAGCGGGGTGGGTGGGGTGGTGGGGATGGTGGGCCACAGCTTGGGGAGGGGAGCAGAGGTGAGGGGTGAGACCTGATCACCTCCGTCCCTCTGCTCAGGTTGCTGCCATTGTGGCTGGGGATGGCCCTGTTGGAGCAGCTCCCGTGGGGCCCCGGCAGCAGCACAGTGGGGGCACCCAGGCCTGTGGAGTGGGGACCTCAGACTGGGACCTGCCAGGCAGCGGGGCCCTGGGGCAGCCAGACCAGATCGTGAGCCCCACACACTGCAGGGGTGTGTGCCCACAGCCTGTCCCCACCCCACGGGGCTCAGCCAAGCTGTGTGTGAGCGACTGGACGTCCCTGTGACTTGGGCTGGCTCCAGGGAGCAGTGGTGACACATTTCTTTCAAGTTGGTGTGAGCGTGTGCGCGCGGGTGTGGGTTTACCCTCCTGGCAGAGGACCTGACGTTGGAACCCACTCGGAGGGAAAGAGACGGAGGATTGCCTTCCTGGTGGCTCTTTGAAATCCTGGGTGATGTACTTGATGAGTTGGAACCACATGAAACGCTTGGAGCTTCGGGGTAGAGCAGTCTCGGGGATTCTTGTGGGGTTGTCCTCCTGGGGCAGCTTTGCCGGGTGATGGCACGGTAGGGAGTCCCACCTTCAGACCCGGGGCGCCACCTCCCCCAGCCCAGCCCTGCCTGCTCAGGGCTGGTGCCTCCCTACACACACGTGTGCACACGCGGGCTCCTCAGGGCAAGAAGCCTTGAGGGCTGGTGGAGAGTAAGCGCTGGTCCCCCCACCAGACCCTCCAGTACCCAGGGAGGAGGAGACCACCTGAGGTCTGGCCCTGTGGGACATGGGGACCATGGAGCTTGGCCTTCATGTCCCCCACCCCCTGCCCCCCGGGCACTGCCCAGAGCCCAGAGGGCTGACAGGGACCATTGGGCCTGGACCAGCCTTCACCTTCCCTCTACCCCCACCAGTCTGCACCCTCTGGACACTGCCCGGTGCCCAGCGGGCTGACAGACACCATCGCATTGCTGCAGGGACAAGGGAGGGAGGGAGTCCCAGGCCTACTGCATGGAGCTGAGATCACCGGGTTATCACTGCCGGCCAGGGACCAGCCCCAGCCAACCAGAGCCCCGCGTCGGGGGAGGGTGGGGTGAATCCCCTTCTGTCCACACTACCCCGGACCGTGGGAATATACTGGGCCTCCCCTTGGCCAAACCAGGTCCAAAACTGAAGGGCATAGATGCCCCCGAAAGCAGGGCCTGAGCCAGGATAGTGGAGGAAGGAGGCAGTGGGCCAGGCCCCAGGTTCGGAGCACCCTGTATGCTGGGCCACAAGGAGCCCTCGGGGCCAGCCTTCTGTGCTGGGGCCTACAGGTGGTCGAGGGAGTGGACACACATTCTCGAGCCAGGGCCCTGGGAGAGGGCCTGCCCTCTCACCCACACCCGCATCTCTGTCTCCTCTTCTTGCCTTCAGCCAGGCCGCCATGTCACGTCAGCTCTGCTCACTGTGGATGCAGAATCCATGTGGATGAGCCCATGAAGTGCTGGCTGGGTGTTCACTCTGCTACCCAGGGCCGAGGGGACACACACAGGGGACCAGCCAGTCATTGCTGGGAGATAATAATTGCCCCCAGATCCCTCACCTTTTGAAGCACAGGCCAAGTCCTGCTGCTCCTGTCCTGTGAAGCCCAAGGGCTCCTGGTCAGTGGAGGACAGGCCGTCTCGGGAGAGCCTGGCCCCACCTCCCTGGCCCATGCTGAGACGCGGCCCCCACTCTGGGTCTTCTTCGGGGCGCTGCTTACTGCTTAGACTTCACTCACTCTGAGGATGCCTGCCCCGCCCTGCCACCTGCCTGCACCCACAAGCACCCTTTCCCTGTTAATCCCTCAAGGGAGTTGCATTTCCGGATTTTCTGTAATTACAGCATCCGGTGTTTGTGGGTAATCCCGTCAGCCTGTGATGTGTCCTTCCTGAAATTATCTGCTCTGCCAGCCTGGCAGCGCTCATGAGGCCGTGGGGCGGGCTTCTCCCAGTATCTTGGTTTTGGCACCAGAGTCAAGGCCTAAAGGATCGTTGGAAGAATCCAGATTCCTTACTGGATCACCTGTTTCTTGGAAGTTGGTTAGAACTCACCTGTTAAACTACTTGGACCTGCTGTTTTCTTTGGGGGTTTTGTTTTTAACGTGTAAGCCATATATAGTGTTGTATGTAAAATGGATTTCTTGGGACTTCCCTGGCAGTCCAGTGGTTAAGAATCTGCCTTCCAGTGCAGGAAACACTGTTTGACCCCTGGTCAGGGAACTAAGATCCCACATGCCGTAGAGCAACCAGGTCCGTGCACTGCTGCTCCTGAGCCCACAGTCTGCAGCAGCGTACCGCAGCTGGAGAAGCCCGAGGGCCAAAATGAGGACCCAGTGCAGCCCCCCCCAAAAGTTTCTTTAAGTAAAAGTAAAGTTGACTCAAAATGATTTTTAAAAAGTGAATTTCTTACAGATAGTGCATCCTGGGATCTTGTTTTTATGTTTTTATTATTTTTTTCCAATGTGACAGTCTCTTCTAATTAGTGTATTTCCATTTAATAAAATCATTGAGGTGCTTGGATTTGTCTACAGCTTTATCTCCTTTCTGTCTGCTCCTCTGGCAGGGGTATTTGTTCCTATTTTCCTGCTCTCTTTGGGGTTATTTGAACTTTTTTCAGTATTCCATTTAGTTTATTAGCTTTTGAAATATATGTATTGTGTGATTTGTGTAAAGATTTATGTTATCTTTTAGTGATTGCTCTAGGGATTAGAATAGATATACCTGACTTTGTGAATTGTCATTGGAGGACTGATGCTGAAGCTGAAGTGTCAAAACTTTGGTCACCAGATGCGAAAGTCTCTGATGCTGGGAAAGACAGGACAAAAGGAGAAGGGGATGACAGAGGATGACATGGTTGGATAGCATCACAAATTCAATGGACATGAGTTTGAGCAAGCTCTGGGAGATATTGAAGGACAGGAGAGCCTAGTATGCTAAAGTTCTTGGAGTTGCAAAGAGTTGGACTCAACTTGGCGACTGAACAACAACAGCAAAAGTTAATATTTAAGTGACACCAAAAACCCTATAGCTGTTCAAGCCCCCCCCATTTGTCATCGAGTAACATACCCACAGGGATCCCCTAGATGATGTTCTTGTTTCCACTTTCAGGAGGCAGTTATTTAAAGGCTTTGAAGGAGGCAGTTCAGTTCAGTTGCTCAGTTGTGTCCGACTCTTTGCAACCCCATGGATTGCAGTACACCAGGCTTCCCTGTCCATCACCAACTCCCAGAGCTTACTCATTTCCATCCAGTCAGTGATGCCATCCAACCATCTCATCCTCTGTCTTCCCCTTCTCCTCCTGCCTTCAATCTTTCCCAGCATCAGGGTCTTTTCCAGTGAGTCAGTTCTTCACATCAAGTGGCCAAAGTATTGGAGTTTCAGCTTCAGCATCAGTCCTTCCAATGAATATTCAAGACTGATCTCCTTTAGGATTGACTGGTTGGATCTCTTTGCAGTCCAAGGAACTCTAAAGAGTCTTCTCCAACACCACAGTTCAAAAGCATCAATTCTTCAGTGCTAAGCTTTCTTTATAGTCCAACTCTAACATCCATACAAGACTACTGGAAAAGCCATAGCCTTGACTAGATGGACCTTTGTTGGCAAAGTAATGTCTCTGCTTTTTAATATGCTATCTAGGTTGGTCATAGCTTTTCTTCCAATGAGCAAACATCATTTTTTTTTCCTTTTTATTTTTTTATATAAGGATAATTGCTTTACAGAATTGTGTTGTTTTCTGTCAAACCTCAACATGAATCAGCCATAGGTATACATGTATCCCCTCTCTTTTGAACCTCCCTCCCATCTCCCTCCCTATTCCACCCCTCTAGGTTGATACAGAGACCCTGTTTGAATTTCCTGAGCCATACAGCAAATTCCCGTTGGCTATCTATTTTACATATGGTAATGTAAGTTTCCATGTTACTCCTTCCATACACCTCACCCTCTCCTCCCCTCTCCCCATGTCCATAAGTCTATTCTCTACGTCTTGTTTCTCCATTGCTGCCCTGTAAATAAGTTCTTCAGAACCATTCTTCTAGATTCTGCATATATGAGTTAGAATACGATATTTATCTTCCTCTTTCTGACTCACTTTACTCTGTATAATAGGTTCTAGGTTCATCCACCTCATCAGAACTGTTCCTTTTTGTGGCTGAGTAATATTCCATTGTGTATATGTACCACAACTTCTTTATCCATTCATCTGTCGATGGACATCTAGATTGCTTCCATGTTGTAGCTACTGTAAATAGTGCTGCAATGAGCAATGGGATACACGTGTCTTTTTCAATTTTGGTTCCTCAGGGTATATGCCTAGGAGTGGGATTGCTGGGTCATATGTGGTTTTATTCCTAGTTTTTTAAGGAATACCGTCTTCCACAGTGGCTGTATCAATTTGCATTCCCATCAACACTGCAAGAGCATTCCCTTTTCTCCACACCCTCTCCAGCATTGACTATTTGTAGACTTTTTGATGAGGGCCATTCTGACCAGTGTGAGGTGATATCTCATTAAAGTTTTAAATTGCATTTCTCTAATAATGAGTGATGTTGAGCATCTTTTCATGAGTTTGTTAGCCATCTGTGTGTCTTCTTTGGAGAAACGTCCATTTAGGTCTTTTTCCCACTTTTTGATTGGGTTGTTTGTTTTTCTGGCCTTGCATTATATGAGCTGCTTGTATATTTTAGAAATTAATCCTTTGTCAGTTGTTTCATTTGCTATTATTCTCTCCCATTCTGAGGGTTGTCTTTTCACCTTGCTTATAGTTTCCTTTGCTGTTCAAACACTTTAAGTTTAATCCAGTCCCACTTATTTGTATATTTACTTCTGTCACTCTAGGAGGTGGGTCACAGAGGATCTTGTTTTGATTTATGTCATCAAGTGTTCTGCCTATGTTTTTCTCTAAGAGGTTTATAGTTTCTGGTCTTACATTTAGGTCTTTAATCCATTTTGAGTTTATCTTTGTATACGGTGTCAGGAAGTGTTCTAATTTCATTCTTTTATGTGTAGCTGTCCAGTTTTCCCAACACCATTTATTGAAGAGGCTGTCTTTTCCCCATTGTATATTCTTGCCTCCTTTATAAAAAAATAAGGTACCCATAGGTGCATGGGTTTATTTCTGGGTTTCTATCTTGTTCCATTGGTCTATATTTCTGTTTTTGTGCCAGTACCATACTGTCTTGATGACTGTAGCTTTGTTGTATAATCTGAAATCAGGAAGGTTGATTCCTCCAGCTCTATTCTTCTTTCTCAAGACTGCTTTGGCTATTTGGGGTATTTTGTGTTTCCATATGAATTGTGAAATTTTTTGTTCTAGTTCTGTGAAAAATGCCATTGGTAATTTGATAGGGATCACCTAGAGTCTGCCTCATAACTTCAGATATGCAGATGACACCACCCTTGTGGCAGAAAGTGAAGAAGAACTAAAAAGCCTCTTGATGAAAGTGAAAGAGGAGAGTGAAAAGATTGGCTTAAAGCTCAACATTCAGAAAACTAAGATCATGGCATCTGGTCCCATCACTTCATGGGAAATAGATGGGGGAACAGTGGAAACAGTGTCAGACTATTTTTTTGGGCTCCAAAATCACTGCAGATGGTGATTGCAGCCATGAAATTAAAAGATGCTTACTCCTTGGAAAGTTATGACCAACCTAGACAGCATATTTAAAAGCAGAAACATTACTTTGCCAACAAAGGTTCATCTAGTCAAGGCTATGGTTTTTCCAGTAGTCATGTACGGATGTGAGAGTTGGACAGTGAAAAAGGCTGAGCACCGAAGAATTGATTTCTTTTGAACTGTGGTGTTGGAGAAGACTCTTGAGAGTCCCTTGGACTGTAAGGAGATCCAGCCAGTCCATCCTAAAGGAGATCAGTCTTGGGTGTTCATCGGAAGGACTGATGTTGAAGCTGAAACTCAATACTTTGGCCACCTGATGCGAAGAATTGACTCATTGGAAAAGACCCTGATGCTGGGAAGGATTGGGGGCAAGAGGAGAAGGGAATGACAGAGGATGAGATGGTTGGATGGCATCACCGACTTGATCTAAATGGGTTTGGGTGGACTCCGGGAGTTGGTGATGGACGGGGAGGCCTGGTGTGCTCGGTTCATGGGGTCACAGAGTCAGACCCGACTGAGCGGCTGAGCAACTAACTGACCTAGAGTCTACAGAGTGCATTTGGCAGTGCAGTCATGCTCACCAAGTCGATTCTTCCTGCCCAGGAACGTGGACTACCTCTCCATATGTGTATGTTGTCTTTGACTTCTTTCCTTAGTGTCTTATAATTTTCTGTGTACAGTTCTTTTGTCTCCTTAAGTAAGTTTATTGCTCAATATTTAATTATTTTTGTTGCAATGGTGAATGTGATTGATTCCTTAATTTCTCTTTCTGATTTTCCATTGTTAATGTATAGAAATACAAGTGATTTCTGTGTATTGATTCTGAATCCTGCAACTTTGCTAACTTCACTGATTAGCTCTAGTAATTTCCTGATACTGTCTTTAGGGGTTTTGATGTACAGTGTCATGCCATCTGCAAATAGTGGGTGCTTTGCTTCTTCTTTTCCGATCTGGATTCCTTTTATTTCTTTTTCTTCTTTGATTGCTGTAGCTAGGACTTCCAGAACTATGTTGAATAATAGTGGTGAATGTGGACACCCTTGTCTTGTTCCTGATCTTAGGGGGAATGCTTTTAGTTTCTCATCATTGAGAATAATGTTTGCTGCAGGCTTATCATATGTGGTAACCTACTTCACTGTGTTGAAGTAGGTTCATTCTATGCCCACATTTTGAAGCGTTTTAATCATAAATGGGTGCTGAATTTTGTCAAAGGCTCTTTCTGCTTCTATTATCATATGGTTTTTATCTTTCAATTTGTTAATATGTGTATCACATTGATTGACTTGCATATACTGAAGAATCCTTGTATTCCTGGAATAAATCCAGCTTGATCTTGGTGAAGCTTTTTGAAGTGTTGCTGAATTCCGTTTGCTAAAATTTTGTTGAGGATTTTTGCATCAATGTTCATCAGTGATACTGGCCTGTAGTTTCCTTTTTCTGTGTTGTCTTTGTCTGGTTTTGGTATCAGGGTGATGGTGGCCTCATAGAATGAGTTTGGAAGTGCTCCTTCCTCTGCAATTTTTTTGAAAGAGTTTTAGAAGGATAGGCATTGGCTCTTCTCTAAATGTTTGATAGAATGCTCCTGTGAAGCCGTCTGGTCCTGGGCTTTTGTTTTTTGGGAGCTGTTTGATCACAGCTTCAATTTCAGTGTTTGTAATTGAGTTGTTCATAATTTCTGTTTCTTCCTGGTTCAGTCTTGGAAGATTTCTGTTCATTTTCTTCCAGGTTATCCATTTTATTGCCATATAGTTGCTCATAATAGTCTCTTATAATCCTTTGTATTTCTGCATTGTCTGTTGTAATCTCTTTTTTATTTCTAATTTTGTTGATTTGATTCTTCTCTCTTTTTTTCTTGATGAGTCTGGCTAAAGTTTTGTCAATTTTGTTTATCTTCTGAAAGAACTAGCTTTTGGTTTTATTAATCTTTACTATTGTTTCTTTCATTTCTTTTTCATTTATTTCTGCTTGGATCTCTATGATTTCTTTCCTTCTACTAATTTTGGGGTTCTATTATTCTTCTTTTTCCAGTGTATTAGGTGTAAAGTTAGGTTGTCTATTTGATGTTTTTCTTGTTTCTTTAGGTAAGATTATATTGTGATTAACTTCCCTCTTAGAATTGCTTTTGCTGCATCCCATAGGTTTTGAGTTGTGTTTTCATTGTCATTTATTTCTAGAAATTTTTTTATTTTCGTTTTGATTTCTTCAGTAACCTGTTGGTTATTTAGAAATGTGTTGTTTAATCTCCATGTGTTGGTGTTTCTTACAGTTTTTTTTTCTTGTATTGATATCTAGTCTCATAGCACTATGGTTGGAGAAGATGCTTGATATGATGTCAATTTTCTTAAATTTACTGTGATTTGATTTGTGACCCAAGATGTGGTCTATCCTGGAGAATGTTCCGTGTGCACTTGAGAAGGTATATTCTTCTGCATTTGGATGGAATATCCTGAATATATCAATGAGATCCATCTCATCTAGTGTATAATTTAAGACTTGTGTTTCCTTATTAATTTTCTGTTTTGATGATCTGTTCATTGGTGTGAGTGGGGTGTTAAAGTCTTCTACTATGATTGTGTTACTGTCAAGTTCTCCTTTTATGTCTGTTAATGTTTGTCTTATATATTGAAGTGCTTCTATGTTGGGTGCATAGATATTTACAATTGTTATGTCTTCCTCTTGCATTGATCCCTTGATCATTACATAGTGTCCTTCCTTATCTCTTGTAATCTTCTTTATTTTAAGGTCTGTTTTGTCTGATATGAGGATTGCTACTCCAGCTTTCTTTTGCTTCCCATTTGCATGGAGTATATTTTTCCGTCCTCTTACTTTCAGTCTATATGTGTCTTTAGATCTGAAGTGGGTTTCTTGTAGACAGCATATATATAGGTCATTTTTTTTGTATCCATTCAGCCAGACTGTCTTTTGGTTGGCACATTTAATCCATTTACATTTAAAGTAATTATTGATATATTTGTTCCTGTTGCCTTTTTCTTAATTGTTTGGGGTTGATGTTGTAGATCTTTTTTGATCTTTTATATTTCTTGACTATATAAGTCCCTTTAACATTTGTTGTAAAGCTGGTTTGGTGGTACTGAATTCTCTTAACTTTTGCTTGTCTGAAAAGTTTTTTATTTCTCCATCAATTTTGAATGAGATCCTTGCCGAGTATAGTAATCTTGGTTGTAGATTTTTCCTTTTCAGTACTTTAAATACATCCTGCCATTCCCTCCTGGCCTGCAGAGTTTCTGCTGAAAGATCAGCTGTTAAGGGTATGGAGTTTCCCTTGTATCTTGCTTGTTCCTCTCCCTTGCTGCTTTTAATATTGTTTCTTGTGATTAGTCTTTGTTAGGTTGATTAGTGTGTGTCTAGTATGTTTCTTCTGGGACTATCCTCAGTTCTCTTCATTATTTTTACTTTATTCTGCTCTTCAGAAGTCATTTCCACCATTTCACCTTCCAGCTCACTGATTCATTCTTCTGCTTCAGATATTCTGCTATTGATTCCTTGCTATTTTTAATTTCAGTAATTGTGTTGTTTGTCTCTGTATGTTTATTCTTTAATTCTTCTAGGCCTTTGTTAATTGATTTTTGCATTTTCTCCATTTTGTTTTAAAGGATTTTGATCATCTTTACTATCATTATTCTGAATTCTTTTTCAGGTAGTTTGCCTATTTCCTCTTCATTTATTTGTACTTCTGTGTTTCTAGTTTGTTCCTTCATTTGTGTAGTAGTATTTCTCTACCTTTTCATTATTTTTGTTGTTGTTGTTAAACTTAATGTGTTTGAGGTCTCCTTTTTCCAGGCTTCAAGGTTGAATTCTTTTTTCCTTTTGGTTACTTCCCTCCAAAGGTTGGTCCAGTAGTTTGTGTAAGCTTCGTATAGGGTGAGATTTGTGCTGAGTTTGTGTTTGTTAGTTTGTTTTTCCTCTGATGGGCAAGGCTGAGTGAGGTGGTAATCCTGTCTGCTGATGATTTGGTCTGTATTTTTTGTTGTTGTTGTTTGTTGTTTAGCTGAGGTGTCCTGCACAGGGTGCTCCTGGTGGTTGGGTGATCCTGGGTCTTGTATTCAAATGGTTTCCGTTGTGTGAGTTCTCACTATTTGATACCCTCTAGGGTTTATTCTCTGGTAGTCTCGGGTCTTGGAGTCAGTGCTCCCACTCCAAAGGCTCAGGGCTTGATCTCTGGTCAGGAACGAAGATTCCGCAAGTGGTTTGTTATGGCATTAAGTGAGATTAAAGCAAATATCCCAAAACGAGAAACCAAAGATGAATCCCAGGCAAATGGCAGTTACAAAATCAGGCAAATAATAATTAAAGGAATATACACCTATACATATACACCCATGAGCAAAGTCAAAACAGTCCAACAAAAATAAAGTACAGCATATTGATCTGGAAAACAAAAGAAATAAAAAATTATATTTACCAGTTAAGAACAAAAGTAACTAAAGCACAAACTGGAAAGCAAAACTAAAGCAAGGTGCCAATTGGGAATCAGTTCAGTTCAGTCGCTCAGTTGTGTCCGACTCTTTGTGACCCCATGAATCACAGCACACCAGGCCTCCCTGTCCATCACCACCTCCTGGAGTCTACCCAAACCCATGTCCATCGAGTCGGTGATGCCATCCAGCCATCTCATTCTCTGTCGTCCCCTTCTCCTCCTGGGGAATAAAGCAATGAAAACAAAACTAACAAATATGTTCAGAGGAAAGAGAGAAAGAATAGATGTGGAAAGTTAAATAGAGGTAGATGCAGAAGATTTATATACATTAAAGATTAACTGCAAGGGGAAAAGGACAGTAGGAAAGGCAAACAAAGGAATAAATGTAGGAAAAAATATAATAGGTTTTAAAAAATTAAAAATTAAAAAGATAAAACAAGCATCTTTTAATTTCATGGCTGCAGTCACCATCTGCAGTGATTTTGGAGCCCCAAAAAATAGTCTGTCACTGTTTCCATTGTTTCTCCATCTGTTTGCCATGAAGTAATGAGACCGCAGAGTCTTGCCATGATCTTAGTTTTCTGAATGTTGAATTTTAAGGCAACTTTTGAAGGAGGCAAGCAGCATATTATACTTGCTGAGTTGCTCACAGTTTTCTTCCCCTGCCTGTGGGGCTTCGTCCCCCTGTTGACAATTGCCTTGAGAACTTCTAGTGGGCGCTGCATCCTCTTTTCTTTCATCCGAGCCTGTTGGTTTTGCCCATGTTCCTGGAAACATTGTGTTCCATGTGGGATACACACTAGATGCGTTGTCCCGCTACCTGTTGGCCTCTGTGTCCAGTGAGGAACCCTCAAGGCTGGAATTGCTGTCCCTGAGCTCTCCTCCTCCTGGTGGCTTCCAGGCTCTGACCTCCGTCTTTGGTTCCCACACCAGGGCATGTCCGGCCTGGGCCCCCTTGCAGTTTGTCCTGTCGGGTGTCACAGTTTGTGAGTGTGTATACTAGAGCGTTTTCCTGAGTGGAGTACTTGTCCACCATCCTTGTTCCCGTCACTTTTCTGTGTTAAGTTCTCTCCTCTGGACACCAGGAGGCTATTTCACTATTTCACAGTATTTGTGGTTTTAGCATCCTCTGTGGAGCCCACACTCTCTGTGGGCGCCCCGCATGGATTTTGGTGTCAGGTCAATCTGAAGACGCAGAGCAGCCAGAACGAGAACCCCAGACCCCAGCAAGGCCACTGTGCTGTGTGCAGGGCTATGGGCCGTTGGCGTGGTGGACAGCAGACTCTGGGCATGAGGGTGTCCGCTGTCTGTGGGCAGCCCCCCAGGAGTTGTGGCCATGGGAGCAGGTCAGGGTTTCCTGCCACAACAAGGAGGGCGTGGAGAGCAAGGTGGGTGGCTATGGGGCAGCCGGGGCACCTCAGCTGCTGGAGGGTTTGAGTTGATGGTGGAAAGAGCCAGCTGAGGCTGGTGCTATCTGTCTGACTATTCCCCTAGCTCCTCTGCAGGGGGAGGCAGCCTCCCCCTGGCCTGCTTCTGGTCAGCTGGAGGGGCCAGAAATTCCAGAGTGATGGCTGAGCCAGCAGTTGGCCCAGATCTGGGCTCTGGCCAGGGGTGTGGGTCAGGGGAGCCTGAAGTCTCAAGGGAGGGAGCCAGGAAAAGGGGCTGGATGGGGTGAGGGGAGCGTCAGCATGTTCTAAATTGGGCTTTGAGTCCCACTATGGGGGATACTGGGAGACTTCAGGGCTCTGCACCCCAGGGTATTTTAGGCTGACCTTCTGGAAAGTTCAGTTGTGGGGCTGAGTGGAAAAGGGTGGTGGGACGATGGGCCAGGCAGGAGGAGCAGGGGTGGGAGCCCCACTATGGGGATGGCGTCCAGGCTTATCATGGGAGGGGCCGCATGCCTAGGGAGGCAGACAATGCTGGAGCACACATTCACGTCTAACTGCCTGGATGCCCCTCCAGGGACCCCCAGTCCCCTCACGGCAGGGCAGAGGCCTGCCCCTCTCCGAGTCCCCACCGGCTGGCATCCTCTCCATCAGATAGCGCCTGTACCCGGCAGCGCTCTGTGCTTGTGGGTTGGCTTCAAGTATTTTCATGTACCCTGGAGAGAATGATTAAAAAGTAATTAACCTAAATTTAGCCTGATTGTCAAATAAATTAGCCACATGAATCACCTGTGATTTGCCAGCCTGCACACGCCTGGCTCCAGGTGATTGTCACCGTGGGGCAGACAGCTGCCCGCATGGGGGAGGGGTCCCAGCCTCTTTGGAGGACTTGGACCGCTCTCGCCACCCCCATCGTCTACCTGCCGCCACCTTGACAACCATAGGTGGCAAAGGAGGTCCCTGAGCGCTGCTGTCATCATGCCCCAGGCGGCCTCAGTGATTGAGACTGGCTCCTGCCCACAGCCCGTGGGCACTGGCTGGCCCCTCTGTCCAGCACTCCAGCCAGGGGGTCAGCAGATCTGGCCTTGGCAGCCACTCATGCTATACTCATATGGCTGTGGGGCTCCAGGATGGCCAGGAGGGGTGTGCCTGCTCCTTGAGCTCTATCCCTGTCCCCAGCCACTGGCCGTGGGCCCCTCACCTGCCTGGGCCCCTCCAGGAAGGAAGGGGGCTCAGAGCCAGAGTGTTGTGGAGGGGGTTCTGTACATGGAAAGAACAAAGACACAACAAACTGGAATGACAGGTCTGTCCCCGTCTCAGCCAAGGTATCTCTGGCGGGTCCACAGCTGACAACAAAGTATGAAAACTCAGCTGTGGCTGCTAGGGCCTGGGCCTCTGTTGATGACCCAGTGGCATCAGACATGTGACAAGGACAGATGTGTTATTCACTCATTGTTGTACATTTATCTCGTAAAATTTATATTCCTTACCCTCATTTGAAGGAATCACTAATTACATTACATTCAATTTTCATTAAATTGGTGTCTGTTAACAGTGCTGCTCTACAATATTTTTAAAAGCTGTAATTGTAGTCAAAGTTTACAAAACTTGAATACATTTCCATAAAAAAAAATGAAGTTAAATAAAATACAAGGGACTTCCCTGGTGGTCCAGTGGTTAAGAATCCTCCTTGCAATACCAGAGACAGGAGTCTAATCCCTGGTCAGGGAATTAAGACCCCACATGCCTTGGAGTAACAAGCACACACGCAGCTCCAGGAGTTGGTGATGGACAGAGAAGCCTGACATGCTGTAGTCCATGGGGTCGCAAAGAGCGGACATGACTGAGCGACTGAACTGACTGAGCCTAAACCACAGCAAGAGTCCATGCATCACAACGGTAGATCCTACATGCTGCAATGAAGACCCGATGTAGCCAAATAAATAAATATTTTTTAAAGTATAAGTAGAAAACAAAATACATTTCTGTGTTTTCAAGAAGTGTTGTTCTAAGATACTCAAAGGTATATATTACAAGTAAAAATGAAAATTATGACTGATAATTTACAAAAAACAATATAATTAATGAGTATAACATAGAAATAAAAATTATTAAAATTAAGCTTTTGAAACTCTAATTCTTCAGAAAATGCAGTTAGATCTTACTGATGGTGCTTTGAAGGAGTGGCTTGCCGTCTGAGTGCTGAGTAGAAAGGGGCGCCAGGGATCCTGCTAGACCTGCATTGCTGGATTCTAGCCTCAAGGGCTGCAAACCCGCACACTGCAAGGACTCTGAGACCACCCGTCCATCAGAAGGGATGCCGGCCTGCTCTGCTCTGCAGCCAGGACTGAATGGTGAGCTCACCTGGTCTCCTCTTCCTCCTGTCCAACGGGGCCCAGGCCCGGCTCCACAGCAGCAGAGGCCCAGCCCTTCCTGGTAGTGGTCCTGAGCCTGGGGTCTGGGCCGGCAGGCTGCGCTGGGCAGGGCTGGTTTCCTCATGGGTATCACCTCCCCATCATCAGTCTTCAGTGAGCGTGTTGCTCTGGGTGTGACCTGCAGGCGCCTGACGTGGGCTAGGGCTGCCCGGGGCCGCCCCCACCGCCCACCCTCCTGGGGTGCAGTCATCTTGCTCCCCACCTGCGGGCCACCCCCGCCAACCACCCTCCTGGGGTGCAGTCACCTTGCTCCCCACCTGTGGGCCACCCCCACTGCCCACCCTCCTGAGGTGCTGTCACCTTGCTCTCCACCTGCGGGCTGCCCCTGCCGCCCACCCTTCTGGGGTGCTGTCATCTTGCTCCCCGTCTGTGGGCTGCCCCTGCCACCCACCCTCCTGGGGTGTGATCACCTTGCTCCCCACCTGCGGCCACCCCCACCACCCACCCTCCTGGGGTGCTGTCACCTTGCTCTCCACCTGCCGGCCGCCCCCGCCGCCCACCCTCCTGGGGTGCGGTCACCTTGCTCCCCACCTGCAGGCTGCCCCTGCCACCCACCCTCCTGGGGTGCGGTCACCTTGCTCCCCACCTGCCCGCCAGAAGCAGTCACACACAGGGCTCGGGACAAGGTCAGGGCCTCCCAGGCCTGGATGCACTGGGCAGCGGCCATGTCCACACAGCTTCCCAGCACAGGTCTCAGGTCCAGTCTCTCCTCTCACCTTCCTCACCTGGCGCCACTCCCTGCCCCCAAGGACCCACCTGGGGCCTGTGATGTCTCCTGGGGAGGAGCCCACCTGCCAAGATTTCCCTCAGCTGTCTGCTTAAAAAAACACAAAGAACCTTTTAAGTTTTGTAAATACACATGAGTAAGTGTGACAGCTCCAGCCACCTCTATGTCTGCCCAGGAAGCTGGAGTGCATGCCAGGCGGAGGGGCCAGGAGCTCTCGGGTGGGACCTGCCGGCCCTCAGTGTCTGGTGGCACCAGGAGGTGACAGTGGCCTCCCACCTGCCAGCGCAGTTCTAACACAGCCTGAGGCTCTTCACTCCGAGGGTGAACAGATCCCAGGGTCTGCGGCCCCACATCTCTGCTCTGCTGGCCTGGCCCTAGGTCACAGTGCTCCCGGCGCTGCAGCCCAGTGCTTGCCCTGGGAGGGTCTGCCTTTCTCCTCTAACTGCCTGCACGGCCTGGGTTTGGGTTTTGATCACCCAGCAGCTGCTGAGACGAGGCTGCACACCTGTCGTGTCTCCACCCCTCCAGGATGGGGTCCCTGGCTCAGCTCTGTCGAGACCCACCATTCTGGACTCCCACAGTCAGGACTGAGGTCTCGCAGAAAGTGTAGCCCCTAGGTGTGCTCCCACCTCATTTCAGGAGCCCGGGCGCTACCGTCCGATGTGACGGCTCAGCCAGGCTGGAAGCAGAGCTTCACTGGCCCAGAAGGACTCATCCAGAGGTCAGGCCTCATGTCCCTGTCCAGGGGCCGACTGATTACTTGAGGGAGTGGCCAGATCTGAGTTTGGGCCTGGATCCTACTCACTGGAGCTAAAGCCTGGTGTTCAGGGGCTTGTGGTGCACAGGACCCGTGACTGTTGTCACTTATCACCATTGCTGCCCACTGACCTCCGGGGTCCTCCAGGGCAGAGCCTGGAGTAACAAGCATCTTCTCCTAGGCTGCCTTCCAGCGCCCCCCGCTGCCCCCCGCTGCAGACAGGGCATCACCCGCATGGAAACCTCACCCTGCCTGTCTGTAGGTGGGCCACGTGTTCAGACGAGTTGCCAACCCCTCATTAGCGATGGCAGCGGGCGACAGTCCCACTCGGAACCTGTCCAGTCTCCTCCTCCCTTCAGCCACCTGGAGATATAGTCACTTACCTGGTCGGCCCAGATCCTACTGAAGCCGCAGGCCTGCCCCCGGCATGCATCACCTGCAGCGGAAGGTGACGCACAAACCTCGGCATCTCGTGGGGCCGTTGTCCCTACTGGTTAGCAGCCACAGACGCGAGTGCACACGTACACACAGGCAATGCACACATGTGCACACACGCAGACATGCCCAGAGACAGCTGGGAACAGACTTCCTCAGGAGGCTGGGTGGAGCGGCCCAGATGTGGCCCTGTGGGCGGTGAGTCCAGCATGACTGTCCCTCTGCAGGCAGTGGGCCATCGAGGTTCCAGGAGCCAGCCCTGTGCAGTGGCATCTTCACGGGCCTCTCCTGCTCTTGGGGAGTGGGTCGGGGGGAGAGATGGAGGCCAGTCAGCTGGAACCTGTGCGGGGGCAGCCCTGAAGACGGCGACTGGATGCACTCAAGGTTGATTTCAGAGAAGAACCAGCGGGATCTGCTGTGGGTCTGAGCAGGAGCAGAAGCGAGGGACTAAGGCTGCTGACTGAAGTTGGGTTGCCAAGAGATGGGGGTGCTGGGGCAGTGTGACCTGAGAGATGTTTGGGGCCTGGGCCCTTCTCCCCTAGTTTGGCAATATCCCCACCCCAGTTTCCAGTGGCTCAACAGAAAAGAACTGGACTGTGATGCAGGAGACATAGGAGACCCAGGTTCCATCTCTGGGTCTCTTGCTTGGAGGAGGGCAAGGCAACCCAGTCCAGTGTTCTTGCCTGAAGAATCCTGTGGACAGAGGAGCCTGGTGGGTTACAGTCCATGGGATCACAGAGTCAGAGATGCCCCAGTTACCTTTGGAATTTGCTTCCCTCCATAGGGTGCAATGGGTGGGACGAGGAGCCTGTACCTGCTCTCAGCCACTGGGACTGTGCCTCAGGGGTGGGAGCCTGAGCCAAAAGTCCTGGGACAGACACATCCTGAGCAAACAGGTCCCCTCTGGATGAACATCCTGTGGTCTTGTGACCCCGGAGCCCCCACCCACTTCCATCCCCAAGGAGCCCACCACCAGAGCCTCTGAAATGTTCACCCTGAGACATACACGTCCCCTCCTGAGCTCTGGGGTCGACGGCAGGTTGGAGGCACAAACTCCAGGAGTGAAATGGCTGAGGTCAGAAAGGGCTAGGCTTCCAAGGGGATGTTCCTGTCTGTGCTGCTTACCCGTGATTGGTCTGTGTGTTCTGCTGAATTCTGTGAGGGCACCGTACCCCCTCACCCACACCCTCACCTCTCCTGCTTGGTGGACACAGCCCGGCTGTCTGGCACACATATGCCTGGTGTTTAGTTCTGACTGTTGCACATGGACACCAGCCATGAGGAGCAAAGGTTTAACCCTGCCAACAACCACTCCTTCGCAGCAGGAAACCAGCCACTTGTGTTGGCCTGTGAGCAAGAGCGTTGGGCAGATGTTCACCACCTGAATGACCGGGTGCAGAGTATGGAGAGGGCACAGCTCAGTGTCTGGGTCCACAGCCAGAAATGGGTAGCTGCTGCCCAGAGGTGGTGAGAGCTGGCTAGTGCCCCAGCCTGGGGTCTGAGTCCTGGATGGGGTGGTGGTGCAGGGGTGCAGCAGGCTGCAGCCAGGTCTTGTGGGGCTTAGGGAAGCCCTACACCCACAGCAAGTAGGCCGTCCACCCCAGGCATCCACCAGGTCCTCAGTGAGCATCAGTGGGGCAGGGACTTGGTTCATTTATTCATTCACTTGGTACGAACCTGTGTGCTGCTCAGTTTAGTGGTGCTGGGAATAACTAACTGTAAGGTCACTACACATCTTGGAACCATGTGGCCAAGTGTTTCACACCATGGGCAGGGGCTGGACAGCCCGTGTTATCCCCAGACACAGGCTCCACAGGCTCAGACCCCACACCTCAGGACCGTTTCCCTCGAGGGTCAAGTGGGCTCTGATTGGTGGAAGAGCCAGGTAAATGTAGACCCTGCATGATGGAGCTGGCGGGCCATCATCTGGAGACTGATTGGGTGGCCATGCTTCTCATGGGGGCTCCTGGGACCCGCCAGGGAGGAGTCGATGGTCAGCTGGGTCAGCAGTGAGTGTCCTATGTCTGGAGACCTCTGGCCAGGCCCAGCCCACTTGAAGGGGGCCCCCCGGGCACCCTGGTCCCCATACCTGGCCAATAGCTGAGTGCTGGCGCTCACAGTTCCTGCTGCCCCCAAGGGCAGCGGGTGGGCTGGGCCGGGCCGGGTGGCAGTGTTCAGTGGGTGAGGGTGCCCGACGCCCAGGCTTCCAAGCTGAGCGCACACCAGCGCCCCCACCTCAGGGCAGCCTGGTGGGGATGCTGCACGTGTGTCCTGTCCCAGGAGCAGGCAGCCCCCCACTCCACCAGGCCTTAGGAGGGTCTCTGTGTCCAGGACACCCCGGGAGCCGCAGGGCCAGGCACAGCCCCGCAGCAACACAGTGCTGTCATGTTCGGCTCTGAGGGTGGTCCGGGCGCTCGGCCCGCTGACCAGCGAGGTCACTCGCATGGGATAGCTATGCTGACTGAGAAGGACCTCGAGCAGCTCATGACCCAAGTGACAGGAAAGGCTGGGCAGGGACAGACAGATGGGATCAGGCTGTTGGGGATCAGGATCCCGAGTGGGTTTATTTTTTTTTAGATAAAATTCACATGACATAAAATCACTGGTTTTAAGGTGACCGTCCAGTGGCATGTAGCATGTTCACATCATCATGCAGCCACCCCCCTGCCCAGTTCCAGAACATGCCTATGACCCCACAGATGGCCCCACACCCATCAGCCGTCACCGCTGTCCCTCCCTCTGCTAGCACCCAGGGATCTGCTCTTTGCTGCAGCTCTGGCATCTGGCTGCCTCCACAGAGCGTGGGGCTTTGAGGTCTAACCACAATGCAGCTGCCTGGAGGGAAGTCAGTGCCCTGCAGGGCCTCTGGGCGGGGCCATCAGAGAACCCGGGGCTCTGCCTCATTTCTGTCCTCCCCGCCGCCGGGCCTCCTGAGCCCTACCGGTGGTCCACGCCTCCCGCATTGAGGGTCTGAGGGTCCTCAGCCTTCCTGCTGCAGGTGCTCAGGCCCCCTCCTTCTCCCTCTCCACAGCTGCTCCCAGCATCAGCACCACCCAGAGGGCTTGTTGAATCAGGACTGGGCCCTGGAGCTGGGGTGAGGCCCGAGAATTTGCCTTTCTAACGAGTACCCAGGTGATGCCCCTGGGGCTGCTCCCCTGCCCTGGGCACCGGGAGCCTCACCTGCAGGTGCTGCCCGCCTCTAACTCAGGTCTGGCCAGGCCCTGGCAGCGTGGGGCTTGCGTGAGGCACGGCCGGGAGCAGGCTTGTCTGTCTGATACCCAGAGGACAGCACGGGGCAGGGACCCGGTTTATCGAAGGCAGGCTCTGCTGCCCATGCTTACGATGAACTGAGGCCCATAGGTTTTTTGGGAAAGGCTCCCGTGGGCCATCCGATCACACTTGTCTGCAACAAATGCCAATCAAAACTAATGTCTAGAGAGTTCTGTGAACATCAGGCCCTCAGTGTTCAATAGTTTCTTTTAAATTTTTCTGAATTTTCCCTTAAGTTAATCTTAGTACAAAATGCACAAACTGCACATATTATAATTATATTTTTGAAAAATATGTGAAACCACAGTTGGCATTTTTTTTTTTGAAGATGCATCTCTTGTTCAGACGGGTGTCTGGATTTTTCTGTGCTTCACTTATTGCTTCCTTGGTAGCTTAGTTGCTAAAGAATCCGCCTGCAGTGCAGGAGACCCCAGTTCGATCCCTGGGTCGGGAAGATACCCTGGAGGAGGGCATGGCAACCAACTCCAGTATTCTTGCCTGGAGAATCCCCATGGACAGAGGAGCCTGGCAGGCTACAGTCCACAGGATCACCAAGAGTCAGACATGACTGAATGACTAACCACAGCCGCAGGATCAAACAAGGCTTGATGGGCATTAACAGTGAATTGATGATATTGCCTCAGGCCGCTCAGAAGCCCAGGTAGTGTCTCGTGAGAATTGGAGTTGACACTTCATTGCTGTCAGTTTGGTCAGAATCAGATCAGTACATGGTGGGGCTGGATGGATACATGAGGTGGCAGCAGGTGATGGCAGGGGAGGCTGTGTCCGAGCAGCAGAGGACTGGCCGAGGGCCTGCTCTGTGACGCATCACCCAAACTTAGAGGCTCTAAGACCTGTCTGTCTCTGAGGGTCAGGATCCTGCAGCTGCTCGGCCGGGTGGTTCTAGCTCAGAGCCCTCAAGGGGCTGATGTCAAGGTGTCCGCCGGGTCCCACCATTGGAGGGTTCATGTCCACGAGGGCTGGCCTCATCCTGCTGGTCATCAGCTGGGTGCCCTGCCACATGGCCTCTTCAGTGGGGTGGCCTGGATTATTTTACCTGGCTGGTGGGCTCTGAGAGGGAGGGGTGGTAGGGAGAGAGAGGGAGAGACTAGGTCCACCCTCCGAACCTCAGGCCTGCACCCACGGACTGGATGTGGAGGGCCAGGCTGGGAGCGTGGGCACTGCTGCCTGACTCCCCTCGGATGCACCCCACTGCCTCCAGCCTCCCACACGGAGCTCCTGGGCCCCCAGGACAGGAGCACCCTGCGCCCCCACCCCATCCCCAGTGCACCTCTACTCCATGGCCTGCACAGCCCTTCGGCTCTGGAGGGGCTTCTTTGCCCTTTGGCTCCTAAGTCAGGTGGACCCAAGGCAGTTCCCGGGGTCCCCACTGCTGGAAAGGGCCTGGAGAGCCGGGACCATGTGCCCACTCGGCCCAGCCAGGTCTGGGAGCAGGAAGTCCGTCCACAGGGGAGGGCCTGTCTGTGCTCAGAGGGAGGAGGCCGGGGGGCTGGCCCTGGGGTGAGGGCAAGGATAGGATAGGGCGGAAATCCACAGGTGGCGTGGCTGCCCTTCACGCGTGGGCCATGTTTTCCCACAAACCTCCCAGTGTGGGGAAGCACAACGATGAAACGTGTGGGTTCTGAAGACCCGGGTGGCACCCTACCCCTGATATGTGGGTTACAGGCCCTCTGTTTAGACAGCAGGTCCACACAGAGAGGGGAGAAGGACACGGCAGCCCACTCCAGTGTTCTTGCCTGGAGAATCCCATGGCCAGAGGAGCCTGGTGGGCTGCTGTCCATGGGGTCGCACAGAGTTGGACACAACTGAAGCGGCTTAGCAGCAGCAGCAGCCACACACAGAGAACCCTGGGTGGCAGAGCCGCTCCACCGGAGGAAGGACCCATGAAGTCCCCCTTCTGCTGGGAATGGTGGCTGTGAGGCCCTGGGGCTGAGGCCTCAGAGGATTCCCTGAAGTTCACTCTCCCAGGTCCACCTGTTTTTTCTTGGCGATTGCATGCCTCTGGCCCCGAGGAGGGGCTGGGCACAGACCCTCAGCTCATCTGCTTTGTTTCAACTCTGGGAGGCAGGGCGGTGGCCCTGCTGGTCTACAGGCCAGGAAATGGAGCTTAGTGAAGTCAGGGGTGGGTCCCCACCCCCCCTCCCCCCGCCCCGGGAGTGTAGGTCCAGAGCCCTGAAGGAGGAGGTGGCAGACAGCCACACCCTGGGGGAGGCAGCCTTCAGAAGAGCACCCTGCCCATCTGCCTCTCTGCCCTGGAAGGGGGCTGCCTGGGGCCTTGGCTCAGGCAGACCTGCTGCCCGAGCATCCCAGTCACCTGAGGGGGGCCTGGCCCCGGGTACGAGGGTGGCTCCTGTCCTGGTATCCTTAGGGAAGGGGTACGGGGATGGCCTCAGTGACCTGGTGGCTCACGTGTTAGCTCATTGCCGGCTGACAGCAGACAGCGGAGAGAGGCTTCAGTTCCCACCAGGGGTCCCAGCTGCCCTGCACAAGGTGGTCCTCGGAAAGCAGGAACATGGTAGACGTTCTCTTCCTTCTCTGTCAGCAGAACGTGATGAAGCTTGAACAGTGAGCCTATCTTTACTTGTGTGATAAACACAGCAGAGTTACTTTTAAAGGCCTGTGTGTCCAAGCGTTGTAACCTGTTCGCTGGGAGTAATGGACCAGAACCGTCCAGATGACTGTGGGAGGTCCCCACCAATGGCATCCTCGAATCTGTCAGCAGGAATAAACTTGTAAAAGCTCATCAGCCTCTGTCACTGTTATTCTAACAAATCACACAAGTAAGACGTGAGCATGTGCTTTCAGACAAGGCGGGGTTGCGTCGGGCACAGGAACTACCTGTGCTTTGAACTTGCTATAACATCAGAATTCTACCTGAGAAAAAACAGCTACTCAAGTCACAATTTGACCAACATCTTTCTCGTGATGAGTTAACGTCTGGGTGTGTAAGGATGATTAACGCAGAGCCAGCATTCCCCACAGAAAGCATCACTCAGTGGAGACAAACATCAGTCATCGTACTGCTGATTTGGTTCCTGGAACTGAGAAAAGGACTAAGGCCATCCATGCGTTTATGTGCTTGCTTTAATCGTAAATAAATAAGGATATAACGTGTCTCTTCTGTAATGATGGTTTTGTGGGCTGAGTTGTGTTCCTGAGACTCGTCTGTTGGAGCCCTAACCCCTGGAGTATCAGAGCTTGTGGTTGTATTGGGAGGTGGTTCTGGTTACATGTGTTAGCTGCTTCAGTCGTGTCCAACTCTTTGCCACCCCATGGACTGTAGCTCACCAGGCTCCTCTGTCCATGGAATTTTCCAGGCAAGAATGCTCGAGTGGGTTGCCATTTCCTCCTCCAGGGGATCTTCCTGACCCAAGGATCAAACTCAGGTCTCCTGCATTGCAGGAAGATTCTTTACCATCTGAGCCACCAGGGTTGCATGTCATAGAGGTGGCCCTGATCTGATAAGACTTAGGGTAAGATACTAGGACCCAGACACACTCGAGGGAAAGCCCAGGAGGACCACAGGAGGACACCCAGGGCCCTCACCATTGCCACAGCCCAGTGCCTGGATTGTGGCTGAAGTGAGCTGGGTCCTCCATCAGTGCTTGCAGAGCACAGCTCTGCTGGAAGGCACCCCATGCTGAGGCATTTCGGGGGAAACCCAGGGCATCTTGACAGGAAGTCCTCTGCCAGCCTCCAACCTCTGTGACCTCCATCACATAGGCTCACATCCCACTTTCTGAGCCCCTCCTGGGCGCTGGGGGGTGGGGACCAAGGAGCCAGAACTTAGGGGAGAAAGAGCTCAAGGTCTGTGCTGAGAAGCAGGAGCAGAAAGGGAAGAGTGAGGGGAGGGAGGGGGAAGGAGCCCCATGGTGAACTCTCCAGCGGAGAGGAGGTACCCCACGTGAACCCACACCCTAGATCGAGGGTTCCCAGGCACCAGCTTTGAGAACTCCTTTCCTGGAGCCTCCCTTAGCAGGTAGGGTGAATGGCCCTTCGAGGGGGAGATGGTGGGGCTAGGAGAGAGGGGATCCTCAGGAACGAGGGCGGTGGAGAGAAGGAGGGGCTGGACACCCAGGGGCTGCAATGACCATGAATGTGGCCTCAGCTGCAGAGCAAAGGGGCAGGCGTGTGGACCTGGTCGGGTGGAGAGAGGTCGCTCAGCTGAGGGAGAAGGGGGTTCCAGAGAGCCCCTGGGAGAGCACATGATCTCTGAGCATGGGGCCCCTTACCCAGGAAAGAGGCTGAAGACAGGGTGGCGTTGGTGGTAGTAATGGTGAGACCACGTGCACTCTGACGCCCCCACTGAAGCAGGCTGGGCCATGACCCCGACCATGTCACTGACCAGGCAGAGGACATCCATGCCCATCTAGCCAAGAGGACTGAGAAAATCTTGCCAGAGGTTTTGCCAAAATCTTACCAAAAAATTGCCAAAGAAAATCTCGATGCAGGGTGAAAAATCAATCCACAAATGCCAAAAACTCCATTTCTACTGAAGCCAAAAATCTGCCTTCACTGCTCACAGAATCTCACTGTCACTGCCCCAAACCCAGTTAACCTGAGCACACAGAGCCCCAGTGTCCTCACAGCCTGTTTTCTGGAGGCATGACTTTAAAATTGTCACCAGCAGTAGCACTTACATCTTCCTGAGGTCTGGGCAAAGGGAGAACCGGGCAGTCCTGCACCTCAGGACCTCATGGTGTCTTCCTTCTTGGAGAAACACAAAGCCCTCAAGAGTTATATCCTGCATAATAGAGAGAAAAAGCACCCAGTGCTCCCCAGAGAAGACACTGCATTTTGTGCCTATCAAGTATTCATCAAAATGGAAGAAAAACAAACAGAAAAATATCGTCAGGATAGGACACCAACACAGAGGCCAAAAACCTGATTTGGAGCCAGTCTGGGGCCAACTGGCCATCAGGCAAGTGGTCAGTGGATGGCTGCCTGGAACCCCAAGCTTTCTTCTCCCTGGGTGGGTCCTTCTGGAGGCCTCTCCCACCTGACTTCCCTCCCCAGGTGCCCAGATCCCCAGGTCCCCAGATGCCCAGGCTGCATGGCAGGGAGGGCAGGACCCCTGCTCTTCAGGTGCCCAGGATGCCCAGCCTAGGGAGGCTCTGAGCTCTACCTCTGAGGGTGGCTGGGGTCCCGACAGGGTGTAGGCTAGGGCCCAGACTGGCCCTGACCCTAAAGATGCCCCTCCACATGTGGGTGGCAGACCACGCCCTTCTCCAGCCAGCTTTGGGGTGCCCCGGCTAGCGGCTAGCGTTGATAGGGAGCAAATGAGTCCTGCTGGTCTCCCCAAAGCCTGGCCTGTTGCACCCCTGAGTTTGCATGGACCAAGCGGAGGGAGGAGGCCTGCAGGGTCTCTGGGTGCAGGGCGAGGGGTGGAGGTGCTGCCTCCCTTGGTACTGGGGTGATTCACATCAAACAGTGGGGCCTTTGTTCCAGCCGCTCTGCGTGTGCGTGCGGGGCTTTCTTGCTCCTCCTCAGCTGCTAATTACAGCTCTGCCTGCTCCCGCCCCCACCCTGGCCTTTGAAGTGGGCGCCACTGCCCCCCAAGCCTCACACCCCTAATTGCAGCCCCCCTCCAGGCCCTGCTGCTGGCTGTTAAGTTTTTCTTGGTCTTTTCAGCAGGTTGTTGGGGGAAATTACAGTGCAGCTCCAAGCAGAAGGTAAAACCTATGCTTTTATCAGGTTTAGATTAATGTGGGTTAATCTGTAAAGAATTTTAAGAACATGCTTTGTGTGGCAAGGATGGGCTCAGCCTGGAGGTGGGGACTGGTGCCCCCGGCCAGCTGGAAATGACAGACCTGGTGAATCGGGGAGAGGAAGCAGCCTGGTGCCAGGGGTCCTACATGGGCAGACATGCCGAGGTTCCCTGTGTCCTTGTCCTGTCTTTGGAGCACAGCAGCCGCAGAAGCAGCACAAAGCAGAAACCCTGGCTTCTTGGCCACTTTTGTGTCTGCTTCCTTTTTATATATGGTTAATAAGAATAACTTGAATGATTAAACTAATTCAGCTTGTGGTATTTGAAGTGAGCAAAAAGCGTGCTGGTGAGGGGAAAGGTAGGCTTATACTCCCTTCTTACCCATGCCCACTCCCCTCCCCACATTTGGTCCCAACATACCGAGTGGAGCCTTCAGAGATGACTGTGTGCATGCCAAGTCACTTCATTCATGTCTGACTCTTTGTGATCCCATGGACTGTGGCTCACCGGGCTCCTCTGCCCACCAGATTCTCCAGGCAAGAATACTGGAGTGGGTGGCCGTGCCCTTCTCTGATCTTCCCGACCCAGGGATCGAATGCAGTTCTGTCATGTCTCCAGCATTGGCAGGCAGGTTCTTTGCCACTGAGCCTCCTGGGAAGCCCCAAAGATGGCTGCTCCTGCAGGAAATATGCTGCTAGAAAGAATTACTTGGGATTGGGGCAGGGTGTTGTGCTGTCAGAAACTCAGTGACAGCCTCCTGCTTGCCCTTCTCCTGGAAGGGGCCTCCATTGGTCGGGCCCACATTTCCAGCAAACCTGGCCCAGAACCTTCAAAGGAAAACTGCCAGGGCCTCCTTGAACCGCAGACATGACACTGAGACCTTGGACAGGGTTTGTCTGGGTAGAGTCTATCCCCGAGTCTCCTAGAGGCTTATGGAATGCTGTTACAGGTCAGAATGGTATAGGAAACAGTGAACAGTGCCTAAAGTGTGCTGTGACCCACCTGGGGAATAGAGGTGCCCGCTGAGAAAAGATCCTACCATCTGGATACACATTAATAGATTGCATTGAAATTCCCTGCAGCGGTGGCTTCTAGACTTAAATTTTAATGTTAGGAGACTCTTTCCCCCCTAAAGTGACATGACCTGGAACTCCAGGTTATAAGCATAATAAAAGCAGTCCTGTATGCAGAGGGGTCAGCACACAGTACCCCACATCTCAGCTCTGCTTCTTCCTCCCCTTCCTCCTCTTCTGCTCTGCTCTCCACCCTCGGGTGTATCTTGAAGATAAGTTTAGAAGCACTCCTTTAGCTGAGGTAGTCAGGGTCCTTCAGAGAAACTGAACCAATAGGAGATGGAGAGAGAGAGACTCAGATTTTAAGGAGCTGGCTCTCGTGATTGGGGAGGTCGTGTGATTGTGAGGGTCTCGTGATGGTGGAGGACAGGCTCAAATATCTCCTTTTTGTGACTCTGACCCCAAGTCCCCAAAGGGAGCGCCCTCCTGCAGGCTCTCCTGGCACTTCTGTTGTCAGATGGGAGTCTGTGTGGTTCCATCTGGCGTGTGGGAGAACAGAACAGCCACAGGGGCATCAAACTCGGTGAGCGTTGGTGGAGTGAGCTGCCGGGAGCGCTTCGGGGGGCCTGGAGCGGGTTTTGTTTGTGGTTTTCTTTAGTAATTTATTTATTTATTCGGCTTTGTCGGGTCTTAGCTGTGGCACATGGGGTCTTTCATTGTGGCGCGTGGCTTCTCTCTAGTTGTGGTGTGCAGGCTCTAGAGTGCAGGGCCAGTAGTTGTTTCATGGAACTTAGCTGCTCCACCTCATGTGGGATCTTAGTTCCCAGACCAGGGACCAAACCGAGTCCTCTGCCTTGGAAGGCAGATTCTTGACCACGGGACCATCAGGGCAGTTCCTGATTATGCATTTTTGAATGCTAAGATGCAAGGTTGAGCCCTACAAGGCGTGGTCTGGGCGCTGGAACCCCAGACGTCATTCAAAGGGTCGCCTGCACGAGTGACCAAATTCGAAGAAGTGGCTCCTGCAGGGGGGCTTCCCCAGAGGGGTTAGTCAGGCCAGGGAGGTAGGGGGCGGGCAGGAGTGCTGGCGAGCAGCCCACCTGGAACAGCCCCTGAGAGGAGGAGGCACCCCTGGACAAGGCGTGTGTATAGACAGGTGAACTGCAGCAGGGCTGGGCAGGGCTGGCTGGACCCCAGGCCTGAGGCCGCACCCTGGATGTTCTCTTTATCCTGGGAGCCATGGCGGGAGAGCAGCCAGGCCAGGCCTGGGTTCTGCAGAGGCCGTTACAGGCGGGTGTGGGAGATCCAGAGGGTGCAGGCGACAGCTGGGCAGTGGCACTGTGGGACCAAGGTGGCTGGGCCAGGAAGGCAGGGTGCAGGAGGCAGGAGTGTCTGGAGGTGAACTCAGTGGGACTTCCTGAGGGAGGTGCCAAGGGGGAATTCTGGGTTACTGGTCTACACCCGGGATGGAGCCGGCTCTGAGTGGGGAGCGTTGGAACAGTGCCTTTGAGACCCTGCTTGGGGGTAGAAGGGGTAAAGGTTTCAGGTAAGCTACTGCAAATACAGCCTGAAGCTCAGCACAGAGGCACAGGCTGTGCCTTCTGCATCCAGGGGCTGCCTGAGAAGAGAGGGATGTGAAGAAGAGAGCAAGCACTCCAAGTGAGACGCTAGGTGGAACTTCCGGTGAATCAGGAGAAGACGCCCCACAACTCTGTGCTTTACCCCAGGAATGCAAGGATCGTTCAGCATTAGGAAGAGATTCTGTGGTTAATTTCACTGACAAAGTAAAATAGAAAATATGTGAAATCTTATCAATTGAGGTGCAACAGCATTTGAGAAAATGCAGCAGCCCTTCCTCCTCTAAGTAAAAGAAAAGAAAAATTCTTTAATATTATGATGCTTCCAAACCCCGCTGAGATCCCACTGAACTCAGGGACAGGGACAAGAAAAGCCTGCTATCGTCACTGTTTCCAATGTTTTTGGAAGGTTCTAGCTCATACCATAAAATAAGAAGACAGACAGTGTGCATATTAAAACAGAAGGGCCAACATTACTTTCATTTGCAGACAATGTTTGTCTAGAAAAACAAGAGATGCTAGAATCACTTAGTAGGACTTCCCTGACAGTCCAGTGGTAAAGACTCTGTGCTTCCAGTGCAGAGGGTGTGAGTTCAATTGCTGGCTGAACAACAAGAATCCCACATGCCTCAGTGTACAGCCAAAAAAATAAATAAAAATAAAAAATAAAACAACCTCCCCAAGTTTTCTACTTTCATAAGAAACAAAAAAAAAGAGAGAGTAAGTTTAAGGTTGCTAGATAACTGTGCAAATATGAATAAGTTTTCCTAATACTAGCAATAACCAATGACAAATGATGATAAAATCATGAATAAGTCTATAGAATATTTACAGAAATAACTTTACAGAATAAGTGCAGGACCTCTATAGTCAAAACTATACTTTTAATTCAAGATTGGAACAAACAGAGAGCTATACATATCCCTGAGTGGGAAGACTTCATGTCATAAAAATGCCCTGTAGTCTAAGATTAATCTATAAACTTACTGCCATTGTAATAGGTATTCCTGTAATGCTTTCTGCTCATTTGTTCAAATTCCATTTGGAAGGCAGAGGTAAGAATCAATCATTTTTAAGTTCATGTGGGAAAATATGTAAGAACTGCTAATGCATTCCTGAAAAGGGAAAACTAGTGCGTGTATCCTTTATCTGTGTGTATGAACACTGACTACAAATGCTGTTGTCAAAATAGTACTCTGGTAAGGGAAAGAGAGAAAGAGATTAATACAGCAGAGATCAGTGGAATGGATCCGAGTATACAGAGAAGCCTCTCTGTGTGTGTCTGTGTGTTGGTTGCTCAGTTATGTCCAACTCTTTGCAACCCCACGGACTGTAGCCCACTAGGCTTCTCTGTTCATGGAATTCTCCAGGCCAAAATACTGGACTGGGTTGCCATTCCCTTCTCCAGGGGATCTTCCCCACCCAGGGATCGAACCTGAGTCTCCTGTGTTGCAGGTGGATTCTTTACCATTTGAGTCACCAGGGAAGCCCCATAGAGAAGCCTGATCCATCATAAATGCGATGTTTCAAAATGGTGGGGAAGGAAAGGTGTTTAATAATGACGCGTATAGAACAGCTTCTTGGGAGCAGAATTCAACTCATAGCAGTCCAAATACTCTGGACCACAGTCGAGATGGAAAAGAGAGCTACACAAACACAAATCGGAAAGTTCTATAAGACCCAAACGTCTTGAGGAAAATGTTACTAAATACAAAACTTAAATACCTGGCAAAAGACAAAAGCATAAAGAAGTATTCCCCTCAACAGCAGCAAAAAAGAAGTGATAGGGAGAAAATATACACAGTAATCCTTCAGCAGCCCTTTAGAAGTCTCGCTATCCAAAGAACGCTTCTTGTGATGAGAAAGGCAAACTCCTGGGCTTCCCTGGCGGCTCAGTGGTTAAGAGTTCACCTGCCAATAGAGGGGACATGAGCTGGATTCCTAGTCTGGGAAGATCCCGCATGCTGGGCAGGGTAGGTAAGTGTGTGCACCGCAACCACTGAGTCTGGGCTCTACAGCCCGTGAGCCGCAGCTACTGAAGCCCTTGTGTGTTAGAGTCCGTGGTCCATAAGAGAAGCCTGTGCACCGCAACTAGAGAAAAGCCTGGGCAGCAACGAAGACCCAACACAGCAAAAGTAAATACATAAATAAAATTATATAAAAAACCAAAAGCAAACTCTAGGATGTCCCTGGCACCCAGTGGCTGAGAGTCCACCTGCCAATGCAGGGGCCACAGGTTCCATCCCTGCTCGGGGAAGATCCCACACACTGCAGAGCAACTAAGCCCGTGTGTCACAACCGCTGAGCCCGCACTCAGCCTAAGAGACTCCATCACTGCAGGGAGAAGCTTGTGTTCTGCAGCTAGGCAGTTAGCCGCCCACTCACCACAACTAAGGAAAAGCCCTCAGAGCAATGAAGATCCAGCACAGTCAAAAGTAAATACAATTTTAAAAATTGAAAAAAATAATAAAAGCAAACTCTTATTCAATAACCTAAAGAGACCTCCTAACAAACCACTTTGTAAATGGAATCCTAGCTTGCATTTTCTGGAAACCATGGCCTCACATGCTTCTTTCCAGCTGAGTCTGAAATTGACAGGCATACAGCTGGGTGCCAGGTGGGAGCCCAGCCCTGGCAGGGGGCCTGGCCCAGGAGCAGATAGTATAGAGTCGGCTCTGCTCCCTGTGCAAGCATGCCAGGTCCTCCCTAGTCCATCTAGACTCGCCATCACATGCTGAGTGTTCTCTTATGTTCTCAGAGAGCTTTGCAAACATCCTTAGAACAGTGGTCATTAAATACAAAAACATGGCATATTCCAGAGGTTTGTGTGTGTCTTTAAATTATTAAAAACCACCAAGGTTTAACAGTCTGCATAAGGGACAGGTGAGTTTAATAGAAAAATCAGGGGATTCGGTGATATGCTCTTGTAACACAAAGTTGTCATTTCAAATCCCCCTTTATCTGTCACTGCTACTTGCATTTCCTGGAGAAAGCATCAGCCGTGGTTGGGATAGAAACCTCTCTTCCAAGCTGAACAGTCCCAAAGAGAAGTGGACACACAAGGGAGAGAGGTGGTCGGCTGGCATCAGAGTTAGGCTCGATGTGTTTGGGGACACTCTTGGGAAGTTTCCTATGCTTTCACTTGGAGGCAGTTAGGACCCAAGTGGGCAGGCGTTCCCAGGAGGGAAATTTCAACCATGAACCATCCCGTCGGGTTCCGAACCACCACAAAGCGGGTCCTCCTGCTGGTTTTTGCACATGCTTTTGTCTAGCGGGTTCTAGGGACACATCCCTGTGACTTTAGAGCCTGTGATGTGGGAAACAGTGATTTCCACGGCGCAAGAGCCTGGGAAAACCTGGAGTAGAAGACTGCGAGGCTTTCTGTGTTGCCGAAGCCTCAGAGGCTTCCGCTCGTGGGTGCTTGCATGTCCTCAGGGAGGGCCCTGGTCCCTCTGTGCTCACTGCACCCCTCAACATGCTTGACACACGTTGCAGAAATGCTGCTTCCTGTGAACTAAGCCCACCATGTATCTTGGGTCCCTGCAGTGCACCTTGGACAGAAGGAGACAATTTAGAGTGTCCATATGACTTTGCTCAGGATCTCATAGGACCCAATCTGGAGATGGACCTGCTGAGCTTTCCCTGGGTTCGGGGCTCCCGGTCCTGTGACAGGGCAGGTGTAAGAGGGGGCTTGTGGGATTTCCTAAGGCGACAGGAATTCCTGTGATTAGGACGTAAACCACCTGTATGTGGACAGACAGATGGAGAAAAAGACAGAGGGACAATCTCTATTGTCCCTGTCTATAGCGACAGGGATTATTTTGTAGGAAGCACCTTTGGCATGGGCTTCCCAGGTGACACTACTGGTAGAGTCTGCCTGCCAATGCAGGAGACATAAGCAATGTAGGTTTGATTCCTGGGTTGGGAAGAGCCCCTGGCAACCCACTGGCGGAAATGAGGAGATAGAGTACATGGCAACCCACTCCAATATTCTTGCCTGGAGAATCCCATGGACAGAGGAGCCTAGCGGGCTACAGTCCATGGGGTCACAAAGAGTAGGACATGACTGAAGTGACTTAGCATGCCTTTGGCATATTTTTTCTCTGTCTCCCTCCTCCTCTCTCTCTTTCCCTCCCTCTCTCTGACTCTGTTTTTCTCTCTATGCGTATGTCTCCCTCTCTCTGTCTCTCCTGCTCCTCCCCCCCAGCCCTGAACCCAGGCTCTGTTTGCCCCCACAAGTACCTTCTGTGTCAGCCTGGCAGCCGCCCACACCTTGGTGCTAGGGCTTCCCAGGGAGAGCTTGGGATTCACAACCAGAACGCTGTCTCCTAAACAAGGAAGAGGTGCCTTTGGGGGGCCTGTGAAGTCTCTCCCCTCCGCAGTCTGTCCCTGCACAGTCTCGGAGGGGTTTCGGAAAGTATAATCACGCTTAGATCACGCTTAGTAACTGTCCCGCCTGGAGCAGGTTCGCAGGTCGACTGTGGTTCGGGAGGTCAGAGCCCAGAGACCTGGAGGAGAGGAACCACCGCCTTGCCCCTCCCCCAGGGCGCTCCTGTCTCCTCATTAGCTGTTCGCTTGAATGACTGACTTCCCTCCGGAGGGAAATTCCTGAAACCCAGCAGTTGACAAATTCACACACCCTCGGAAGGCTGGGCACCAGATAAAAGCCCTCACGGGAGCCGGCCTCCTGGACGGCCACTGCGGGCACAGGGACCGCCCGCCGCTGCCTCCTCTCTGCGGTGCCGATCTCAGTCCTGGGCTCGGAGTCCGCACTGGGGGACACAGGTCCTGGGAGTTTTCTGGTTGGCTCTCAGCCCTCCCGGATGATCTATTTCTGTCTTTCCTTTGGGAAAAATGCGCTTTGCCGATGACTAATTGCAGGCCCACCGAGATGCTATCGGCAGGGCAGGACCCCCGCTGGGGGCGGAAATGAGGAGATAGAGCTGTCTGCAGCCCGACATGCCAGCAGCACCTGCGCCGGCCCCAGGGATGCTGCCGCCACAGTGACTGCCGGCCGAGGTCGCCGCTAGGGCCGGGCCAGGTGCACCCCGAGCCAGCGGCTGCCTCCCCGACGCGGGCGTGTGCGGAGCCGCTGGATGGAGCTTGGGACCCGGGCCCCTCATGTCTGCCCTGCTGACTCTGTGTGTCGTGCTCCTGCCCCTGGTGGCCCCAGGCTGCGGTGCCCGGCAATGGGAGCCCTGCACTGGTGAGTGGAGGGCGGGCCGGGGTCAGGAGGGGCGCGGGCAGACCGAGTTCAGGCCACTGCGCAGAGCTGGCTGTGGGAATTGCAGCGCTGGGATGGGAGGAGGCAGCGATTAAAGGGAGCAGCAAGTGGGGTGCTCACAACAGCAATGCTAACGGGGTGGGGACTCCTTTCAAAGACCTCACAGCCCCCACCCGAGGCCCTTCACAGATACCCACCTGCTGGGCCTCCCGAGGGCCTTACACCTGCCAGAGGAATGAGGCCCGGCAGCTGGCAGGCCCCTCACCTGCCCCGGACAGAGAACCCAAGGCTGCACTCTTAGCTCAGCACAGTCTTGGTGGCGGCAGTCCCTAGAGATGCAGCACGCCGACCCCCTGCCCCCAGCGGAGAGCGGAGTTGGAGGGGAAGTGCCGCACCTTCCTCCTTAGAAGGGGCGCCTTGACCTGTCAGTGACCATGACCTCATCATGCCTTTCTGGAGTTTCCACGAAGAGACTTTATTGATCAAACCTAACACTGAAAAACAGAGTAACAGGGAAGTGAGACCTGGAAGCCAGAAGCCGGCTTCAGGAAGGGGAGTGAGTGATGGGGGCCGCTGTGGAGGGTGGTGGTGCAGCCGGCTGTCCTCGAGGGCAGGCTGGCACTGGGGTGGCTTGTGTGAAGCTCTGGGCTTACTGTCAAGTATCTGGTCCTGGGCTCCCGGAACCCTCCCTGGTCCCTGCACGCTGTGGTGCTCTGCTCTGATGGCATTTGGCTCCCAGCGATGGGACGGTGGCCCATGGTTCTCCTCCCCGACCCCGCAGCATCCCAGTGTTTGGAATGCTGACCCGCATGGGGGGTCCATAAAGGTCCTCGGCCCCACATTCCTCCAGGGAATTGTGTAGGTGAAGAGGAGCTGTCCTGGAGCGGGGATGTCAGGGACTGAAGCCCGGGCCTCTGAGCCCCCAGGCCCCTGCACCTGCCACAGTTGGAGCCTCGGGATGCATGACTTGCAAACCACACACAGGCCAAGCCCACCTGCTTAGAACATGGAGGACGGACCTGCCTGCAGGTCTGGGGTGCAGGGGGGAAGCCCCTGAGCCCGTTGTCCTGAGTGCTCGGTGTCTCCCTGGTGGGTGAGTCACAGACGTGTGTCTTCATGTTCCCTTCAGCGCTGGGAACAGAATCAACCTGCATAGTAATAATAAAGGCTATTTATAAAGCCCGCCCCCTCTCCCTTGAAGGCATGTTGCAGATAGTTAAAAGATGACCCAGTTATAAATACCTTGAACCAGGGAGGAAAGATAAAAGTCAAGCAAATAATATTGAGCTAAATTTGGAACACTCCCAGGACAGTTGATAATGGCCAGTCAGGACTCAAAGAGTTACTTTGATCGAGTTTGGTTTTGAAAAGCACAGGAGTTTACACTGCAGGGTTTGTGTGGGGTTTGGGTTTCACTTTCCCTTGGCGTTTGTTCTTGGGTCTGTGCCTGGGAAGCGCTGAGGCCTTGACTGCTACCCTGTGACCCTGAGTTTTGAAGTCCTCTGCCTCTCCACCCCATCTGAGCCTGTGACCCTGGAAGAGCAGCCTCTTACAGGAGGTGGGGTGGCCAGATTTGGCAATGGGGAAATTGAGGTCACATCTCTGCCCAGAGCCTGGTGGGCAGACCCTCTGATAAGGGCAAGGGCCTGGGGCTGGTCCTGCTGCATGGGGCATCCTAGGACAAGTAAAGTCTCACAGAGCCTCAGCCAAGATGGAGAGAAGACCTCAGCAGGCGGTCAGCATGACCAAGGCTGCGGAGGCAGGGAGTAGGGGCAGGTTGGGAGACCGGCTGCCGCTGCTGAAGCAGCCTCAGGGTGGGAGGATGAGGTGGGTCTGCAGGGGCTTGGGGCGCACATGGGGTGTGTAGGGCGAGCTCCGCTGGGATGAGTGGGTCAGGCAGGATTCGGGGCCTCCCTGACCCCAGAGTCAGCCTGGGTTTACTGATGCTCAGACCCCTCCCCTGCTCCCCCCCAGTGGGGCCAGCTGCCCTCAGACAGAGGGTGAACCATGACTGTAAGACTCTACTAGCTCCCACACCAAGTCCACAATTCTGGGGGCTGTGATGTGTGTAGTGCCAGGGAGGTGGCTGGGTGTGTCCTGTGGGGACAGCTTGGTGGCCTGAATTCTAGACCAGTGCTCTCGGTTAAGGAGTGACTAGCAGCTGTGGCCAAAGAGCCTGCTGTCCACCCCTACCTCAGCCCACCCCACCCAGTATTGTCTCCACGTGGACAGGAAAGGTGGAGGGCTTCAGTGGGAGCCGCAATGAGGGGGACAGCTGAACCCCAACGCTGGGTCACTGGTGGGTGTAGGGGGTGGGGCAGAGAGAAGGTGGTGGGGGTTTGGGTCTGGACTTGCTGTGGGGTGTCAGAACAGCATCCCCTGTAATCCCACAAGTAGTCAGAGGCGGCTCCTTGCCTAGGACTTAGTGCCGTGCTGAGGTGTGCGTACCTGATGGATCCAGCACCCACAGTACCCCCCTCCCTCCTTCACTTGCTTGACACCCTGGCAAGGGAGACACTGTGCCTCAGGCTGGGAGCTGGCACACCAGCACACTGCAGCCCTGCCCGGCACATAGACAAGGCTGTCGGTGGAGATGTGGGACCCCTGGGCAGGCTGTGGGTGGGATCAGACCTGGGATCTGGGGTGGGGGGCATCCCTGGGGCTAGAGGCAGGGCCCAGGAGAGGTGGGGCACAGGTTTGAATTATAAAAGCTAGCTGGGGTGTGGAAGCTGCAGGCCAGCAGGCAAGCAGGCAGCTCAGTGAAGGGCATCTGGGGGTAGCAGGAAGCCCTCCCTGCTCCGCCTCTGGCAGCTCCCAGGAATTCTCCCACCCTGCCTTTTGGGCTCCTTTAATGAAACGCTACAGGAAGGGAGCTGGGGAATCCTGGCGCCTGGCGAGGCCCACAGTCGGGCTCCAGGGAGGAAGTGTGGGCACAACACCCCCTGCTGGGCTCACGTGGCAAGGCCTCTGAGTGGTTGGCAATCTGGGAGCTGCCCCTTGCTTCAGGTCAGGGGACTCTGTCCACGTGGGTGTGGCCCCCAGCCCACCCCACCCCACCCTCTGGTACTGTGGCCACCAGGCTGCTTGGGAGTAACCCCAGTCCCAGGCCCGCACCCAGCCCAGGTGACCCCAGGAGCCGGCGCGGGGGACCACTCTGCATGTGCCACAGGGAGGGGAGGCCGCCTAGTGCGGTTGTGGGGGACACAAGCTGAAAGGCCCACCTCACCTGCTTGACAGTTTTGCAGGGCTGGGGGTGGCTGGCAGGTGGGGACAAACTGTCAGTCTGACACCCATTTCCTTTTAAAACATTCTCAACCATTAAGCTAGGACAATGCATAGAAATCAGTAAACAAAGATTACTCATTTTTGCAATGGAACCTCATACACAAAGGGGTTCCTCTGATGGCTGAGCGGGTAAAGAATCTGCTTGCAATGCAGGAGACACAGGTTGGATCCCCTGGAGGAGGGCATGGCAACCCACTCCAGTATTCTTGCCTGAAAAATCCCATGAACAAGAGCCTGGGGGGCTACAGTTCATGAGGTCACAAAGAGTTGGACACGGCTGAGCCACTAAGTAACAACATAGCAACAACATATGTTATATGCTGCTTCTACGGTTTTGATTTTTAAGAGTAAATAATGGATTTCCAGGAGGCCCTTTTCCAGGACAAAATCTAAGAAGCCACCATTCTGAGTTTTGGGGTCTGGCTTTTGTTTCCAGCTAGAACCTTGCTCTCCCTACCTGCCTCATCTCCCCCTCCCCCCTGCCCTGTGCTCCTGGGTGGATTCTGACCTTTAGGCTTAGAAGGGATCTCTGTGTGGGTGTCGGGTAGGGTGGGAGGGAGCCCACTTCTCTCCTTGTCCTGAGAGTCTGGGGAGTGCCGGGCACTCTGCGTCCTAACCCCACATTTCCGCCTGAAGGGGTGATGTGCAACTTGGCTCTGCCAGAGCACACTGGGTGGGGGCTGGGGGCTCCTGAGAGCCTCACCCTCCTCTCACCTCTCAGCCATGCCCACATGCTCCTACCCCCCAGCTCTGCTCACAAAGCCTGAAAGCCTGTCCTTCTGGCGGGTCTTGGTCCTGGGTGCGGCTGGGGCATGGGGTAAGGGACCCCTGTGTTAGCCGCTCACTTTTCATCCCGCCCCCAGGTCGAGGCACTGCGCTTTAGGGAATTTGTGGGAGTCTCCGGCAAATCCAGTCTAATGAGCCTCTCTGGCAAAGTCAGGGGTACTTACTCCCCACTGGGAGGAGGGCGAGGGAATGGAAAATGCCCTTGCAACTCCCTTGATGGTGACCCTGAGATGGGTTTGCAGCCCAGCAAGCCCCTCTGCGCCGGACTTGGGTAATGGAAGGGGGAAGGGAGGCGACTCCAATAGCCAGAGCTGCCCACCTTTGGGCCCTGCAGAACAGGGTGGGGGCCACCACGTGGCCTCGGCATTGCACCTGCAGGTCTGCCTGGACCACCGGCGCGAGTCGACCAAGGGGGTCGTCCTGTGTTGAGGGGAAGGCAGGGAGCGTGCCTGCATGTGAGTGTGCATGAGTGTGCGAACATGTATGGGTATTAGTGTGTGAGTGTGTGCGCGCCTCCACGCAGCTGAGAAGAACCCAGCACAGCCCCCTGGAGGTGAAGTTTGGCTGTGGTTTTGGCTCCACGTAGTTCCGTAGTTTCTGCAGGGGCCTGGCAGCGTGCGTAACCAAGAGAGACTCGATGCCCTTCCAGGCCATCAACGCTGCAGCTCCGTAGCCCACCTGGTGCAGGTGGGCTGGACGGGGGTGCGTGGCTGGGGATCCGTGTCACCGGTGTCCAGACTCAGGTGCAGACCCCTGGGGACCCGGCTCCGGGGACCCTGGCACTGGGCAACGACCCTCCCTGGGACAACACGCTCCGCACACTGAACTTGGAGTGCTGCAGGCAAAGGTTGGTGGTGACTGGCCGCTGCTGCTGTACACAGGTCCCTTAGGCAGGTGGCTCCATCCAGACCTGGGGGTTGGAATTCAGCTGCCGTGAACTTGGGTGAAACTGGCTGCACCTTTCCCTTCAAAACTAACTCAGAACCAACAGCTCCCAGTGAGGGATGTGCCCCGTGTTGGCAACACCTGGGGCTGTCTTCAGCTGAGGCACCATCTGGGGTGCCAACATCCCTGTGCTCCGTCCAAATATGCACGGAGTTTCTGTCCCCTATCCGAATGAGGCTTGCCATTCCCTCTTCTTAATGTCTTAGTGAGAAAGCCCACATCTTACTTTTGTTGTTGGACTAAGTCATGTCCAACTCTCTTGTGACCCCATGGAGCCTCGCCAGGCTCCTTTGTGCTTGGGATTTCCCAGGCAAGAATACTGGAGCGGGTTGTCATTTCCTTCTTCAGAGTATCTTCCCAACCCAGGGATGGAACCCATGTCTCCTGCATTGGCAGGTAGAGTCTTTATCACTGAGCCACCAGGGAAGCCCCCCATCTTTATTACCAGTCAGTAGAAAAAAAAAATTTTTTTTGATAATTGGTAATGATCATGGTCTGTTCTTGAAATCTGGAAGATTACATTATATGCATTTAAATGTGTGTTTTTGAGAAGGGACCCATGCATTTCAGTAGCCGGCTGGAGGATTTGAGGCATTCAGGACTCTGGGGCCCCCAGTCCCCTGGTTCCTGGGCAGTTGGTGAAGCTGGCCAGAGGGAGGCTGGTGAAAGCATAGGGAGGCCCAGGTGGGCAGAGCCCCAGGGGACTTCCTATTACCGTAACAGCTGGGGAAGTTAATGTCTCACACCTTCTCCATAGGAGGGTCCCAAGAGACATGGGCAAGGTCCTATGGGGCAGGGGATAGGGGAGGCAGGATCAGAACCCTGCAGCCCCAGAGTGTAGGCAGAGGGCATAGGGTGAGTCTGTCTGCACCCATTTCCACTACGCAATCCTAGTTGCAAGAGGGCCCCTCAGGTTCCCAGAGGACTCGTGTTTGGGGGGACAGTGGCACTGGAAAAACCACCCCAGCCCTGAGAGTCTGGACTAAGGTCTCCAGGGGAGATCATCAGAGGTCAGGTGATCTCTCTGACTACCCCCCTCCTTTGGGATTTCATGGCCTCCTGAGGGGAGTGGTGTCATGTCACTAGTAGGGTCAAGTCAAGAGCTAGGAGGTGGCACTGGGGAAGGGGTGAGGCAGGAGAAGGCAGGTTAGAAGCAAGGGTGGGGCGTAGGAAGCTTTTTGGCTCTGGCAAACATGAGGGGCACTCCAGAGCACCCCGGGGTAGACCTCAGGCAGTGAGCCTGGGCCTCAGGACCTAGAGTGCAGGCCCTGGAAGTCACCTACCCCCTGGCTTCCTCCCTTGACCCCCGCCACACCCAGCCTGAACCAGGGGCTGTAACACAGACAAGGCAGGCTGGGACATTTGAAGACTGAATAAAGCACCAAGTCTGAGGGCAGGTGGAGGGGCAGGGGAGCAGGGGGTCAGCAGGAATGCTCCACTTCAGCTGTGTCCCAGGAGGCCCTGCCCCTGTGTGTCTCAGGCTGACCAGGGAGAGCCAGATGGGGGCAAGGGGGCCCTCCTGCCAAGGGGCCCACTGGCCAGGGGTTGCCACCACAGTCTTGGTCAGTAGCACAGCCCCACAGAGCTGCCCGGAGAGTCAGACGCAGGAGTGAGGGCTGGGGGGATGACTGCTGTGGGCCTTAGAGCCCCTTGGAAATGCTCCTGAGACACAGCTGCTGATGGAGTTATGTATGTCCGCCCAGGGGCTGGAGACAATGACACATATGGCTATCTGGGAGAGAGGACCAGCCAAGGCAAGGATGGCGTTTATTCACTCAGCTCAAGACCTCTGTGAGAGGAAGGTACACAGCACAGGAAGGGCAGAGACAGGGCAGAGCAAGGCTCCCAAATGCTGGGGTAGCAGCAGTGTCCATGGCTGTCAGGAGAAGTCCATGGACCCTCGGTAACATGGAACTCTCTCGAGTTCATTGGGGCCTGACCCAGAGGCTGCAGGTGGGCTAAGCCCTGCTTGTTGGGGTCTCAGGTCAGAGCACGTTCAGGTAGGTCTGGGTCAATGCTGAAGAGGGCCAGAGGCTGGCAACAGAGGGGGACGGAGTGGCCCATAGCACCCGGCTGGCCCTGAGAGGACGTGCCAGGTCAGCAGCAGGGCTCTGGGGCTGAAGCGGGGATGCAGCAGGCTGGGTGGGAGCACGCGGACTGGCAGAGCAGGGACACGGAGGAGGCTGGGCGGCAGCAGCTGGGCTGGCAGGAGGAGGTGGGCACACAGCAGGTGGGGCGGCGCACAGGCTGGCAGAGGAGGGACACGGAGGAGGAGGGTCTGCAGCAAGCAGAGGGGGCTGAGCAGGGGGAGGCCTCACAGCAGACGGGCCTGCAGCAGACGGGGCGGCACACAGGCCGGCAGAGGAGGGACACGGAGGAGGAGGGTCTGCAGCAGGGGGAGGGGGCTGAGCAGGGGGAGGACTCACAGCACACAGGCCTGCAGCAGACAGGTGTGCAATAGACAGGCCTGCAGCAGACAGGCTCATAGCAGGCCTGCTGGCAGGGGAAGGAGGTGCAGCAGGAGGGCTGGCAGCTAGACTGCTGGCAGCACAAGGCCAGGCAGGAGCTGCTGCAGGCTGGCTGGCAGCAGGGGCTGGACTCGCAGCTCACTGGGGTGCAGAGGAGGGTCAGGCTGGGGGCCGGGGTGCAGCAGCGGGGGACGCAGCAGGGGGGCTCACAGCAGCTCTCTGGACAGTCGTCCATTTGCCAGTCACAGGACCCGGGCTGGCAGACCCGGCTGCTGTAGCTCAGGTGGCTGGAGCAAGCAGACAGGGCGGAGAAGGCCATGGTGGAGGCGGTGGGGCTGGAGGAGGATGAGGATGTGAGTGTGTGTGAGTGAGTGAGTGTGTGAGTGAGGTGCTCAGGCTGCCCACTTTATATCCCTCTTCTGTGTGTATGTTGTCCCAACAGAGGCTCACAACGCGTTCCCTTCCTGGTTGGTGTTTGGATCTGGCTCCAGGGAACCCTTATTAAGGCTGCGTTATTTTCTCAGGAGATGAAGGCCTAGCTCATAAATGTCCTGCCTATGTATCAGGCCGTGCTGCTCCTGACCACCTGCTGAGTGGGTGTGGGAGTACAAGGTTGGGGTGGACCCAGTGTGGGCAGTGGGGGCTCTTGGACACTGGGCACTCATTCTGGGCCCCAGGGGATTAGGGAATGTGACTTGCATTCTGGACCCTGGAAGGGCTCTTTACTGAGGCGTGTGGTCCCTTTTCTTCTGCGTTTGTCGTAAGCCCCCTGCAGATGGAAGGAGGGGCGTTACCTGGGTGGGTTCTGGCTGGGCGTGGCCAGCTGCCCTGTTTTGGGCAAGGCTTGGGGGAAGGGCGTGGCCGTGACCAACAGACTCTGCGTCTCCCGGGGTGGGCCCATGTTTATGGGCCATGGTCCCCACGCTCAGCGTGTCTCCTTTCCATTTGCTAGGCTCTAGGGATCCCTGTGGCTCGGGCCACAGCAGGTGGCCCAGCAGAGGCTCAGCCAGATATGGCTGGGCCCTCCTTCCAAAGCGGCACCTGCTCAGGCTCCCAAGGATGGGTCACCTATCCTTCTGCCAGGCAGCTTGCTGGGTCTCCTTCTCCCTCTCCTCCCGTCTCCCTCCAGACTTCCACTCAGACTCTGACCTGCCCCGTCCCCGCTACATCTTTCCTGGGAGCTGAGCCTGGACCTCTGTCTGTGGGCTCCTGGGACACCCTGGTGGGATACTCGGTGGTCTAGGGAAGAGTCACCAAGAGCTGTTTGAGCCTGATGCTGCCAGGTGCAGCGGTCAGGGCAGCTCTGCAGGCGAAGGGGTAGGGGAGTGGAGAGACAGGTGGCAGAGGTGGCAGGGGTTGGCGAGGCCAGCATGCAGAGCAGCTGGGATGTGACGGCTACCATGGAGGGGTGGGGGCTGGGGGTAGGGAGGCCCTGCCGAGGGGTCTGGGGCTGGTCAGGACAGGCAGAGCCCTGATGGTGTGTACAGGAAGCGGTTGGCTGGACAGGAAGGTTTATTTCATTATTAATTGTTTTTCTATTGTCTCAGTGACAGCTTAAGCCACAACACTTAGAAATTATGAATCTGTTTATCATGTGCATTTGCACCAGTTTCCTGTGGCCACTGTAATAAATGGTCAACACTGTATCACATGAAATATCCAGACAATAGAATTGTATTCTCTCACAGTTTTGAGGCCAGAAGTCTGAGAAGAGTTATAATGAGCTGAGATCGGAGCATCCTATGGCAAGAGGGGAGGGCCCTTCCTGCCTCCTCCAGCTTCTGTGCCTCTGGGAGTCCTGGGCTTGTGGCCACTTCCTTTCAGCCTCTGCCTGTCTTCACGTCCCCTCCTCCTGGTCAAGAGCCTTAATCAGCAAGTTGCAGTCAGTCTGCAAAGTTCTTTTTCCTCCCAAAGTCATGTGCACAGGTGTGGGCTGATCCAGAAAAAGCTTCCGGGCTGGTTGCTGGGAGGCTTTGGGTCAGAAAGGGAGCTCCAGGGGTCTGCTCCCCTCTCTTCCTGCCTCCATTCACCTCTTCTCCATCTTCCCGCACACGCTTCGGGAGCACCCAGGGCTCAGGTAAAGGCTCAGCCCTGCCCAGGCAGCCCGGGTATCAGTTCTCCTCTGCTGCCTGAGCCTCTGCTGCCTTCGCTCTGGCCTTTAAAATATTTATTTACTTATTTATTTTTGCTTTTTGGCTGCCCCCTGCAGCATATAAGATCTTAGTTCCGCAACCAGGGATTGAGCTCAAGCCTTCTGCTTTGGCAGCACGAGGTCTTAGTCACTGTGAGATTGGTTGGGCCACTTCAGGGGGCCTCTGAAGAGCTCCAATATCATAGTCCTTCATGTGTCAGGGCAGAGGAGCATCCAGTGAGAGCCAAGTGGTAGATGAGAAGTGGCTTATTAGAATAGGCTTTCCTGGTGGCTCAGATGGTAAAGAATCCACCTGCAATGCAGGAAACCTGGGTTTGATCCCTGGGTCAGAAATATTCCCTGGAGAAGCGAACGGCAACCCACTCCAGTATTCTTGCCTAGAGAATCCCATGGACAGAGCAGCCTGTTGGCTACAGCCCATGGGTCACAAAGAGTTAGACACGACTGAGCGACTAACACTTTCACTTATTAGAATAGGACACTGTGAGCCTTACAAGTGGGTGGGTGGGAAATGTCTTGCCCTGAGAATTTAGTGGGCACAGTTTTCTAATCAAAGGAAAAGTGGGGAGGAGACGAGACCTTCTTTGTCTTTCTCGAGTAGATGCCACGTTTCCATCATCAGTTCCTCCCCGGGTACGGCAGGGGAGTTTACCTGTCCCTCCCTAGATGGTCAGGCCAGAACTGTCATAACAATTCAGAAAATTTTCAGGTCTCAGTACAGCGAATGTCTTTCATTTTGAAAAGTCACCTTCCCATAAGTGATTGCTTACTGTGTGCAGAGCTGTTTGGGGGTCATTGACTTGATGACACCAATGGGCAAGTTGCGGGGCCTACTTTCTACTATTGTTTTGTTGTTTTGAGGACATTGTGCAAAGAGTGTGTCTTGAAGGCCAAAGAACATGTTCTGGGGGTCACTAACTGATGGCGCTCAAGGTTTTGATCCTGGGTCGGGACGATCTCCTGAAGGAGGAAGTGGCAGCCCACTCCAATATTCTTGCCTAGAGAAAGCCCATGGACTGAGAAAACTGGTGGGCTATGGTCTACAGGGTCACAAAGATTTGGACACAACTGAGGTGACTCAGCATGAACAACTGATTGAGCTCATTGGGCAGGATGTGGGTCTCATGTCACCACTGTTTTGTTGGACCAACCAAATTTGTTGTTTGTACTTCTGTTGCATAGTTTTGTTGCTAAGCAAACCTATTTGGTTTTATGTTGAAGTAAACCTGCTTTCTCAAGTAATCATTAACTCACAGGAGTCTCTCATGTTTTTTACTTATAATCCTGAGTGGGATTTACTATTTAATCACCTATTTTGTCCCTTCATTCTGTCCCTATCAACTAGACTGCCAGGGAAGTCTCTTTTTAAAATTAAAACAATTTTTATTGATTCTTAAAAATTCAAGAAAGTTTTGAAAGTTTTATTTATTTATAGCACCTGGGGCTTTGTGCTGCTATCTTGAGGGACCCTGGAAGGCAGAGTTTCCCCCAAACCTGTAAACTTTTCTTCTTTCTCCAAAATTGGCACAATTTACTGAACAATGACAGTTTCTTCCCAGAATAAATTCTGTAGAAGAATGTGCACCACTGGGAATCCTCCAAGCACAGCTCCTCATGCTGAGGACGGGCTGTTGGCAGCCACAGGGGCCCTGAAGCTGGGACCCTGCCCCGGCCCCTGCCCAGAGCCGTTTAGCAAACCCAGGCAGTGTCAGCCTGAGCCGGGGAAATGGTGGCCGTGAGAGGCAGGGACAGACCCCAAACGTGTGGCCAGAGAGCCTCAGGCTCAGGCCCAGGACAGCGGGGTGGGCGTGGGGGTAGAGTCCAGCCGGTGCAGCAGGGAACCCGCACCCTGGGGACAGAGTGTGAGCAGAGGCTAGTTGGGGAAGTGCTAACTCAGCTTTGGATGGTCTACGCAGGGCTTCCACAAGTCCTGCAGTGGGGTCATGTCTGGACATGCCATGAGCAGCCTGGAGCCCAGGAGAGGCCCCGAGATGCATCAGAAGGTCCAGACGCAGGAGCGAGGAGGCGGACGGAGGTCAGGATGAGGGCCCTGGAAGACAGAGGGGTGAGAAGGAGCAGAGGGACTTGTCCCCGAGTCGAGGGCTAAATTCTGCAGGGATAGGCCCACAGGACAAGGTCGAGGGGGACACTGACCTTTGCCAAGGGGCCTTTGGGGACCAGGCCGGGAGTGGGGTCAGCAACATGGGGGTGGGAGTGTAGAGGGGAGGGTGCCAAGGTGGAGAAGGGACCGGAGAACTGTGAGGAAGCTCTGGGGGTGGGGTGCAGCTGCACTGAGTCGGGAGGGGCGGGCACTGAGTCTCACTCACTGTTTATGTTAGAGAAGACCTCGGGGCGTGGGGTCAGAGCGAGGACTCTGGACAGAGAGGTTGTAGGTGCCAAAGAAGGAAGGTGGGGCAGGAAAGCTCAAGTGACTGAGAGGGGCCACTTGCCTGGGCTCTGAGTCCTCCCGCTGCGGGCAGAGGCCTTGCCCTCTCCACCTAGTGACCTGAATCCTGGGTCCTGCCAGTACCCCACGGCAGGGGCCAGGAGATGCCCAGGGCAGTGAAGTTCTGTGTCTGCGACCGGCCACTGCTCAGGCCCTGACTGCCCGGCTGGCTCCTGGGACAGGACCTGGGTGCTAGGCCTGCGTGGGGTGCGGCCCCCAGGAGGCCTGTGTGGCTGGGGACAGGAGGGCAGCAAGGACCCGGGCAGTGTACGTCCCTAGCCTCTGTGGGCACTGGCTTGCAATGCCACCAGAAATGACTGGAAGCGAGTAAAGCACCACTAAATGCAGTCAAGTTTATTACGTTTTCATGCAGCTTCCAAGGTGAGGCCACTGGGGCCTGAATTGTGAAACCTGGTCCCCAGGCCTGAGCACTGGGTCCCAGGAGGTGTGGGCAGTGGGCACGGGCATGGTCATCTGGAATTTGAGGGGACCTCACTCCTGGGCAGAGAGGACGAGGGGGTGTCCATGTAGCTCAGAGCTCCTGGAGAAACCCTGAAGGTGGCTATGAGGCTGGTAGTGGGGGCTTGCCCTATGGTGCCTGGCTGGCCCTGGGGGGATGTACCAGGTCAGCAGCAGAGCTCTGGGGCTGAGGCAGGGACGCAGCACACTCGGCGGGAACACGCAGGCTGGCAGAGCAGGGACACAGAGGAGGCTGGGCGGCAGCAGCTGGGCTGGCAGGAGGAAGTGGGCACACAGCAGGCAGGGCGGCACACGGGCTGGCAGAGGAGGGACACGGAGGAGAAGGAGGGTCTGCAGCAGGGGGAGGGGGCTGAGCAGGGGGAGGCCTCACAGCAGAAGGGCCTGCAGCAGACAGGTGTGCAGCAGACGGGCCTGCAGCAGACGGGCACGCAGCAGGCGGGGCGGCACACGGGGCGGCAGAGGAGGGACACAGAGGAGGAGGAGGGTCTGCAGCAGGACGAGGGGGCGGAGCAGGGGGAGGCCTCACAGCAGACGGGCTCACAGCAGGCCTGCTGGCAGGGGGAGGAGGTGTAGCAAGAGGCCTGGCAGCTGGTCTGCTGGCAACATGAGGAGATAGAACAGGGGGAGGCTTCATAGCACACAGGTGTACAGCAGACTGGTGTGCAGCAGACAGGCCTGCAGCAGACAGGCTCACAGCAGGCCTGCTGGCAGGGGGAGGAGCTGCTGCAGGCTGGCTGGCAGCAGGGGCTGGACTCGCAGCTCACTGGGGCACAGAGGAGGCTTAGGCTGGGGGCCAGGGTGCAGCAGCTGGGGGCACAGCAAGGGGGCTCGCAGCAGCTCTCTGGACAGTCGTAGCTCAGGTCGCTGGAGCAGATGGACAGGGCGGAGGCAGCCATGGTGGAGGTGATGGGGCTGGAAGAGGTGTGAGTGTGTGAGGGAGTAGATGGGTGAGGCTGTGTGATGTTCTTAGGTGGCTGGAGCTTATATACAGCTCTGGGGTGTGTGTTGTTGCCGAGTAGAGTCTGCTTCCTTGTTGTCGGAGGAGGTCCTGAGGACGCTCATCATAATCCCATGACAGGTCACTCAACTCATTGAACTCCTGAGAGGTTGGAGCCCAGGGGATCCACGGAACAGGGGTCCAGCCCCAGGGGTGGTGTCCAGTACGCTGGAGCCCATCCTATGGGCAGACTCTAGACTGCCAGCAGCTCCTTGCAGCCCCGCCACCACCAAGCATCTTTCTGGGGCTTCTTACTATTTATTATCCCCTTACTTCCCAACACTCAGCTGAATCATTTTCTCCTGAATTCATACACCAATGAAGGGTGCGTTGAGTGTCATGTTAGCTGTGGGTTTCTCATATATCCCTTTTATGATGTTGAAGAGATTCTCTTCTATTCCTGATTTTCTGAGTAATTTTTTAAATTATGAAACATTGTTGGATTTCGTCAAAATCCTTTTCTGCATCAAGTGAGATCGTGTCTTCTAAAGATTATTTATTTTATTCATTTTTAAATTTTTGGTTGCCCTGGCTCTGTGTTGCTGTGGGAAGACTTCCTCTTCCTGTGGAACACAGGGGCTAGGGGCATGGGCCTCATTAGTGGTGGCTCGTGGGCTCTGCAGCACGGGCTCTAGAGGTGGGCTCAGTAGCTGTGCCGCAAGGGCTTAGTTGCTGTGTGGCACATGGACTCTTCCTGGACCAGGGGTTGAACCTGTGTCCCCTGCACTGGCAGGTAGATTCTTATTCACTGTACGACCAGGGTAGACTGAGAACTTGTGTCTTTTTTCCTTCATTCTGTTAATGTGGTATATTACATTGGTTAATTTTTTTTAAAAAATGTTGAGCCAACCTTGCATCCCTGGTATAAATGGCACTTGGTCATGATATATAATCATTTTGGTATGCTATTGGAGTCGGTTTCCTAGTGTTTTGTTGAGGACTTTTGCATCTATGTTCATAAAGTATATTGGTGAGTAATTTTCCTTACTTCTGGGAAATGCTGGCATCACAGAATGAGTTAGGAAGTGTTCTCTTGTCTGATTTTTGGAAAAGCCTGAGAAGGTTTTGTGTTACTTTATTATATGCTGGTAGAATTCACCAATGAAGCCATCTGGTCCTGGGCTTGTTTTCCCTGTGAGATTATTGATTAATAGTTCAATATTTTGTTATATTGAGATTTTCTGTTTCTGTTGAGATTTTCTGTTTCTTTTTTAGTCAGTTTTGTTAATTTGCATATTTATGGAAAATCATAGAAAATTTTCTAGGTTATAATTTGTTGGCATACAAAATTGTCCATGGTATTCTTTTATAATGCTTTTTATTTCTGTGAGGTTCATGGTAATATCCCTACTTTTAATTCTGAATTTAGTTATTATACCTTCTCTCTCTTTTCTTTGCTAGTCTGTCTGTATATCTTTCCAAGGAGTCAAACTTGGTTTTGTTAACTCTGCTGTTTTTCTGTTATGCTATTTATTTTCACCTAATTTCAGTGTTTCCTCCCTTCTATCTTTAGATTTAGTTTGCTCTTTTCTAGTTCCTCAAGGTATATAGTTAGTTTATTGATTTGTGATCATTTTTTAAAAAGTATTTATTTAATATTTGGCTGCTTTGGGTCTTAGTTGTGGCATGTGGGGTCTTCTTTGCAGCATACAGGTTTCTCTCTAGTTGAGGTGTGCAGGGTCAGTACCTGTGGCTTACTTAGTTTCCTGACCATGAACCGAGCCCACATACCCTGTACTGGAAGGCAGATTTTCAACCACTGGACCACCAGTGAAGTCTTCATTCTTCTTTTTTTAAAAGTAGGCATTTAGAGGCTTAAATCTCCCTCTACACAACCTTCATTGCATCCCATAGGTTTGATACACTGTGTTTTCATTTTAGTTCATTATTAGTATTTTCTAATTTCCTAGCTTTTCTTTGACCCCCATTAAAAAATAATCTGTTTATTTCCACATATTGTGAATTTTCTAGTTTCTTTCTGTTTTTGATGTCTAATTTCCCTTCCACTGTGATTGGAAAAGACCATTTGTATGATTTCAGGTTTTGTTTTTTTTTCTTTTTTTAATTCACTGAGGCTTGTTTTGTGTCCTAATGTATGGCTTGTCCTGGAGAGCATTTAATGTGCTGTTGATGGGTGGTGTGTTCTGTGTGTTTGTTTTGACTAGTTGATTTCTAGTATTGTTCAAGTCCTCTGTTTCCTTGTTGATATGCCTATGTTTTGTCTATTATTGAACATGAGGTATCCAAGGCTTCAACTATTATCACAGAACTGTCTGCTTCTCACTTCACTTCTGCCAACGTTTGCTTCATATATCTTTGGGTCTCTGTTGTGTGGTGCATATATATTTTTATTTCTTATATCATCTTGATGAATTAAATCTTTTTATTAATATATAGTGTCCTTCTCTTGTGCATTTTTGTGGTTGGTATAATATGGATGAATAGGCCCTTGGTAAGTGTTATGTGTCAGTGTTAATGGGGACTTAAGAATTCCTGAAAATAATAAGTTTATTTTAGAGGAAGACAGCTATAAGTCATGGCTAGTTCTTTGCAGCCAAAGATGGAGAGGCTCTATACAGTCAGCAAAAACAAGGCTGGGAGCTGACTGTGGCTCAGATCATGAACTCCTTATTGCAAAATTAAGACTTAAATTGAAGAAAGTAGAGAAAACCACTAGACCATTCAGATATGACCTAAATCAAATCCCTAATGATTATACAGTAGAAGTGAGAAATAGATTTAAGGGACTAGATCTGATAGACCGAGTGCCTGATGAACTATAGACAGAGGTTCATGACACTGTACAGGAGACAGGAAGCAAGACCATCCTCAAGAAAAAGAAATGCAAAAAAGCAAAATGGCTGCCTGAGGGGCCTTACAAATAGCTGTGAAAAGAAGAGAAGCAAAAAGCAAAGGAGAAAAGGAAAGATATACCCATTTGAATGCAGAGTTCCAAAAACTAGCAAGGAGAGATAAGAAAGCTTTCCTCAGTGATCAGTATAAAGAAATAGAGGAAAACAATAGAATAGGAAAGACTAGAGATCTCTTCAAGAAAATTAGAGATACCAAAGGAACATTTCATGCAAAGATGGGCTCAATAAAGGATAGAAATGGTATGGACCTAACAGAAGCAGAAGATATTAAGAAGAGGTGGCAAGAATACACAGAAGAACTATTTTAAAAAGATCTTCATGACCCAGATAATGATGATGGTGTGTTCACTCACCTAGAGCTAGACATCCTGGAATGTGAAGTCAAGTGGGCCTTGGGAAACATCACTATGAACAAAGCTAGTGAAGGTGATGAAATTCCAATTGAGCTATTTCAAATCCTAGAAGATGATGCTGTTAAAGTGCTGTACTGAATATGTCAGCAAATTTGGAAAACTCAGCAGTGGCCACAGGACTAGAAAAGGTCGGTTTTCATTCCAATCCCTAAGAAAGACAATGCCAAAGAATGCTCAAACTACCGCACAACTGCACTCATCTCACACACTAGTAAAGTAATGCTCAAAATTCTCCAAGCCAGGCTTCAGCAATACATGAACTGTGAACTTCCAGATGTTTAAGCCGAATTTCGAAAAGGCAGAGGAACCAGAGATCAAACTGCCAATATCTGCTGGATCATTGAAAAAGCAAGAGAGTTACAGAAAAACATCTATTTCTGCTTTATTGACTATGTCAAAGCCTTTGACTGTGTGGATCACAATAAACTGTGGAAAATTCTGAAAGAGATAGGACTACCAGACCACCTGACCTGCCTCTTGAGAAATCTGTATGCAGGTCAGGAAGCAACGGTTAGAACTAGACATGGAACAACAGACTGGTTCCAAATAGGAAAAGGAGTATGTCAAGTCTGTATATTGTCACTGTGTTTATTTAACTCATATGCAGAGTGCATCATGAGAAACGCTAGGCTGGATGAAGCACAAGCTGGAATCAAGATTGCCGGGAGAAATATCAATAATCTCAGATATGCAGATGCTGCTGCTGCTGCTAAGTTGCTTCAGTTGTGTCCGACTCTATGCGACCCCATAGACGGCAGCCCTCCAGGCTTTCCCCCATCCCTGGGGTTCTCCAAGCAAGAACACTGGAGTGGGTTGCCTTTTCCTTCTCCAATGCAAGAAAGTGAAAAGTGAAAGTGAAGTCTCTCAGTTGTGTCCATCCCTAAGAGACCCCACGGACTGCAGCCTACTAGGCTCCAATGTCCATAGGATTTTCCAGGCAAGAGTACTGGAGTGGGGTGCCATTTCCTTCTCTTGATATGCAAATGACACCACTCTTATGGCAGAAAGGAAAGAAGAACTAAAGAGCCTCTTGATGAAAGTGAAAGAGGAGAGTAAAAAAGTTGGCTTAAAGCTCAGCATTCAGAAAACTAAGACCATGGCATCTGGTCCCATCACTTGATGGCAAATAGATGCGGAAACAGTGGAAACAGTGACAGACATAATTTTTTGGGGCTCCAAAATCACTGCAGATGGTGACTGCAACCATGAAATTAAAAGATGCTTGCTACTTGGAAGAAAAGTTATGACCAACCTAGACAGTACATTAAAAAGCAGAGACATTACTTTGCCAACAAAAGTCCATCTAGTCAAGGCTATGGTTTTTCCAGTAGTCATATTTGGATGTAAGAGTTGGACTATAAAGAAAGCTGAGTATCAAAGAATTGATGCTTTTGAACTGTGGTGTTGGAGAAGACTCTTAAGAGTCCCTCGGACTGCAAGGAGATCCAACCAGTCCATCCTAAAGGAAATCAGTCCTGAATATTCATTGAAAGGACTGATGTTGAAGCTGAAACCCCAATCCTTTGGCCACCGGATGCGAAGAGCTGACTCATTGGAAAAGACTCTGATGCTGGGAAAGATTGAAGGCAGGAGGAGAAGGGGACGACAGAGGATGAGACAGTTGGATGGCATCACTGACTCAATGGACATGAGTTTGAGTAAGCTCTGGGAGTTGGTGATGGACAGGGAGGCCTGGCGTGCTGCAGTCCATGGGGTCGCAGAGTCAGACACTACTGAGCGACTAAACTGAACTGCACTGAGTTCATCATACTATGTTAACAATTTAAGACATTGGAGACATATGGATGGTGGCCATCCTTTGCTGTCAGTTCTCCGCCTTGATGCCCAGTGATGATGTGCATGCCAACTTCATGATTCCTTAAAGCTTGTAGAGAGAGAGAGAGGGACTCAAAGTGACAAGGTTTTAACACCAAGTCCTGGGGAGACAGTTCAGAGGAGAGGACATGTGTCAGAGAGAGGGAGAAAGAGAGGAGGGAAAGAAGAAGACAAGGAGGGGGAAGAGGGATGGGCTTGAGGGAAGAGGAGGGAAGGAAGACAAACTAACAGGTCTCTGGATTCTGCATCCCGCTTCTAACTAAAGAAGCTGTTTAAAAAATCTGGACCATTTTGGTAAGTTTTCTAATATTTTTCCTTTTCAAAGCTTCTTATCCTTGTCTTCTGGTTGTAGCATCTTCTCAAATGTCTTTGAGTTACATTTAGGGATTTTTCAAAATGTCTCTCCTCCTTCTTATATTTTCTGCCTCCGATGGGGTATGTCCTGGTCTTTCTTTTTCATGCCACAATTTTTCCTCGTTTGCTGAGGTGAGGGTGGGGGGGTCTTTGGTGGTCCAGGCTCCTTTTCCATTGTGTGTGTCACAGTGTGCTGTGTTAGAGGATTCTCGTCTACATAGGGAAGGTGACACCTGGGATTGAGGTTGGGGTCTGTCAGGCGGTGGACTTCATTTTGGAGTAGGAGATGGGAACACAGATGCAGGAACAAGAGAGCTACATGCTGAGGTTGCCAGCAGCGCCCTAGTAGCCTTACCCTACTCCTAACATGAGGTATCAATACTGCAGCTGTACATACACGTACATCCTGGGTGGATGTGGGTCAGCTGGGCACTCCCCCTGGGCCCATGTAGCCATGTCCCACCCTCCGTGCCCCAGGCCGGCCCGCAGGGAGCAGAGTGCCGTGGGGCTCCAGGCCAGGCTGGTCCCCACCTCCCTCTGCCCTGCCTTGTGGTCAGCAACTCTCCTCTGCCTCCATCTCAGATGTTGAGTCAGCTGATCCCCTGTGTCCCACGGTGGGTCTTAGGAAGTTTGGATGGGATGGTGGGTGGGCTGAGCCCCCACCTTGAAGCGGAAGACTGGCTTTCTCACAGCCACCTCCACTCTGGACATCTGGCTGACCTGGAGTCCACCATTACTCCACTTGGGGGTCGGGACCTGGTTTCCCTGGGCTGCACCCCAGTTCGCTTGGTTGTGGCATGGAAGCTCTAGGTTTAATTCCCCATCCAGAGCAGGAACCCCATATGTGGTTCCTGTTCTTTTCATGAATATTTTAATTCTTATAGTTTAACTATATTTTCAATCCTTTTTCATTTTTTGAAAAATTTCAAACATACAGGAAGTTGAAAGGCTTAAACAGAGAGTATCTACACATCCACTCTGAGAGTCCACCACTGCCCCTGTGCTTTGTCTGCTTCCTCAAGTACCTGCCCAGGAAACCCTTGTCCATGTGTCTTATTTTCTGAAGGATTTCTAGGTTACCAACAGCAGTACACATCACTCGAACGTGCTAGGAGGTGGAACCTTGAGTAGTGTTCAATGGTTATGACCCAGAACCTCCCTCCCGCTCTGCCCAGGCAGCTTTAGCCTAGCCTCCAGAAGCAGCCACTCTTAGTGTATTTGCAAGTCACACATTAGTTCAGCTTATCTCAGGGCTTCACATAAACGGAGTCACACAGCAGGCGCCCTTGTGCCTGGCTCCCTCCACCAGCGTGGTGTTTTTGAGGTTCATCCCTGCTGTTGTGCTGATTTTCCTCTGTTGCCTTTTCTTTTCTTCTGTTGGGCTTCTTGACCTGCTCCCCTGCTGACCTGGTGGCTCAAATGATAAAGAATCTGCCTGTGATGCAGGAGACTCAGGTTCAGTCTGGGTCAGGAAGATCCCCTGGAGGAGGGCATGGTAACTCACTTCAGTATTCTTGCCTGGAGAATCCCATTGATAGAGGAGGCTTGTGGGCTACAGTCCGTAGGGTCGCAAAGCGTCGGTCACGAATGAGCGACTAACACTTTCCCTGCTGACGGACACATGGCTGGTGCCCGCTTCTGCCTGAGGCCTTCCAGCCTTTCAGTGCTTGAAACCAGGACAGTAGCCAGGTGGCTTCTGTTCAGGGTGGCTCTGACTTGTAGGAAACTCTTTTCTTGAGCTTACATCCACTCCTCTGCCACCCTGGCTCCAGGTCCAGCCTTCAGTGAACCTCGCAGTGAAACTTATTCCTAGAAAGCCCTCTGGGAAATTGCAGGCCCCTGCAAGTTGGGCTCTGCCTACCCCTGCCCCATTACTCTTTCCTTAAAGAGCCCAGGATCAAGCTTCTCAATGGAGATGCTGTGAGAACGGCCCTTTGGATTCAGCAGCCTGGGCTGCCACCTCCCCACAGAGTGCCCCCACCTCGATGTCCCAGGGGCGAGGCTTTCTCAGAAGAACCCCCATCCCAGGACAGGAGTTCCATGCTGGCCTCAGCTTGTCCAGGACAGTAAATGGCAAGGAGGTAAGGCTTAGGGGAAAATCACAAAAAAGCTAGCGTTGAGGCTCAGAGATTTATTTTTTACAGATCGCTAAGTTTTCATGGATAAGAAAACTAAGGTGGATGTCCTGCCTCTATGGGATGTGGGTCTGTCACCGATTCAACACTGAGTTGCATGGACAGAATCCTGTTAATTAGACAAGGAGAGGCCTTTCGAGATCAATAACAAAGAATAAATTTTCTGGACGATTTGTCAGTAGCAGGAAGGGGTTCCACAGGGGAGGGGCCTACAGATGAGGGCAGGGCAGGAGGGCTGGCAGGCGGGGGCCACACACACTGCTGGCTGGCAGCTCATGGGCACACAGCAGGATGCCTGGCAGGGGCTGGGCTTGCAGTAGGAGGCCACTGGGCAGCATGGGGATGGGCACCTTCTGGCAGGCTGGCACAGCAGAGCCACACGGTGGGCACCGCAGGGTCTCCTGCAGCCCTGGGCAGGGCAACTGACAGCAGGGCAGGTCGGCTGGCAGGAACTGGGCATACAGCAGATCTGGCAGGAGCTGGGCACACAGCAGGCCGACTGGCAGCTCACAGGGCTGCTGGTGTCACACATGGTGGTTTGGGGCTGGAAGGGGTCGGGATGGAGGATGGGGCTGGTCTGGAGGATCCCCACTCCCAGGGTGCCCTTTACACCCAGGCCTGGCAATGAGGCACCGAGTATCTTCCTCATGGATGCCTGCTGTTTTTCCTCCTCCTTCCCCCGAGGGTCTCTTGCTGGGGCTTCCAGATGCTGTGACTCAATTCAGGAAGCTCCCTCAGCTGGAGACTGACAATGACCCAGTGGCCCTGGGATTTCTGGAATCAGAGCCTGGGTTGGATGGGGAAGGGCCGTCAGGCCAGGACTGGGTCCCCTCATGATTTTCAAGGTCCTCTCCAGTTTAACCAGCCTGTCCTCTGTCCACACCAGCACAGTCACACTCACGGCACCAGTGCCCTCATCTGTCATTCAAGAGGCCCTCCCTGGGGTTGGGCTCCTCACAGGGGGCTGTGGCCACGTTATTGCCATAATTATAGCAACAGGGCTGCAGCTTTGTGCCAAGTCTGAGCTAAGCATTTTACATGGACTGTCTTGTAACCAATCAGTTATCAACCCTGCCTCCATTCAAGGGGCCGGCAATACAGATATCCAGTCAGGAAGACTTGGAAGGTCCTGTAATGCATGCAGGTTCCACCCCTGCAAACGGAGAAGCTCTGAAGCTGCTCGGTCTCACTGTAGAATCTGTGGTCCTTACTTGGCGTCTAACGGAGCTGGGGCTTAGGGGTTCACTGGTGACATAGCCCACAGTCCAGAATCAGTTGGCACAGACAGGAGCAAGGGGCAGGCAGATGAGAATATTCACCTTGTTTGGCCCTGAAGAGCAAGGCTTAAGGGTGTGACTCCCCATGAGTTTCCAATTCAGGATTGCCCAACCAGATCAGGCAGCCCCAGGTAGGTCCCAGGAGGACTGGTGTGGAGAGAGGGCTGAACAGCTCCGATTACTCTCCCCACCCAAGGGTCTGGTCAGCAAGGCCCTGTGAGGCAGGTTGGAGCCAGTGTGGGGGACTGGGGTCCTTCTCCAGGGCAGGGGGCAGCTGCTGGAGTGTGGATTGCAAGCTCCTCCTGCCCCACTCCCCGCCCTGTGTTCGTCTACACATCGGCCTCAGCACAATGCTGTGTGGTGGGTGCTGTTTATTGGGGTGGCCATCCCTCAGGGCAGTGCTGCTCCCTCCTCTGAGGCTGTGTTCCTGAAACCCTCTGCACCTGTGTAGCCCCCGTGTGACTGCTGGTGTGAACAGAGGGAACGCCCCTGGGAAATCCTGGGAAGAGTCAGACACCGCAGTAATGAAGCCACCCTGAGGCTGAAGACCACTATGGTCTCAGGGGCTAAAGCATGGTTAGAGCTTGCAAAACTAGTGGCCTGAGCTGACCTGAGACCACATAGCAAATGACCTTGTGGCCCCTAGGCAAGCCCCTTGTGGCCCGTGATTTCAGCCCTTCACACACTCCTCCTTGGGCTCAGACCACAGGTCAAAACCATAGCTAAAGGAGACTCAGGGCAGCCCCATGTGACCACATGTCCATGTATGTCCTTGTTACTAAATAGTATCAATACATTTGAAATTGTCACTTTTCTCACAAGTCAGTCTCTAGAAGAGTGCAAAGCTAGCCTTCTGTACTTACCTACTTTCTACCTCTCCTGTATTCCTTATTCCTACTTGTGCAGCCAGTGTTTACCTGAGCCCATTTCTATTCCACCTCAAGGAATATTCCACCTCAGTATCTCCTCTAATGCAAGTCTGCTGGTGAGGAATCCTCTTGATTTTGTTTCTCTGAAATTGTTTTACTTCACCCTCAGTTTTGAAGATTTCTTTCTTTTTCTTTTTTTCTTCGCTAGATCTAAAATTCTTGATTGGCTTCATTTTACTGGTGTCATCCTACCATCTTCTGACTTTCACTGTGTTTGAGGAAGAGTCAGCCGTGTTCTTTTTCTTGTATGTAGAGTGTTTTTCTCTCATTGCTTTGAAGATACTTCTTTTGCGGGGGGGGGCGGTTTCATCTCTAATGATTAAGTGCCCAGATCTGGCTTTCTTTATATTTATCCTGCTTTTGAGTTTTCTAAGACTCCTGGATCTGTAAATTGTTTCAAATCAGCTTCTGAGATTGAACTTACATATATTTTAGACTGTTTGATATTGTCTCACAGTTCTTCTCATTTTTCTTAATTCTTTCTCCTTCAGATTGGACAATTTTTATTCATATATCTTCACATTCACTCTTTCTTCTTCCACCTCCAGTCTGCTGTAAGGCCCACCCAATGGATATTTTATTTCAGCTATTGTGCTTTTCAGTTCTAGAATCTCCCTTCCCTCAACTGAGATTTCCTATCTATTAAAAGTTGCTATTCCTCAATGGAGAGTCTCTATCTATTAACTCATGGATATAATATTTTCCTTTGATTCTTTGAACATATCTTCCTTTGACTCTTTAAACATACAGCTGCTGTAAGTCATTACCTGCCAGACCAATATCTGGACCATCTCAGGCTGCATCACTGTGTTTTTTCCCTTTAACCATGAGTTATGTTTCCTATATCTTTCTTAAACCTTTTATCTATTTATTTGCTTTTGGCTGTGCTGGGTCTTCACTGCTGTGAGGGGCTCAGTGATTGTGGCGTGTGTGCTCAGCAGTGGTGGCTCCTGGGCTCTAGAGCACAGGCTTAATAGTTGTGACACGCGGGTTTAGTTGCTCCATGGCATGTGGGCTCTTCCTGGATCAGGGATTGAACCCACGTCTCCTGCACTGGCAGATGGATTCTTTACCACTGAGCCACCAGGGAAGCCCTTTCCTATATCTTTTATGTCTAGTGATTTTTGATTATATATTAGAAATTATGAACATTCAGAGAGCCTGCATTCGCTTATCTTTTACTGATGACTCACTTTTTTGTCTAGCAAACAGTCACTTACTAACTGGTCATCTTGAGCTTGTTTATGTGGGTTTGGTTTCATACTTTGTTAGGGTGTATTTGTGGAAAGTCCAAAGTGCTTCCCGAGCTCTCCATTTTGGTGAGACTTCACTTCCAAACTGTCTTCCCTGGAAATCTTGTCGTGGGTTGGCCAGGCTGTCAGGTCTGTCCAGCAGACCCGACCAGGGTCAGGGTGAGGGAGGGGCCCCTACTCCGTAGGTGCAGCCAGTGGGGTCTCGGTGGGATGCCAGCGGAAGTCTGCTCCGAATCCTGCAGCAGCTTCTCCATAGCCTCCAGTGGTCTTGCCCTGAGCACAGACAGCCCCTCCTTCTTCTGAAGATTTACTGGGGGTCCTCTCTGATGCTCCCCTGCTCAGATGCTAGGCCAACCACCTGCCTCTTCTGGCTCTCTCACTTGCTTCTCTAACTATGAGGCTATCTCAAGATGAAGGGCCAAGGTCACCACCCACAAAAGTTCTCCGAGACTCAGCCCTTTGTCCCCCGGACCCTCTGGTGAGGAGTCCCCAACCTTCCTGTGTCTGCTGGTGCCCCACCTTCAGCTTGACACCCTGGACACTTGGGTGTCAGACAGATGTACTCTGCTCTCCTTGCTCCATGGTAGAGCTGACATGGGAGGAGGGTGGTTTCTGTGGCTATTTGAGGACCCGTATCACACAGGGAGGGACATCTGGAGATTCGTACAGAAGTGGGTCAGGTAAAATTTTAAGGAATGAAGCAGAATCCAGACAGAGCCAGTTAGGCACTCAGGCAGGTTGCCAAGCCAACAAGAGCTTGAAGAGGGGCAATTAGTCATGAAGGTAAGTAACAGCCAAACAAGCAACTAAAAAAATCTACAACAGAAAACTGTGTCCTGGGAGACATCCCGGAAGAGGCAAAACAAGGAAGACAACAGTCGCATCTGTGTTGTCCAGACGCCCAAGGCCTGGCCATAAAGGCCGCCCAGGGAGGCAGCCTGCAGACATCACCCACCTTTCTCCCGACACCAGCCAGCCCCACGCCACCATGTGCCACACCAGCTGCTCCTCAGGCTGCCAGGCTGCCTGCGTGCCCAGCTCCTGCCAGCCATCCTGCAGCACGTCCAGCACCTGCCAGGCGACCTGCGTGCCCGTGAGTTACAGGCCAGCCGTATGTCTGCCAGGGACCTACAGGCCCACCCTGTGTGTGACTCCTTCCTGCCAGTCCTCTGTGATCCTGCCCGTGAGCTACAGGCCGGCCGTGTTGGTGGCCCCCTCCTGCCAGTCTTCCGGGTGCTACCAGCCCTCCCGCCCCTCCCTGGTCTATAGACCCATCTCCTGTAGCACCCCTTCCTGCTTGTGATCACGAGCCTCCTCCCAGCTGCTCCCACCGCAGACCGGATCACTCCTATATGCCTCCCAGCACGAGTCCTCAGTGGGCCTCCAAGGTTCTGAATGTGGCAGATGAAAAGCATGATCAACCAACCTCCCAACCTGGGTGAGAACGTGACAGGATGATCTGGACCCTTCTGTGAACTGGTGCATTACCCCCAGGAAGCCCTGGTTCCCAAGGTCCTTCTCTGTCTCCAGCAGGAAACCACACCCCATGTGAGCCAAATAAACCGTGCTTTCCCCAGGCAACAGTCTCTTCCTACCTGTCTTTCATTTCTGTTTTCTGGCTAGCTAGACTATTACCAGGGCTTCCCTGGTAACTCTAGTGGTAAAGAATCTGCCTGCAAGGCAGGAGACCCAGGTTCGATCCCTGGGTTGGGAAGATGCCCTGGACAACCTACTCCAGTATTCTTGCCTGGGAAATCCCATGGACAGAGGAGTCTGGTGGGCTACAGTCCATGGGGTCACAGAGAGTTGGACACAACTGAGCAACTATAGCCACCACCAGGCTGTTACCAAGAATTTAAGGCTGATCACCTCTTCAGTGATCCCTGTCCCCAGCGGCTCATGGGAAGGTGGGAGGTTTTGGGTGGAGGGAGCGGCCAGTGAGGTCTGGGTGCAGGAAGCTTGGCGGTAACTTGCCTTGTTTCCCGTATCTGTCACGCCCTGGCTCAGGGAGAGGGGCGGGCTTCTCATTTTGTTGGAAGACATCCCGCTTCCTGTGTCACAGAGTCAAGTCCATTGGGGCAGCTTTGACTCATTTGGAGTCAGGTTCACAGAATTAGGATTGCTCTAGTTTGCGGCTCATGTCTCACTTCATCCTTGGCCCACATATCACCCATTTTAAATTGATCAATTGATGATCAATTATTGGTTCTTATAATAAACCTCATGAATGCCCTACCTAACATGGAAAGTAGAACATCAGTAATTTACCCCTAACTTCATGGGTATGTTTCAGCTAGAAAACATATGTTTATTATTCCATTACCTTTAACATCATAGAGTGGATCCACATCTCTGTATTCTTGAAAGGCAGAATTTCTGATTTGCTGGTTTCCCACGATGTTGGAAGGGCGCTATCCCAAATGTAATCTTTTGGAACTTACTTTTTCACTCTTTGTACCATAGCTAGGTTTCCTCCATGTGGCTGTGCCGTGTGGTTTATCAGTCCAGACCCCTCCCCACCGTCTGCTCGTGGGACTATTTCAGGTTAGACCTACTTCACTGGAGGGCTGGCGTGCAGGGGCCAGGTAGACAGTGGGCGGGAGGACGTGGCTGTGGACTGTCCTTGCTCCTTCTCCTCCTGTTGGCATCTGTGACCCTTCTGTTTAGGCCAAGCCCAGCTCCACCCTAAGAAAGGTGCTCAGCAGAGAGAATGATAGCACGGGGTAGAGGCCAGCCCTGACGGGTAGTGCCAGGCAGGAAACTGGTGTGCACGGCGGGACCAGCTTCACCTAGCTGGACATGTAGGTAAACTGACTTCCTGCCACATGCTCTGAAGCAACATCAAATTCCACGCCTTTTGCTTCTGGGGGTTTATTTTGTAATGAATTTTCTGAGACAGTGAGATGAGTGTGATTTGAGACACTCAAGCTCCATGGCGGCTGCCCTGGCCTCTTCTTCGTTTCTGATTGTAGAGAGAGCCCTGACCCCTGCACCTGCTCCAGGTGTCCGTCCTCCCCCTCCAGGCTTTAGGGGACCAGATGCACAAAACAGCGGGGGATCCCAAAACGGGCAGTGTGGTGGGAGGCACCCCAGCTCCCCAGAGGCAGCCCTTGAATTCTGGACTTCCATCACTCACTGTTAAGTGTGGCGGCTGTCCCCACCCACAGGCAAGGGGACACAGTCCCTCCTGGGACTTTCTCACTGCTGACAACCCGATTTCCAACCCTTTAATTTATGCCCTGGAGGCAGATGATAGAACTGATCCATCCAGGTAATCTGGAACATGTTCCTGTTGTTTACATTTCAAGGACTTTGGGTAAAACTGAGCCAGAAATGGAACCAGTCAGCTTGGACGTATACTCTCACATGCGTGCACACCCAGAGGATACACATATGCAGTACACACTTGACATATATGCCAACGCATGTGCCCACACGCAGTGTAAACACGTATAGGGCACGCACACACGTGCACATGCACACTCACACACGCCCCCGCAGGCAGCACGGGGTGCGCGCCGCATCCCCCCACGCTGTGGGCTTGCTGCGTGGTGCACCGCGGGTCTGATGGCCACCGCGGCCTGCACAGCCCACCTTGCCTGCAGAAGGAGAACCGGTTCTCTGCTTTCAGGTTAGTCTGGGCTCTACTTTTCAGGCCGCTGGTGGAGCCCACAGCACAGCTGATCTCGTGTGACCTGTGGAGGTAGGCAAGCGTGGGCTTCAGTCTCAGCTGGGGCAAGTTCTTTATCGGTTCTGAACTGCCTTTCCCTCACCTCAAGAAGGGAGCTCCCTTGCAGAGCTGTAGAAGAGATTAGAAATAACATATGTGAGCTTTGGGCATAATGCTTGCCACATCAGCATCTTAGAAACTGTTAGCAAACAGGCCACAGGGTAAGAATCTCATATAATGAAAAGCCAAGGTAAAGAGCTGTGAGAACAGAAGAGGGATTATGATAAGGGATTCAGAACCTGTGTGACAAAGAGGGAGACTCAGAACTATGGCCCCCGGTTCCCTGTCTCAGGAGGGGTGCACGCGGGAATGGAGATGTGAGCCCCAGCTTCCCCGTGAAGCCCCGGCTCGGCGCCTTCGTCTGCCGCCCTCTCCAGGCTCCAAGCTGTTACTGCAAGCAGTTCCTCTGGCCCATCTCCGTCTGGACCACGAGTGTGTGCTCCTACCACCAATGCTGAAAATTTTCACTCTTTTAATTTCTTCCTTGTGTCAGTGTCTCTTGAGCATGTCTGTCGAGAAGTGCCCTGCTCGTGTGTCACTGTGCATGCCTTCACCAACTCCAGGCACACACACGTGCACGCTGGACTGGCTCTGCGGGTGGTTAAGCTGGCCTATGGTAATTCCTGTGAAGCTCACTGAGCCGGAGGATGGTGTCTGGGGTTGGCAGGGGCCATAGCTGTGTTGCTGGGTGGGCTGTGAGTGAGATGAAGATGCCAGCAGAGCCGCAGCCGGGAAATGGGTTTTACTGCCTTTCAAGCACCTTCCCTGGCTCTCCCCACAGGAATTACCGTGTGAACTTGGGGTTTCTCTTCCCAGTGCATTTCTTCATCCAGGTTCTGAGACAATACATTAGATCCTTGGTATGTCTTAAACTTCAGATGTTGTCATACGCTGTGTATCTTTTTGTAACTTGCTTTCCCCATCCATGTTGCACTGGAGTAACTCATCCTTGCAGATACTCCAGCTCTTGGCATCTGTTCAGGGCTATATAATATTCCACCATCCAAATATACTGAGGTCCATCAATTTAGTCTCCAGTCACAAACACTTAGGTCATTCTGACTTTTCAGCTTCTACCACAAATGCTGCAGATTTTCACTCTTTTAACTTCTTCCTTGTGTCACTTTCCCTTGAGCGTGTCTGTCGAGAAGTGCCCTGCTCGTGTGTCACTGTGCACACCTTCACCAGCTCAAGAGGGTGCAAATCTCACCACAAAGGGGTTGTTCCCAAACTATGCTGCCAGCAGGTGTGGACTGGCTGTTCCATCTGTTAAACCACAACCACCATCATCAGATGTTCCAAGTGTGGACAGCTGGTCATTGTGAAATGGCTTAGGAACTTTATTTTCTATTTTATATATTTTTTACAGTGTGATGCTCATGTAGAAAAGGACACAAAACAAGGTCAAAACTTGATGGCTTTTCACAGAGTGGGCACTGCCTGTAACTGCCTCTAGGTCCAGGAAGTGGGGATACCCACCCCTGACACCATCTAAGGCTTCTTCCAGTGGCCCCCCAGCCCTATCCTTTAGCAGGAATGATGTGCTCTGAGTGGTTTGAATTGCACCATACATGGTTCCTTTTGTTGACAGTCTTTACCTTTACCTTTAGGTGCTCAGGTGAGTCTCACCTCATACAGTGAGGGAGCTATCTCATCTTTGTATTCTCTGGGAGACTTTGTGTCACTCTGGAGACATTTATTCCTAGACCATCTCTGGTGTGGTCTTGGAAGGTAGAGTCTCAATCCTGATTCAGTTTCTTTAGGGCCTAAAGGTTATTTATATTTCTAATAAATTCATCATAGTAAGTTTTAATACCTTAGAGAATTTATTGGGACAAAATTGTGGAAATAGCCAATGATTATTTTTAAAATCTCTCTTATTTCTTTAGTTCTGGCATAATTTTCAGTCCCAGTTTCCTAGGGGCCTTTACTGTGCCTTCTGTTTGATTCTGCCAGCCAGTTCCACAAGCCAAAGACTTGTCTTTTCAGACAACCATCTTTTGACCTTGTCAGTCTCTGTGGATAACTGTTTCTGTTTAATTTCTGCCCCTGATTTTGCTATGCACATATTGAATGATTTTAACTACTTTTCCATGATACTTTTCATAGACAAGCTTCAGAAAACAGCACAGATATTTTCAATATGTCATACAGTGGAACAAAGTCAAAAGGGAAATGTCAGTCCCTTGTTTCAAAGTGACAGTAAAGTCAGTTTCTGGCCTGTTGTAACAGGGTATCATCTTGTGATAAATACCATTTTGGGGGTATCTAGCTGAAATTCTTGTTTAACAGATGTAAAAGATTTACATGTATTTATACGCTGCACACACTTTTTTTTCTAGGCCACTGTGACATTTCCTCATGAAACTGGAAATTCTTTGAGACAAAATGTACCCCAACAATTAGTTAACAAAGTCTCATTTCAGGAAGATTCATCTAAAGCTAGAGAAAAGTAATTGAAAAATTTCAAATTTTGAATACATTACCCTTGAATGCTATTGGTCTGCTTGCTCTGCTGTGTTCTGAGAAGAATGTGCCTTTTCTGTGTTGGAGGCTTTGTCTTTCTTGCTTGGAATCTGCCAGGTTTTGTCACTGCTGAGAAGTTTGTGGCCAGCCTGCTCCTTTTGTGACCAACCAGGTGCTAGGCCTTCTCCATCAGTAGGAACTGATGAGAGGTCAGGTGAGAAATTCAGGCAGGGCTTCACTGGGGCTCGTGCTGCAGTGGAGGGAGAGAGAACAAGTAACAGGTGCCCTGCCCACTCCCCGAGGAGGCGTGTGAGCTGGTTCCTTAAATGGGTGAGGGCGGTGGCAGGTCCAGGGGTCAGGCCAGAGGGGTGGCCTGGGTTGTCTGCCCACCCCCTTCATGGGGTTGTGTGCAGGGGGTGTGAGCAGGACCCTGCCTTTGCCCCTGACACCTTGGAAGTGGCAGTTGGGTTTTGGTCTTTTGCACCTTTTGTCCACAGTCTGTCCCAGGTGCACATGCACGCAGTTACTTTAGTCCCTCAAGTTTCTTGGCATCTGTAGCTGGAGACGACATTCGTCCAGGTGCAGGCCCCAGCCCATCTCTCTTTGGGCTGTGGATGCTCCCTGACCTGAGTGTTCTCTTTTCGTCACGTGGATGTCTCCTTAATTGTGTGTTTTCATTTCTGGAGTCTGGTCTCTGTCCCTGAGTGTCGCCTCTCCCCACTTCTCCCTGGAGAACCACATGACGTGTACTGACCCTTCTCTATCTCCCAAGTGTGCTGGCTGCTTGTCATTTTTTTTTTTTTTAATAAATGTCTTAGTTTCTGTGTAATTTTTTTCAGGTCAGTGTCTGGCTCGTGTGCGCTGGTCTCCCCAACTTGCCATCCCACCCAGGCTGTGGGCTTTTATTGCAATGATTTTTATATGTTTTGGCTTTAGCAGTTGTTTCGGTTCTCTCAGATATATCCGTTTTTAAAAATAGTACCTTGTTCCTTTCTCATGTTTTTTATCCCATTTTTTAGTTCCTTGGATGTTAAAGCATGGTTGCTTACAAGTCTGTGGATAAGAACCCGCAGCATGAAGTTCTGGGGACATCTGTTGTGTCTGCCACCCTTGGTGTGTGGACATGTGTTCACATGCACTGTGTTGGGGGTTGTGAGCTCATGCTCAGGTTCTCAGTTGTATTAACGCTGCCCAGTGGGCTGGGGGCCTCAGGGAAGTGTATGCTGGGACCAGGGGCAGCTCATTGTAAACCATTTCTCATGGAGCACTCCTGAGTCAGTAAAGACCCACCTTACAGATGGGAACACTGATGGGATAGGCAGGCCTGTGGCTACCCAGGCGACAGTGTCTTGTAGATGTGGTATAACTGTGCCAGGCACATGGTGATGGGGTGCTGAGCCCCCTAGGTATTAGGGGAATTAAATGGAAGTGGTCTTGTCCAGGCTTCAGAGACGAGAAAGAAGAGCAGGCAGGCCTCCGACCTTGTTCCTGGCTTGTCTGGACATTGTCCTGACTATGTGCCTGTTCACAAGTGCAAGCTGAGAGGCACTACACATAACTTAGAGAGCAGGACTTGGAGTTCTCGAGCCTGTGGAGGAGGTCTGGCCAACCACACTTGGGGTTTAGCAACATCCTAAGACTCACAAGATGAAACAACAGCATTGTAAAAAAGGTTAACGTAAAACCAGAGCTGCGATTTGCTCCCAAACTGACAATGATATCAGTTTGTGGCCTGGAATTATAAGCAGGAATCCCCAAAACTGCAATTTTGAAGTCTCACCCATGCAGCAGACAGGCTGCCCAAGACCCTTCCCCAGTGGGACTCCAGATTGCTGCTATGGAACTTCCCAGCACTGTTTGAGGCTGGATGTTGATTGGCCCAAATATGTATGTGGGTTACCTTCCTCTGCTGTTTCTACTGCTCTGTTCTTTTAATGCTTGTATATTGAAAGTAAGTTAGATAATGCTCTATTAAATACTGGTAATTCTCTACTAAATATTGTTTGTGTATAACAAGTGATTTCTTTTGTTAACGAATCCTTTGAACCTGAAACAAAAGTTAAAAGTTTAGGCAAAACATTGAATTGGCACTGTGAGCAGGATTCATGAAACAAAATGCCAGTCTTTAAGGAGTTTAAACTGGATGAGGCTTTCATTCCTGGATGGGAAGATCCACTGTATTGCTTATTAGCTAATGACTGGGACATATTCACTGAATTGTGTGAGAATTGGAACCTTACCTTAAAGTGGACTGAACCTTTAGACATTTTTGAATGTTTGTGGCTAGTGCCAGTTTAGAAAGGATTCAAATGTGCTGTGCTGGGTGGCAGGCTGGATCCTCCTCTCTGCCTACTGTAAGGTACGTGAAGCTAAATTAAAATTGTCTGAAGAGAAGTTACAAGCAGAAAAAAGATTATGCAGTTTGTGAGGACAGTTGTCCATGCCATTAAATATAATGCCAGAATTATATTTTAGCTGACCAAGTCTTCACTTTTGAAGTTGGCTCTCTGCTGAGCCGGCCTCCTGCTTTAGCTGCGTCTCCCGCTCTAATAAACTCTATTCTCCTCTCCTTCTGTCTCATATCTGGGCCTTCTTCTCCAGCCCGCACACAGACCACTGCACCAGGCTGCACACATCACGTGAGGGAGGGGAGGACAGCAGATGGCTGGGGGCCTGGCAGGTGTGCAGGCGTTGCTGCTCGCACCCTGACCTGCGTGGTCATCTGAGGGTCACCTCACTCACCATGGCCAGGGCTCTACTGCGGTGACTCGAGGCTGTCCGCCTTGAGTAGGTGTGGGAGTGGCCGTGAGCGGAGGGCCTGCAGCCTCGCTCCTCTCCATCCCCGAGCATCTGCGACCAGGAACTGCCTTGGTTGGCCGTCATGGTGGCCAGCACCCTGGCTCAGAAGTCAGGTGCCGCTCCTCCCTGCTGAGGGCCGGCCTGTGGCTGGGCTGTCAGAACACCCTCTTCGGTCCTGGTACTAGGCCACCTGGTCAGGGCTCTCCACGGGGGTGGCCGAGCATCCCCTGGCTCATGACCAAGGGCAGTGTGGCCCTCGGCCGGCCTCGCAGGCTGCAGTAGGACCACGAGGGCAGGGAGGGCAGAGTGGGCACCAAGCTTGGGCCCCCCTCAGGACATCCGCAAGAGGATGGGCCAGTCCCCAGCCCTGCCCCCCAGCCCCTCTGCACACACAAACTGCCCTCCCGGCCCCGGGGCTTGGGCTCCTGACCATTACTGAGGAGAGGGAGCCAGGTGGGTGCGTTTATTAACCAGCCAGTAGGGTGGGCTCCTGGTTTAGCACCCCAGCAGGAGCAGGTAGGGTCTTTGGTGATCAGCCAGTTGTGGGGCCTGGAGAGCTTGTTCCCACAAAGGGCAGTACCAGAGGGTGAAGACCTCTGACGGATGGCTCAGCTTCCGGGGCCAGGAGCCACGGCTTCACCCAGCAGAGCGTCAGCAGCAGGCGGGGATGCAGAACAAGGCAGGCACGCAGAAGCAGGTGGGGCAGGAGGGGGCCTCGCACGCCATGGTCTGGCAGGTCACGGGAATGCAGCAGGCGGGGCTGCAAGGGCAGGCCTGGACGCAGCCGGGGGGGCAGCTCGCACACTGATGGTTGCAGAGTGGCTGGCAGGATGCGACCAGGCAACCCCTCGGACAGCACAGCAGAGACTCGCCGGGGCTGGGGGCGGCGCAGGCACCCCCACACACCAGGGGCGGAGAGCAGATGGGGGTGCAGCCCAGGGGACCACAGCTGGGGGGCGAGCCGGCGCAGCACATGGTGGTGGGGCCGCTGGTCTGGGCCGCGGCTGCCTCCCCAGCAGCCTTTATTACCCGGGATGTGTGTCCCGGCAACGTGGCCTCTGTGTGCTGCTGATGCTGTTTGTACCTTCCTGCCCCTGAAGCCAGTCCAGCAAGGACAGCCTGCAGTCTCTGGGGAGGGAGAGGCCGTGTGCGTGCTGGGCAGGGCCCGTGCCATGCTGGCCACTGGGCCCTACTGGTGGTTTGAGGTGGGCAAACTGCCTGAGGAGTCAGGGTCCTGGTGTCCCCGGTGGGCACCGACACTCACATGCCCTGGGGTGTCTGTACATGCTGTGCATGGGGCTGGGGCATGTTGCTCAGCTCTTCCGTTCAACTCCGCACTGGGCCTCTTGCTATGGGGATGTTTGGGCGTCCTGCCTGCCAGTGTGGGGACCTGGTGTTGGGGAGGAGGGGAGAACCCTGGGGTGATGTGCCAAGACTCCTGCCTGCATGGCTCTGCAGTCCCTGGGGAGGACAGACGAGCTGGATACCACTGAGAGGGAGGAAATTGAGCCCTGTGTGGGATTTCTGATAGCTTATGGTTGGGTACTGCTTTTTGATCCAATTTGAAAATCTCTGTCTTTTGATTTTGATGTTTAGACATTTTGCATTTAATGTAATTGTTATATTTTTAAAGGTAGAATACCATCTTGCTAGTTGTGTTCGATTTGTCCCATCTGTTCTTTTCCCTCATTTCCTTCTTTTTAGGTCTAATATTTTTAATTGTTTCGTTGCATCTCTACTTTTAGCTCATCACTTACACATCTTTTGGAAGCTGCTTGACCCAGGGTTTATACTATACACCTTTAATATAACACAGTCTGCTTCCAGACAGTATTATACCATCGCATCCATATTGTCAGGATTCCACAGCACAGCACTTCCATTTCCCTTTCATATCCTCTGTGTTATTGTCATATTTTACTTTTCCATGTATTAAGATTCCCACAGTGCACTATTACTATACTTGCTCTAGACAACTATCTAATGATGACTTTTATATTTATCTTCTCTTTGAAATCATCTCTAGAGCCGTTCTTTTTCTTGGGTAGGCCCGGGTTTCTCTATGCTGTCATACTCCTTGACCTGAAGAAACTTTCTTCGTATTTCCTATAGCTCATGTCCTCTGCTGATCTCTCTCATTTTTTGTTTATCTAAGCAAGTGTTTATTTCACTTTCAAGTTTGAAAGATACTTCCAAGTTTTGTGGGCTGACAGATTTTTCTTTTAGTGTTTTATAGATGTCGTTCCATTGTGTTTTGGATTGTATAATTTCTAATTAGAACTCTGATGTAATTCTTATTTTTACTCTTCTGTACATGGCATGTATTTCTCATATGAGTGCTTTCAAGGTTTCTTCTTTATGGTTTTTTTTTTGACAGCCACTATTTTAATATGATGCATCCAGGTCATTTTTTTGGTCAGGAGTGGGGAAGCAAGAAGATACTTATCCCACTTGAGGTGCTCTGGTGTTTTTAGGCTTATGTCTTTCATCACTTTTAGAAAATTTCTCAGATATGATTTCTTCAAATATTTCTTCTGTGAAGAGATGAATTCTATGCCTTTTCTCTATCTGGACTCTAGTTACATGCATCAATGATGGTTTGATATTGTCCCAGAATCTGTGATGTTCTGTTCTTATCCCCACCCCCACCAACTTGCTGTTTGCATTTGAATATGGTAGTTTCCATTTCCCCATCTTTAAGTTCATCAATTCCACACTTGACTGTGTCAGGTCTACTCAAGAGCCCACTGAAGGAATTCATCTTTGACATTGTATTTTTAGTCCTATACTTTTCATTTGAGCCTTTCCTCTATTTTCCATCTCTTGGCAGCAATTCCCCATCTGTTCACATGTGTGGTCCATGTTTTACACTCAACCCTTTAACATATTAATCACATTTATTTTAAAATTTCAGTTTCATGACTGTAGCATCTGGGTCACTTTGAGTCTAATTGTATTGACTGCTTTGTCTCTTGACAATGAATTGATTTTTCACTGCTTTTTTGACTGTCTTCTAAGTTTTGTCAACCTCAGATGTGTTAATTTAAATGGACATAAACTGTGTTTCTTCCTGGGAATAGGTATCAGGTCATCAGTGTGTGGGGACCTTTGAATCAACCTGCTCAGATGTTGACCTTGGTTTGGGTTTTGGTATTTTCTGAGGCCCTTCCAGGTACCAGTGACTTCAGACTGCTTGTGTGGTTGTCAGCATCTTGTGCCTAGGACAGAGGCTGTGGACACAGTGTTTTTGCTCTGTCCTACATTCTTTAGCTGCCCCTCATGCCTATCACACAGAAGTGACCTCTACATCTGTCTGCCTTTCCCTGCTGGAGACTGATGCTGCTCAGGCAGCTATGCTGGCCAGGCTGTAGCCAGGAGGAAAGTGGGGCTCTCTGATCTTGGCCCAAGGTCAACCCTGGCAGGACCTGTGTGCTTGAGGGTGAGGCTTTCCCAGATCTGTCTCCTCTCCCTGGGATGGCCAGACTCCCCTTTGTGAGTGTGGTGGGTTTGTGTGAGCCTTCTGGCCTCCCTGGATGGTCATCCTTTAGGCACCAGGTCGGACCTGGGTCTGGGCCTGTTTCCCACCTGCCACTCAGATGTAGGGGAAGTCCTTCCCCACCAACAATGTGAGTCTCGATTGGCTGATGTGGGGACATACCTTCCCTGCCCTCCACCCACCAAGGACCCTCTACCTTCAGCTGAGCTGTCAAAAGGGCTCTTTGAGCAGAGTCCTCTGTACTTATGATTTGTACATATTTTCAAGAAGAAAATTTCAAAATATGTGAAGATAAAACAGGGGTACAGGCTGCATTGAGATAGCATGGTTTATTTGTATTTGGCTCATGTAGGGTGTGATTTCCTGCTGGAGACAGAGAAGGACCCTGGGAACCAGGGCTTCCTCTGGGTAGGGGCAGATGCACCAGTTCACAGAAGGGTCCAGATCATCCTGTCACGTTCTCACCCAGGTTGGGAGGTTGGTTGATCATGCTTTTCATCTGCCACATTCAGAACCTTGGAGGCCCACTGAGGACTCGTGCTGGGAGGCATATAGGAGTGATCCGGTCTGCGGTGGGAGCAGCTGGGAGGAGGCTCGTGATCACAAGCAGGAAGGGGTGCTACAGGAGATGGGTCTATAGACCAGGGAGGGGCGGGAGGGCTGGTAGCACCCGGAAGACTGGCAGGAGGGGGCCACCAACACGGCCGGCCTGTAGCTCACGGGCAGGATCACAGAGGACTGGCAGGAAGGAGTCACACACAGGGTGGGCCTGTAGGTCCCTGGCAGACATACGGCTGGCCTGTAACTCACGGGCACGCAGGTCGCCTGGCAGGTGCTGGACGTGTTGCAGGTTGGTTGGCAGGGGCTGGACGTGAGGCAGGACGTCTGGCAGGGATTGGATGTGCTGCAGGATGGCTGGCAGGAGCTGGGCACGCAGGCAGCCTGGCAGCCTGAGGAGAAGCTGGTGTGGCACATGGTGGCGTGGGGCTGGGTGGTGTTGGGAGGAGAGCTGGAAATGTCTGCAGGCTGCCTCTCCTGGCAGCTTTTATACCCAGGCTGTGGGCGTCTCAGTAACATAGAAGCACAACTGTTGACTTCCTCGTGGTTGTTGCCACTGTGTTTCCCCAACATCTTATTATCCTTGGGCACGCTTTTCTGGGTTGTTCTTCTCCATAAATTAGTTTGGCTTTGAGGCCAGTTCCTCCCTCTAAACAGGATATTCTAGTTTGCTTTTCCATGGAGTTCATGGTGTTTTTCTAGTTTATCATTGTGCATGGGGCATCCCCAGATTGACTAAAAGTACTGTATCCTTTTACTCCTTTTAATCTCATGCTGTCAGTGAAGACTTTGAGGCCATCATGTATTTTGGGCTTTTACTTTGCATGTGAAAGTGAAAGTGAAGTTGCTCAGCCATGTCTGACTCTTTGTGACCCCATGGAGCCTACCAGGCTCCTCAGTCCATGGAATTTTTCAGGCAAGAGTACTGGAATGGGTTGCCATTTCCTTCTCCAGGGGATCTTCCCAACCCAGGCATCGAACCTGAGTCTCCCATATTTCAGGCAGATGCTTTACTGTCTGAGCCACTAGGGAAGCCCTCAAGCTTTTTTACTTTGCATGGGAAAACATTGAAGCAGGAGCCTGCAAACTTCAGTTTCTGGGGAAAATATGTTTTGTTGCCTGTGTGTGAATGAAGTTCTCTGGGGTATAGCCACGCATGTGCATTTAGTGTGTCTAAGGCTGCTTTTCCCTACAATGTTGAGTTGTGAGTGAAACCATTTAGCTACAAACCCTGAGATGCTTACTCTCTTCCTTTTACAGAAAGTTTGTCAGCTCTTGCCTTATTGTAATCATGCAAGAACTGATTTGCTCAGACAGAAGATTATTCTGTATGCTGGGGGTAGAGACGTCCAGCTTCATGAGCCCTCCAGGGCAATGGATAAAAGAGTGAATGAAAAATGAATGCATGGAGTCATTCTGGGGGGGCGGGGCTGAAGCCCAGAAAAGAAAGCAGGTTCACTGGAGAAGGGAGTGCTGATGGGTGATCTGGAGGCCTCTGGGAGGAGGTATGCTGAGCTGGCAGTGGGTGCAGTGAAAGGTCAGGGGTGATGGGTGCTCCAGGCAGAGGCAGCAAGGAGGGGGTGTGAGGACCCTGCCGCAGAAACAGACATGTTCTAGGAGCAGTGGGAAATCCCACAGCGTGGGGTGCCAGAGAGCCAGTGTAGGGGGACAGACTCAGATCATAGAGCCTGAGGATCAGTCAGCCCAACCTGGGCTATGGAAGAAGAAAGAGTCAGTGAACTTGAAGACATGTCAGTACAAAGCATCCAATCTGAAGAAGAGAGACAAAGAGGTAAGAAAAACAAAGAGGGTTTTTGAGACCATATCAGAAAGGCTAACATTCAAGTAATTTCAACCCCAGAAGGAGAAAAGAATGACATTGAAGCCTAAGGGTATTTTGAAGAAATAAGGGGAAAAAATCCCAAATCTGATTAGGAAAATTCCAATTTACAGATCCAAGAATCACACACCACACCTAAACCCCACTCCGTTAGGAGCAATGTGAAGACCACAGATTGCAGGGTGAGACTGAGCAGCTTCAGAGCTTCTGCATTTGTAGGGGTAGAACCTGCATTCATTATAGGAACTTCAAGGTCTTCCTGTGTTGCCAGCCCCTTGAATGGAAGCAGGGTTGATAACTGATTGGTTACAAGACAGTCCATGTAAAATGCTTAGCTCAGACTTGGCACAAAGCTGCAGCCCTGTTGCTATAATTATGGCAATAACATGGCCACAGCCCCCAGTGAGGAGCCCAACCCCAGGGAGGGCCTCTTGAATGACAGATGAGGGCACTGGTGCCGTGAGTGTGACTGTGCTGGTGTGGACAGAGGACAGGCTGGTTAAACTGGAGAGGACCTTGAAAATCATGAGGGGACCCAGTCCTGGCCTGACGGCCCTTCCCCATCCAACCCAGGCTCTGATTCCAGAAATCCCAGGGCCACTGGGTCATTGTCAGTCTCCAGCTGAGGGAGCTTCCTGAATTGAGGCACAGCAATCTGGAAGCTCCAGGAAGGGACCCTTGGTGGGGAGGAGGAGGAAAAACAGCAGGCGGCCATGAGGAAGATAGTCGGTGCCTCATTGCCAGGACACCACGGCCTGGGTGTAAAGGGCACCCTGGGGCGGGGGGGGGGAAGCCTCCAGACCAGTCCTGTCCTCCATCCTGGCCCCTCCAGCCCCAAACCACCATGTGTGACACCAGCTGCCCTGCAAGCTGCCATTCGGCCTGCTGTGTGCCCAGCTCCCGCCAGCCGGCCTGCCCTGCTGTCTGCTGCCCCGCTTTCAGCTGTGGGAGCCCCTGTGGTGCCTTCCACTTGGCTCTGCTGTGCCGGCCAACCTGCTGTGCACCCAGTCCCTGCCAGGACATTTGCTGTGTCCAGCCCCTGCCAGGCATCTTGCTGTGTGCCTTTCAGTTTCAAGCCTGTCCTGTATGTCCCCAGGCACTGCAAGCACATCATGTGTGGGGTCCCCTCCTGCCAGCCTTCTGGGTGCTGCCAGCCCTCCTGCCCTGCTCTGGTCTGCAGACCTGACCCCTGCAGTGTCCCTTCCTGCTTCTGAGCCCATGATCTGCAGGACCCCTCCCTCGTGTGTGGGGTCCGAAGCAGCGGTCTCTCTGACCTCCCACGAGGCAGCCCAGACATCATCCTCCTCACACCTCCCAGACCCAATCATATTGCGTGGCAGCAAGGCCACCTGGTTCCAACCAGCTAGGCTGAGGGACTCACCAATCAGCATCCCCCGGTGCCTGCGCGGGTCATCCCCATGGTGCCCACACTGGCTGGTCCAGGCTCTGAGGCCTTCAGCATCACAGGTCTGATAAACATCAGAGTGTGATGCTCACTGAGTTATCCAGGTGGGGCTCAGCCAGGATTGTGCTTGATTAGCTTGTCTTCCACACTTACACCTGGGGGCCACTTGGGGTGGGCAGGCATTGGGTTGGAGCCATCCCAGAGGGCAGATGGGCCATCTGTGGAATTAGGGAGGCAGCCAGGACTGCGCCCCTGCTGGCACACCACATGGGGAGGAGCGTTCGGCTCCATGTTCCAGAATAGTGCTGAGAAGGAAGGAAGGTTCCTGGAGGTCTCCGTGATTATGTGACCACAGTAGCTCCCTGGTTTAGGGTAAGGAGAAGGTGCTGGGTGGTCAAAGGCCACAGCATCTCCCTTGGTGGCCCACCAGAAGGTGGATGCTGGGCCTCTTGGATGCGCTGGTGTTTTGTGTCACACTGACAGAGTTCACCAGTGAAGCTGTCTGGGCCTTTTTTTGGCGGAATTTTTTTTTTTTTTAATATTCAATTTTGAAATAATTACAGATCTCTATGAAGTTTCCAGAAAGAAAGTACAGGGAGTTCCTGTATAGTTTGACCCAGTTTCCCTCAATGGTAGCATCTTGGGTAACAAGCACAGAGCACAACAGGGAACTTAACAGTCCATAGATCTCATTCAGAGCTCATTGGTTTTATGTGTGTGTGCGCGTAGCTCCATGCAGTACCTTCATGTTTGTAGTTCACACAAACACCACCACAGTGAGAGGCAGGACTGTACCATCACCATGAGGCTCCTTCTTCTACCCCATTTCAGCCACACCCACCCACACTTGCATCCCTAACCCTTGGCTACCACTTACCTCTTCTGTATCTCTACTCTTTTGTTAAATTGAGAATGTTATTAAAGGGTATCATTTATTCTTGTTATTCAGTCACTAAGTCATGTCCAGCTCTTTGTAACCGCAAGGACTGCAGCATGCCAGGCACCTCTGTCCTCCATTATCTCCCGGAGTTTGCTCAAATTCGTATGCACTGAGTCAGTGATGCTGTCTAACCGTCTTATCCTCTGCTGCCACCTTCTCTTCTTGTCATCAATCTTTCCCAGCATCAGGGTCTTTTCCAGTGAGTCAGTTCTTCCCATCAGGTGATCAAAGTATTGGAGTTTCAGCTTCAGCATCAGTCCTTCCAATGAATATTCAGGACTAATTTCCTTTATGACTGACTGGTTTGATCTCTTTGCTGTCCAAGGGACTCTCGAGAGTCTTCTCCAGCACCACAACTCAAAAGCATCAATTCTTCAACACTCTGCCTTCTGTATGGTCCAGTTCTCTCATAATACCTGACTACTGGGAAGACCATAGCTTTGACTATATTGACCTTTGTTGGCAAAGTGATGTCTTTGTTTTTTAATATTCTGTCTAGGTTTGTCATAGCTTTCCTCCCAAGGACCAAGTGTCTTTTAATTTTGTGTCTGCAGTCACTGTCCACAGTGATTTTTGAGCCCAAGAAAGTGAAATCTGTCACTGCTTCTACATTTTCCCTATCTATTTGCATGGAAGTGATGGGACCGAATGCCATGATCTTAGTTTTTTGAATGTTGAGTTTTAAGGCAGCTTTTTCACTCTCCTTTTCCACCTTCATCAAGAGGCTCTTTAGTTCCTCTTCACTTCCTGCAATTACACTGGTATCATAGGCATATCTGAGGTTGTTCTCCTGGAAACCTTGATTCCAGCTTATGATTCATCCAGCCAGGCATTTCACATGATGTACTCTGCATATAAGTGAAATAAGCAAGGTGACAATGTATAGCCTTGTGTTATTTATTGCCCAATTTTGAACCAGTCAGGTGTTCCATGTTGGGTTCTAACTATTGCTTCTTAACCTGCATACAGGTTTCTCAGGAGGCAGGTAAGTTGGTCTGGTCATCTCTAAGAATTTCCCAAAGTTTGCTGTGAAATGCACAATCAAAGGCTTTAGCATAGTCAATGAAGTAGATGTTTTTCTGGAATTCCTTTGCTTTCTCTATGATCCAAAGAATGTTAGCAATTTGGTCTCTGGTTCCTCTGCCTTTTCTAAATCTACCTTGTACATCTGGAAGTTCTTGTTCAAGTACTGCTAAAGCCTAGTTTGAAGGATTTGAGCATAACCTTACTAGCATGTGAAGTGAGTGCAATTGTACAGTAGTTTGAACATTCTTTGGCATCCTACAATATGTCAGTTTTTGAGACTGACTCTTTTCACTCCACACAACTCCTTTGAGATCCACTAGGCTGTGGTGTGTGTTAATAATTTGCTCCTTTTTACTGGAGAGTAAGACTCCAAGGTGTATATTTCTCTCAGTTTGCTAACCATTCACCTGTCAATGGGCAGGTGGGTTATAGAAAGGTTTTTAACTATAAATCCAATTTATCTGATGGATATAGGGCTATTCAGTTTATATATTTCTTCTTGAGTGATTTTTGATAGTTTGTGTCTTCTAAGGAATTAAATCCATTTCACTTAGTTTGTCAAATTTATGGGCATAAAGTGACTCATAATGTTCCCTTATTATACTTCCAGTGTCTGTAGGATCTCTAGTGATGTCACATCTCTCATTCTTGATATTGGTGATTAGTATCTTCTCTGTTTGGCTTGCTAATCAGTATGGATAAAGATTATTCAGTTTCACAAGGAAACAGCTTTTGGCTTATTTGATTGTCTCTTCTATTTTTCTGTTTTCCATTCCACTGATTTTTGGTTTTGTTTTTCTTTTTTGAATTTAATTTGCCTTCTAGTTTCTTAAGGTGGAACTGAGGTCATTTATTTGAGAGTTTTCTTCTCTAACAAGGACATTCAGTGCTACAAATGTCCCACTCGGCATCACTTTAGCAACATCCCATGAATTTTGATATGTTGTATTTTCACTTTTATACACGTCAAAATATTTTATGATTTCCTTTTTTCTTCATTTCCTGATTTATGTTTTAGTTAGAAGTCTATTTCATTTTTAAATAGTTGGGGATTTTACAAGATCTTTCTGTTCCTGGGTTTCTAATTTAATCCCAAAGTGGTCAGAAAATACCTGTTTTGTGATTCAAATCTTTTCAGATTTAGAGACTTGTTTTATAGTCTGTCTTAACAAATGTGAACTTTCTTGATACATGTTTTGCTTTGATTGAAAATGAAAGGTTTTTCTGTTTGAAAGGGGAGTGTGCTTTCAATGTCAAATAGTTCACTGGTTAATATGTTCATGTTTGGTCACTAAGTCATGTCTGACTCTCTGCAATACCATGGACTGTAGACCACCAGTCTCCTCTGTCCATGGGATTTCCCAGGCAAAAATACTGGAGTGTTTTGCCATTTCTTTCTCCAGGGGATCTTCCTGACCCAGGGATTGAACCTGTGTCAACCTGTGTCTCCTGCATTGCAGGCAGATTCTTCACCACTGAGCCACTCAATAGTCTATATTCTTCCTGGCCTTCTGTCTCCATGTTTTATAAGTTATTGAAAGGGAATTATTGAAATCTCAAGCTATAAGAGTAGATTTGTCTGTTTCTCATTGCAAGTTGATCACTTTTTGCTTCATACATTTTGAAGATCTACTATTGGGTGCATCAATATTTAGGATTGAGTGACTATTTTATCTTTATGAAAGGATCCTCTCCATCCCTGGCAATAGTCTTTGATCTGAAAACTATATTTTCTGGTATTGATAAAACTGCTCCAGCTTTCTTTTGATCAATGTTAATATGATATATCTCTTTCCAACTTTTCACTTTTAACCCATTTTCATTTTGTATTTAAAATGCATTTCTCATAGTCAGCATAAAGCTAGGTCAACCTCAGTCAACCAGTCTCCATCTTAACTGGAGCATGCAAACAACCTATGTTTAGTGTGATAATGTTATTTGTCCCAAACTCTTCCTCCTCTTTTCCTCATTTTATGCTTTCTTTTTGGATTAATTGATTCTGTTTAAGATTTCATATTCTTTCCTTTGTTGGCTTATTAGCACAGGTCTTTGTTTTGTATGTTAGTGCACTAAGATCTTTCCAGGAGCCAGGAAAAGGTGATGTCCACAAGAAATGAGTAGATGAATTCATTATGGGTTTGGGCTGAGATACATGCAAAATTGAGGCAAAAGTTTTGCCAAAATTCCTCAGAATAGATTGAAGTAATTTAAAGGCGAACAGAGACTGGTGTGGGGCTTCAGTGGTCACTCAGTGGTAAAGACTTCATCTGCAATGCAGGAGACACAGAAGAAGACATGGGTTCGATCCCTGGGTCAGAAACATCCCCTGGCAGAGGGCATGGCAACCCTCCCCAGCATTCTTGCCTGGAGAATCCCATGGACAGAGGAGCCTGGCGGGCCACAGGCTATGGGGTTCCAAAGAGTCAGACATGACAGAAATGACAGCACACGTGGGTGCGGAGGCTGGTGTGAATTTTTCATGTAAGGTGTTGCTCTGGCACTGGGGCATAGCTTGATCACTCATTCCTCCCTCCCTCCCTCCCCCTCCTCCTCCCTCCCTCCCTCCCT
>ML664152.1:2154423-2191266 GCA_007570785.1 Antilocapra americana
AGACTCCTCTGCGTGGGGAGCAGGAAGGAAGGAGGGCAGGGTGGGCAGCGCCTTGGCCCTCCCCACAGCTCTGAGAATGCCTCAGCAGGTGGGTGTATAGTTGGAGTACCAGCCTGGTTCCTGCTGTCCCAATCATGTGCTGGGAGCAGCCTGGCATGGATGCTGGGTCAAAGCAACGGTGGCAGCTGGGACGCCGTGGTGGGTTCTCGTGAGGGGATCTGCGTGGAGCCTTCAGGACGGACACAGTGCGCCTTTGATAAACAGCATTCGGAGCTGAGGAAACACTGTTCACTGTCCTTGGGGCCTCACCGGAGAGGGAGGGCTGCAAGGGCCACGGAAGAGAGGCGGGATGCGGCGGGGTTGCAGAGTGGCAGGCCTCCAAGGCCTCGTGATTGACCTCAGGGTGTGCGGCCAGCCCGCGGCTTTGTGCAGGAGGCCTGGACAGTGCGGCCTCGGCCTGAAGCGTAGGGTGGACGCCCCTTGCTTGCCAGGTCCCAGCACCAGGGTCTTCCTGGTTCTCTTCTCGCAGGAAGGGTCATGGAGGTTCTGTTCGGAGTTCTGAGGGTGGTGCGCGCCTCTCCCCGGAGCCCCTGCGGCCACCACACTCAGATCAGGAGAGAACATGGGATAAGGAAGCTTGTGGACTGAAGAAGCCCAGTTTATCAGGCTAGGCGGGCAGGTCCTGCGGAGGGGAGTCTGGGAGACGAGGGGGCGGGGCCTGGAGGAGGGGCGGGGCCTGGAGGAGGGGTAGGGCGTAGAGAACCAGACCCCCAGTGATGACTCAGCCTGGGCTTAGGCTCTAGAGTGACCTTGGCAGCAACTGCTGAGAAGACCCCGGAGGATGAGGAGTCCCTGTCATTCCTGGTGACACAGAGGAGACGGCCTGTGGGTGTCCCTTCTGGGGTTAAAGTCCTGCGGGAGGTTAAGGGCTGAGATCTCTGAGCTGAGCTTCTCTGTTGAGGGACCCTGGAGCCTGGCTGGCCCTGAGGGGACACGCCAGCCGAATCAGCAGCAGGGCTCCGGGGCCGAGGCAGGAACACAGCAGGCTGGGCGGGAGCATGCGGGCCGGCAGAGCAGGGACACGGAGGAGGCCGGGCGGCAGCAGCTGGGCTGGTAGGAGAAGGCAGGCACGTAGCAGGCGGGGCGGCTCACTGGACGACAGAGGAGGGACACGGAGGAGGCTGGGCGGCAGCAGCTGGACTGGCAGGAGGAGGTGGGCACACAGCAGGTGGAGCGGCACACAGGACGGCAGAGGAGGGACACAGAGGAGGAGGAGGGTCTGCAGCACGATGAGGGGGCTGAGCAGGGGGAGGCCTCACAGCAGACGGGCCTGCAGCAGACAGGTGTGCAGCAGATGGGCCTGCAGCAGACAGGCTCACAGCAGTCTTGCTGGCAGGGGGAGGAGGTGCAGCAGGAGGGCTGGCAGCTAGACTGCTGGCAACATGAGGAGATTGAGCAGGGGGAGGCCTCACAGCAGACAGGTGTGCAGCAGACAGGTGTGTAGCAGACAGGTGTATAGCAGATGGGCCTGAAGCACACGGGCTCACAGCAGTCTTGCTGGCAGGGGGAGGAGGTGCAGCAGGAGGGCTGGCAGCTAGACTGCTGACAGCATGAGACTGGGCAGGAGCTGCTGCAGGCTGGCTGGCAGCAGGGGCTGGACTCGCAGCTCACTGGGGCGCAGAGGAGGGTCAGGCGGGGGGCTGGGGCACAGCAGCGGGGGGCGCAGCAGGGGGGCTCGCAGCAGCTCTCTGGACAGTCGTCCACCTGCCAGGAGGAGCCGGTGCAGGAGTCACAGGACCCAGGCAGGCAGACCCGGCTGCTGTAGCTTAGGTCGCTGGAGCAAGCAGACAGGGTGGAGAAGGCCATGGTGGAGCTGGATGAGGTGTGTGTGTGAGTGAGTATGTGTGTGTGTGAGGTGCTCAGACTACTGGCTTATATACCCCTCCTGGGTGTATGTGTTGTCCCAACAGAGGCTTCTACGCCTGCTCTTCCTGGTTGGTATGGTGCCCTGTGAGGACTATCATTAGGGTCAGCTCCACTGTCATGAGATATCCTTGCTCAGCTCATAAAACTTGGGGTCACTGCTGGCAGGGTGCCGGATGCTGGCCTGAGACTGGCTCTACAGGCCACCTGGTGGAAACATACAACCTCCCGTGGCTGACCCTTGGCCTCTCCCAGGCAGGTCATGCACGTGGGCACCTTGTGACAGCTCCAGGCCCATGAGGACGTGTGCTGTGTGGGTCCAGTCTGTGTGTGCAGGGCCTCACTGGGCTTAGCTGGCCTGGCCTATGATTAGGGAAAAGAGGACAGAGGTATCCAATGGGAAAAAGGCAACAGGAGAGGACAGTGCCTTACTAGCGGGCTCTGTGAACTTCTGTGGTTCCCGTGCCAGCAAGGAGGATGGGGCCTGAGAACAGGAGAGGATCTTCCCTCCCCTAAGAAGGAGATGGACTGTTCCAGTGATGCTGGGGCTCCCTGCTGCATTAGGATGACCAGATCCAAGAACTGAACTTTGAGTGCTGTACCCAGAGCCCATGGTCAGTTGTCCTGAGAGGCAGGTCTTGGATCAGGGTTTAATCCTGAGACAGGTGTGGGTGAAAGTGGTGTGGAAAAGCTGGAGAGCAATCTGTCATTGATGTAATTTCAATAAAAACCCAAAGGGAATCTTTTTTGTGTACAAATTGAGAATATCGAACTGCCAGAAAATATTTGTAATTTGCATGATAGGTGAAAAGTTAATATGAAAATTTTAAATTGATAAAACTTAAACAATATAAGATATAAAATAATTGAACAAAATTAAAAACATTTGTTTTCAATAATCTTATGAAAAACTACTTGATGTCAATAATGAAAGTTTCCCAAATTAAAACATAAATGTCCCACCTGTAAGATGAATGAAGATTTACAAAGCTGACATTTCCAGTGCTGCTGCGCATGGGGGCTCACTCTTAGACAGGCATGCTTTTTTTCACATAATATGAAATGTATCATTTCCTCCATTTTGAAGTGTACAATTCAGTGACATTTAGTACAGTCACATGTGCAGCCATGACCACCACCCAGTTCTAGAACATTTTCATCACTCCAAGAGGATCTCCTGTACTGTTATGCAGTCCCTTCCAGCTCCTGTCAATCACTGATCTGCTTTCTGTCTCTAGCGCTTTGCCTGTTCTGCACATTTCATGTAAAAGGAACCATACCATATGTACTTTTGTGTTGGCTTTTTTCACTCATCATGTTTTCAGGGTTCCTCCGCATAGTACCATGTGACAGTGCTCCATTCCTTTTAGGGATAACATTCCGTTATATGGATAGACCACATGTTATTTATCCAGTCATCGGTTGATGGACATTTCGGTCATTTCCACCTCTTGGTTAATGTGACTATGCTGCTTTGAACATTTTGCATAAGTTTTTGTTTGAACATTGCTTTTTAATTTCTTGGGTGTATACCTAGGAGTGGAATTTCTGAGTCATGTGGTGGCTCTCTGTTTAACATTTTGAGGAACTGCCTGGCAGTTTTTCACTCAGGTGCAACACTTTACATTCCTACTAATAGTTTCCACATACTTGCCAACACTTGTTATTTTCTGTTTTTTTTTTTTCTTTAAACTATAGCCACCTTAGTGAGTTGGAAGTGGCATCTCCTTTTGGTTTGCATTTCTCTAATGACCACTTTCATGTGCTTGTTGGCTGTTGGCTGTTTGTATAGCTTCTTTGGAGAGATGTCTATCAAAGTGCTTTGAAAGAAAGAAAGAAAGGAAAGTGAGATCACTCAGTCATGTCGGACTCTGCGACCCCATAGACTGTAGCCTCCCAGGCTCCTCTGTCCATGGAATTTTTCAGGCAGGAATACTGGAGTGGGTATTCTTTTCCAGGGGATCTTCCTAACCCAGGGGCCATTTTAAATTGGATTGTCTCTCTTTTTGTTGTTGAGTTGTAGTTCTTTATGTTTTCTGAATATTAGATCCATATCAGAATTATGATTTGAAAATATTTTCTTCCATTCTGTGGGCTGCCTTTTCACTTTCTTGATGGTGTCCATCAATATACAAAACTTTTTAATTTTGATGAAATTGGATTTTTTTTATTTGTTGCTTTTGCTTTTGGTATCATGTCTAAGAAACTGTTGCCAAATCTAAGGTCATGCAGATTTATCTTTATGTTTTCTTCTAAAAGTTGTAGTTTTAGCTCTTATGATTCGATCTTTGAGTTATTTTTTGTATATGGTGTATGATAGAGTTCAACTTCATTCTTTTGCTTGTAACTGTTAGTTGTCCCAGCACCATTTATTGAAGAGACTTTTCTTTCCCCACTGAATGGTCTTGATACTCTTGTTGAAAATCAGCAGACCATAGGTGTGTGGTTTTATTTCTGGACTCTCAGTTTTATTCCATTGATCTATTATGTCTATCCTTGTGTCAGTACCACTATTTAGAAGACTGTAGCTCTGTGCTAAATTTTATTTATTTCTTTCTAATTTGGATATCTTTTATTTCTTTTTCTTGCCTAATTTCTCTGACTAGAACTTCCACCACAACATTGACTAGAAGGGGTGAAAGTGGACATTATTGTCTTTTTCCTGATTGTAGGGAGAAGTTTTCAGTATTTTACCACTGAACATGTTGATGACTGTGGGTTTTTCAAAATGACCTCTGTTATACAGTTGAGGAAGTTCCCTGTACTCTTAGTTTTCTGAGTGTTTCTATCATGAAAGAGTGTTGTCTTTTTTTCAAATTCTTTTCCTGTATCAATTGAGATGATCGTGTGGGGTTCCCCCCTTTATTTTATTAATGTGGTACATTACATGAATGATTTTCACGTGGTAAATCACTCTTACATTTTTGGATAAATCCCACTTGGTTGTGGTGTATATCCACAATGTGGTATACATCCTTATGCTGCTGGATTTTGTTTGATTGTATTTTGCTGAGGATTTAAAAAATCTATATCCATAAGAAATTTCAGTCTGTAGTTTTCTTTTTTCCTTTTCTTAGTCTTTATGTGGCTTTGACATCAGGATGGTGCTGACCTCATAGAATCAGTTAGAAAGTGGTTAGAAAGTGTTCCCATATCTTCTGTTTTGGAAAGAGTTGAGAAAGATTGGTAGTGATTGTTCTAGAAATGTCTAGTAGAATTCAGCATTGAGCTGGTCCTGGGCTTTTCTTTTTGGTAAGGTTTTTGATTACTGATTTAATATTGTTATTTGATTTATGTCTTGCCTATTTCTTTTTGAGCCAGTTCACTCACTTTAGAGCCAAAGATACAAATAGATAGAAAGTAGAAGATGGGGAAAATTTCATGAAAATAATAACCAAGAGAGAGATGGATAGCAATAATAAAATTAGACAAAATGAACTTTGAGTCAAAAATTGTAGTAAGGGGCAAATAAGGAAATTAAATATTGATTAAAATGTTACTATGTCAAGAAGATATAACAATCATAAGCCTATATGCTCCTAGCAATAGACTTAAACTATATAAAGCGAAAATCGACAGAATGAAGAGAGAATTACCATTAAAAAATAATTAATGTTATTTCTATTACTAAACAACGAGACAGAACAACTAGGTCAAAGTCCAGTAATGAAACAGAGGCCTTGAAGGACACTGTAAACCAGCCGGACTAGCATTCATACAAAACACTCAACAATAGGGTTCACATTGTTTTTTCAGGTGCACATGGGACATTCTAAGCCACAAGACAAATCTCAATAAATTTTAAAAGATTGAAATCATACAGAATATCTTCTCTAACCACAATGGAAAGAAACTAGAAATCAATTAACAAAAGGAAAACTGGAAAATTCACAAATAAATGGAAATAAAAACAGTGCAGTCTTAAACAACCAATGGTTTAAAACAAAAATCAAAAGGTAAGTTAGCAAACACTTTTCAGGTGAATATAAATGAAAACACAGCAAGCCAATACTTAATGGGATACAACAAAACAATGCTAAGGGGAAAATTTATACCTGTTAACAATTGCATTAAAAAAGAAGAAAAAATATCAAATTAAGAATCTAACGTTGCACTTCAAGGAACTAGAAGAACAGACTAAACCCATAGCTAGCAGAAGGAAGGAATAAAGATTAGAACTCAGGTGAAAGAAATAGAAACTAGAAAAATAGAGATAGTCAATGAACTAAAAGTTAGTTCTTTGAAAAAAGCAGCACAATCAACAAATATTTAGCAAGACTGACTATGAAAAAAGGAAAAGTCTCAAATTACTACAATCAGATATAAAAATGGGGACATTACTACTGACATTTCATAAACAAAAAAGATTATACAGAACACTACGAACAACTATTGATGAAAAATTAGATAACATAGAAAAATGGAAAATCTCATAAACACAAACTACCAAAACTGACAATTTTCCTGATGTTCTTTATTTATTTATATTGTTTCAAGTTACTGTTTGGTGCCCTTTTATCTCAGTCTGAATTGTCATATCTTATAGGGCATGTCTAATAACTATGGACTCTCTCAGTTTTTATTTACCTGGAAATGTCTTAACTGCTCTCTCATTTTTGAGGGGTAATTTTGCTGGATGTAGACTTCTTGGTTGACAGTTTTTTCTTTCAGCACTTTAAAAGTCATCCCTCTGCCTCTAGTCTCACAGTTTCTAATGATAAATTGGGTGTTAATTCTCTTCTTGTTGCTTATAAGATCTGATCATTGTCTTTGGATAATTTAACTGGAACAGGTTTCAGTGCATAATTGTTTGAGTTTATTCTACTTGGAGATCAGTAAGCTTCTTGGACATGTAGATTCACATGTTTCCTCAAATTTGGGGAGGTTTTGGCCACTGTTTCTTCAAATAATCTTCTCTGCTCCTTTCTCTTCTCTCTTCCTGGAAATCCTGTTAAGTGTATGCTGGTATGCTTGATGCTGTCCCATAGGTCTCTTGAGTTCTCTTCATTTATCTTCATTCTTTTTTATCATCTACTCCTCAAGCTGGAGTCTTTCAACTGACTTATTTTCACATTTACTAATTCTTCTGCCTCCTCAAATGTGCTATTGAGCCCTTTCAGTGAAATCTTCATTTCAGTTTTTATACATTTCAACTCTAGACATTCCTTTTAGTACTTTTTAAAAAATGTAATTTCTGTCTCTATATTGCTGTTCTATTTTATTGAGACTTAACCTTTGTTCATGGTTTTCTTGAATCACTTGAGTACATTAAGAGTTGATTTAAGACTTTGTCTAGTAATTTCAATTCCTGGGCTTCTTCAGGGACATTTTCTACTAATTGCTTTTTTTTTTTTTGAGTATCAATGAGCCATACTTTTTCTTCACATACTGCACAATTTTTGATGGAAATGGGGGATCTTGAATATAATAGTGCAATAATTCTGAACATCAGGTTTTCCTCCCTCCCTATAGTTTGTGGTTGCTGATTGTTGTAACTTGTTGTTGGTTTGTTTGATGACTCTTCTGAACTTGTTTTGGAATGATTATACTCTTTGTCATGTTCCATTAGCTTAGTGATCAGGTAGTGGTTTGACAGAAAGTTCCTTAAACACTAGAGCCAAAAATATTTTTTCCAGTCTTTGTAGTTGTACTCTGTGAGTCAGGGAATGCTTTCAGATCTCAGCCGGGCAGTTTACAACTCTGCCTTCACCTCCACTTCCTGCTTGCTCAGACTGGAGGTGGGGCCAGAGGTGAGTGCAAAGGGCCTTCTTAGGTGCTGTCTGAGCTTGTGTCCCCTCATGAGTATGCGCAGACTCTTCTTGCCCTCAGGAGGCTGTGGTAGATCTGAAGGTCCTGTTCCTCAAAGTCCTGTTCCACTTCACAGATCTTGGTCTTAGGCTCTTTGGGGTATCCTATTTGTCACAACTGATATTTTCCCCCTGGAATAGCAGCTGGTTGATTTGGCAAACACTGTCCATGCAGTCACCTTTCTGCCTCCAGAGAGTTCTGAGCTATGAGAAATGAAGGCAAGTCCTTAGTGTGAGTCCTTCCAGAAGCCACCAACAGGTTAAAACAGACAAGCACACTTCTTTCAGAATTAGGTCTGCTTGCTCCCTTCGGCACCAGGAACCTCCCCGGCACACAGGCTGCTGTCATCAAGACTGCTGCTGAGCTGGGGGACGAGTGGGGAGTGGAGTCGAGTGGAGTGGTGGGGGTGGGGGGGTGAGGCTCTGCTAAAATGCCACCAAGCTCTCCTACCTGCCTCAGTTGCCTTTTTCTTGGGGGAGCCTTTTCCTGGTTGTTGTGAAACTTGCTTCCATTTCCAGAGTTCAGCTGTGGCTGATTCTGAGAGTTTTGCCAGTTTCTTTGGTGTTTCTGTGGGGAGTGAGCCCTTAGAGTTCTCTAGGCCCTGTTTTTCTTGACATCACTCTTAGTGGGCACAATTTTGAAAAGTCCCTTTTAGGGTATTTGTCAATATCATCCAGAATCTAAAATCAGCGAACACTCTGATGGGGCAGTCCCATGTCTGGGATTTAAGCGCCATGTGCACTAGGGCCATAGGTGTGTGCCGAGGACTCCTCTAGTGGTGATGTTGTAATAGTCAGAAGTAGGGAGACTGAGGCTTCCCAGGTGGCACAGTGGTAGAGAATCCACCTGCCAGTACAGGAAACACAAGATATGTAGGTTTGGTCCCTGGGTTGGGAAGATCTCCTGGAGTAGAACGTGGCAACCCAGTCCAGTATTCTTGCCTGGAAAATTCCATGGACAGAGGAGTCTGGTGGGCTGCAGTCCATGGGGTCCAAAGAGTCGGACACGACTGAGTGAGCACACACAGGGAGACTCTAAGTGTGTGTCCACTTAGTGCTAATAAGTCAGTAATGGTAGACCCACACTTTGGGGTGCTCTGTATTCAGGCCAAAGAAACCATGGTAAGGTTTTTGTTTTCTTTTCATTTTTGCTTTAACTACATACGTGTACCATGCTCTTTATCCTCAAAATACTACTTGCCTGAATCTTTGTTTAAATTGTTAATTGAAGAGTAATTGCTTTGCAATATGGTATCGGTTTCTGCCATACATTAACATGAATCAGCCATAGGTACATCTATGTCCCCTCCCTCTTGAACCTCCTTCCCACATAAGTTTTTCTTTATCAAGTTGGCAAAGATAGAAAAACGTGTGCCCCTGTGCTGTGAATCTACGCTGTTGTTAAGGAGTAAAGACCTAGATCCCCTTGTGAGCAATGAGGTGATTGTCATATCACCAGTGTCTACACCTCTGCTCAGCACTTCAATTCCAGGAGTCTGTTCTCCGATGCTTGGTCATGTGTGACGCCAAGTATGGCTCCATTGAACACGTGTGTCCCCGTGTGTCTCCTACCCATGATCAGACAGATGTTCACGCTGTTCAGGCTTTGTCCATCCTCACTGCCCGAGGTCTAGCCTTTACCATCAGCTCTCCACCAGCCCAGCCTGGCAGGCAGTGGGGAAGGGGGCTCCAGAGGCTGCAGTTTGTCTGCTTTCTGCTTCCCAGCAACTGGCACCTGGAGCCCAGGCATCCCAGCGTCTGTGAGTGTGAGAGTCCAAGACACCCACCCTCCCAAGAGGACTGTCTGGATGCTGGGCCACCCTGTGTCCCCCTCCCAGCACTACTGGGTCCTGGCGGTCCCTGGGACTGGAGAGGCTACCTCTACCATGGGGAGTTGGGGGGGTCTTTGATCTGAGCCCAGGTGGTGTCCACAGGACTTGCCCAAGAGCAAAGCTTCAAGAGCACAACAGGACTGGGGTGATGCCTGGACAGCAGAACAGAAGCACAAGGTGGGCAGGGGTCAGGTGCCAGAGCCCCTCAGGTTCCCCAGATCTGATGATGTAAAGGAGGGCGAGGCCTCACAGCCACCCCTCCTGCTCCAGGTGTCAGCATTGAGACCCAGTAAGGGGAGCAGAAATTTTATTGGTGCTCAGAGGTGTAGAGCGACACTTCTCAGGCCAGGACCAGGTTCAGCGGGGCCCAGGATGACCAGGGATCAAGGAAGCAGGTATGGACTCATGGGCCAAGGACAGGAGAGGAGTTCCCTGAGCAGATCAGGCTCCTAGAGCTTGGCCAGGGCTGGGGTGCAGTGGGGTCTGGTGTTTTCCATGTGCTGAGCCAGACTTGGGGAGGACAGGCCGAGGAAGCAAGGGGGGTCAGGGAGCTCAAGTGTGTCTGATGAAGGGAAGTATCCCTGGAACCTGCTGCCTTCATGGGAACATGTCAGGTCAGCAGTAGCGCTCCAAGACCCAGGCGGGGACTCGGCAGGCTGGGCGGGAGCATGAGGGTTGGCAGAGGAGGGACACAGAGGAGGCCAGGCGGCAGCAGCTGGGCTGGCAGGAGGAGGTGGGCACGCAGCAGGTGGGGCGGCACACGGGGCGGCAGAGGAGGGACACAGAGGAGGAGGGTCTGCAGCAGGATGAGGGGGCTGAGCAGGGGGAGGCCTCACAGCACACCAGCCTGCAGCAGACAGGTGTACAACAGACGGGCCTGCAGCACACAGGTCCACAAGAGACTGGCCTACAGCAGACAGGCCTGCAGCACACAGGTGTGCAGCACACAGATGTGCAAGAGACAGGCAGACAGCAGGCCTGCTGGCAGGGAGAGGAGCTGCTGCAGGCTGGCTGGCAACAGGGGCTGGACTCGCAGCTCACTGGGGCACAGAGGAGGGTCAGGCGTGGGGCTGGGGCACAGCAGGTAGGCTCACAGCAGGTCTCCTGGCAATCACCCACCTGCCAGGAGGAGCCAACGCAGGCACTGGGTGAGCTGACCCGGTTGCCACAGCTCAAGTCGCTGGAGCAGACAGACAAGGTGGATGCAGCAACAACACAAGTCCTGGAACAGCAGGTGTCCGCCATGCTGGGGGTTTGTGCTGAGAGGTGTTCCGGTTGGGGGTGTGAGTGGTGGGTGAGTGAGTGAGGTGCTCTGGGCATTGGGGCTTTTATATCCCTCCCTGGGATACTGTGCCTCACCTGAGGCTCAACAGACCTTCCTTTTCCTCGTTACTGCTCAGAGGATGTTCCCAGATAAGGTTATTAGTTTATTTACTGTGAGATGTTTATCACACTGTCCTTGAGACTTCTGATGACTGGAGGTATTTTTGTGTCTTAAAAGCAAGCATTGAGATACAGATTCTGGGTGTGTCTGTAGAGCCTTGACTGCTCTCTCCACCTCTTTGCTTGTGTTTCTTTGATATGAATTCTGGTCGCAGGATGTCTTGTGCCTACAGACGCTCCACACATGTTGCAGACCCTCTTGTGTTGAACAACAGGTATCCTGGTGGGAGGGTGCCCTCTTGCCCTCTCCATCTGCAGACCTGGTGGCAGGGTGTCCACGGCTCATCCCTATATGCGTCTTTTCTAGTGCTCATCTGACACACTGTTTTTAGTTCTTCTATTTATCTCACAATTACTAACTTATATGCATATTATGTTATGTCTGAGTTTTCAGGTTTAGATATGATCTGATTTCCTATTATATAAGGAAGCCTTTCTCTTGCTTTCCATCAGCCCCAAGAAAACTCCCTCTCTGCATAGTCAGAAGGCAGTGAAACCCCAGTATTTGGTTTAACTCATGTCAGAATCTGTATTATTATCAATATTTTAATTGAACATTGTCCATAGCCAAGTCTGTGAAGTGAAATGAGATTTAACTTCCTTATTTATACATGTTTTGTTTTTGCTTGTGTTTTTCATTTCTTAGAGTTAACAATTGTTTCTTGTGTTTATTTGCTTATCTTTCTGTTGTTGTTGTTCAGTTGCCAAGTTATGACAGACTCTTTGTGACCCCATGGACTTCAGCATACCAGGCTTCCCTGTTCTTCACCATTCCCTGGAGTTTGCTCAAATTCATGTCCGTTGAGTTGATGATGCTATCCAACCATCTTGTCTTCTGCCACCCCCTTCTCCTATTTTTGCTCTCAGTCTTTACCATCATCAAGGTCTTTTCCAATGAGTCAACTCTTCACATCAGGTGGCCAAAGTATTGGTGCTTCAGCTTCAGCATCAGTCCTTCCAATGAATATTCAGGATTGATTTCCTTTAGGACTGACTAATTTGACCTTGCAGCCCAAGGGACTCTCAAGAGTCTTCTCCAACACCACAATTTGAAAGCGTTAATTCTTCTGTGTACCTATCAATAAACCATTCCCAGGTTCTCTAACTAATTCATCCCAAGCTCACTCAAGAGGTTCCAACATAGCAGGGAACCTATTGGCTTCAGTTATTTTTGGAAACCCATCTTCTGGAGCCCTCTTTATTTGTGGGTCTGTATCTATTGGCCGATATGTGACAAACCTAGATAGCATGTTAAAAAGCAGAGACATTACATTACTTTGCCAACAAAGGTCCATCTAGTGAAAGCTATGGTTTTTCTAGTAGTCATGTATAGATGTGAGAGTTAGATTATAAAGAAAGCTGAGTACTGAAGAACTGGTGCTTTTAAACTGTGGTGTTGGAGAAGACTCTCAAGAGTCCCTTGGACTGCAAGGAGATCCAACCAGTGCATTGTAAAGGAAATCAGTCCTGAATATTGAATAATTGAATATTGAATAATATCAGTCCTGATGCTGAAGCTGAAACTCCAATCCTTTGGCCGCCTGATGGGAAGAACTGACTCATTGGGAAAGACCCTGATGCTGGGAAATATTGAAGGCAGAAGGATAAGGGGATGACAGAGGATGAGTTGGTTGAATGACATCACCGACATGATGGACATGAGCTTGAGCAACTTCCGGGAATTGGTGATGGACAGGGAAGCCTGGTGTGTTACACTCCATGAGGTTGCAAAGAGTCATACACAACTGAACTAAACTGACCCACTGACTCTTCTCTCAGCCAGATATGCAGATACCATTAAAGGATCTCTCTTCACTATTGTCTTTAGATTTTCCTTCATATCTCTCCTATCATGGGTCTCTTATTTCCCCAAAGCTATGTCTTTTTCTTTCTGAGTTTATGCCTTCATTTGGGTGAAGCACACCCTCAAGTGGTTTTCTGGAAACAGGTTAATGAGAGAGTAATTTTTGAGTCTAGCATAACTAAAAATGCCTTATTCTGCCCTTATACTTGACCGATAGTTTAGCTTGGGACAATCTTCTGGATTGGGAAAGTTTTCTTGCAGTATATTTGTTGAAGGTGGAGAACATTTCCAGAATTCTATCTGTCCACCTGTGCTGTTTCTCACTTCCCCCTAGGAGGAGTCATATTTCCACCTTCTCCCCCCATTGATTGGTTTCATCTGTTCTCTCTACTTTTTTGTTCATTATTTCACTCAATAAACATGATTAATAAGCACCCATGTGGCTGCCTGAGTCATAGCTCATTGTTCTCCTGTGATGAAAATCATTGCATTAAACCCCACTGTGTTTTACTTAATGTTCTCTTTGCCAGTGATGGAGATTTGGATTGTTTCTAGATTTTGGCTAATATTAAATATGCTGTTATAAAAATTCTTGTATATTTTGCTTTTGGTGGGTGTATTCCCTAATTTCTCTTTGGTGCATACCCAGGTGTTGAAATGCTGGGTAACATGAAAGTCATATCTGTAGTTTAGCATGTACTGACCAACAACTTTTTACAGACTTACTTCCCTACAAGTGAGTTTTATGAATTTCAGTTGCTCTATAGTTTTTTAAAAGGTGTTTTTATCCCTTATGGAAAATATAGGGATATTTTTACTGAAAGCAGGGTCCAGCTGCTTGCTCAAAAGCCAATATAGAGGGAAGATTGGAGAAAAGGCAAGTTTGCTTTATTTTGGATGCTGACAGCTGCGGGGAGGGCAGACTCTTGTCCAAAGGCTGGCTCCCCCTCCCCTCCGCCACTTTGGCCCCCACCAACAATAAGAGGGTAAGAGTTTTTATTGATGGAGGGAGAAGTTACCTGGAGAAACAGCACAGTCAGCTCTGACAGTCATCTGGAAACTGGTCATCAGTTGTCTGACCAGCATCATCTTGACTAAATACAGTTAATACTCAGTTCCAGGGTCAGTATGTTCCATTTCTTTGGAGCCAGTTCTCGGAATTTGGCATCTTATGTCATGGCTACAGTCTGGTCCTAATGTAGGTAACTTCTTCCATCCAGTGGGGGTTTCAGTATCTATAAGACAGTTCACAGGAGATGACTCAGAATGTATTGCCCTTGAGAAGGAACTGAAGGTCCTTGACTTTGCTTAGTGACTAAACTATTATTTAATCTTATTGGACTGTTTTCCATTGTTTCTGTTTTCTCACTTCTCTGATTAAAACAATTCTTTGTCTAAAGTTTTCTATAGACAAAAGGTAGGCTGAAGGCATGGGGTCAAGACCACAGGCTCCTGCTACATTTCAGTACACAATGTTGAATTAATTTGCATCCCTGATGCAATGAAGTTGAACATTCAGATATCTTTTCTTGGGAGGTGGCTGTTCAAGTCATTTGATTTTTTAGTAGGGTTAATTGCATTTCTTACTGATTTGTAGAAATTTATTATGCATTCTGAATATGAGTTATTTTTGTATCTATGCAGTTTTGTGCTGGTAAATATATAGTAACCAGCTGGCTGTAAAACAAAAACAAGAAAGCCCTGGTTTGTTGTGTTTGTCAGTTTCCACGGTGTGGACACCCTCAGCTTTGCTACCAGTGTGATGTTACCAAATGCACAGCGATGCATGGTCAGCCCTCAAGAGCTCGTGCAAGTGGCTGCAGCCCACCCCCACAAGACAGTCACTCACATTCAGCTCATCCAGGTCCAATGCTGTGATTTTCATTTTCTTGAGAGTGTCCTTTTCAAGAAGTCAACTTCATAGAGGCATAATTTACATACTATAAAATGGACTTATTCAAAGTTTCCTTTGCTGAGTTTTGGGAAACATGGATGCCACAAGACCACAACCACAGCGGTATCTAGAGCTTCCCCGTCATCCCCAGAGTTCCCATGTGCTCCTTCAGAGTCAATCCCACCACCTCCTGACCCCGAACCAGGGAGCCATAGCTCTCCTCTCCATCTAAACTGCACTTGTCTTTTCTGAAGTTGCATGTAAATTGGAATATGCAGTATGGACTCTTTCCCCCAGCATGCTGAGGAATGTTAGTGTGTATATGGTCACATTCTATCTTGGCAACAGCAAGTGTGCGGGAATTCTGGCTCCTCCACTACCCTGTGACACTGGGTGTCATTGGTCTGTTTTTAATATGAGTCATTCCAATGGATGTGTGAGCTCATGGTGCCTTTCTGTTTTGAAAAATTTCATTTATTTATTTTTGACTATGATGGTTCTTTGTTGCTGCATGGGCTGTTTTTTCCCCCTCTAGTGTGGAGAGTGGGGCTACTCTCTAGTTGTGGAGCATGGGCTTCACACTGCAGTGGCTTCTCTTTTTGTGGCGCGTGGGCTCTGGAGCGTGCAGGCTTCAGTAGCTGTGGCACACGGCCTTAGTCGCTCTGCGGCATGTGGGATCTTCCTGAATCAAGCGTCGGACACATGTCTCCTGCGTTGGCAGGCAGGTTCTTTGCCACTGCGGTTGCGGCAGCTGCTGCTACTACTAGCCACCAGGAAAGCCCCATGGTGTCTTCCAATGGATCGTTCTTTCTACTGGAGCATAGTGATTCAGTTATACATATATACATATTCTTTTTTATGTTATTTTCCATTATGACTTATTATCAGATGTTGGATATAATTCCCTGTGCTGTACAGTAGGTCCTTGTTGTTTATTTTAGATATAGTTGTGTGTACCTCCTGATCTCCAACCCCTAAGTTATTCCTTGTCCCACTTTCCCTTGGCAGCCACAAGTCTGTTCTCTATGTCTGTGAATTTGTCTCTGTTTCATAAACAAGTTCATTTGTGTCACACTTTAGATTTCACACGTAAGTGATGCTGTGTAGTAGTTGTCTTTCTCTGTCTGAGGTACTTCACTCACTATAATAATCTCCATGTTGATGATGTATGCTAAGGTCCATGTTGCTGCAAATGGAATTATCTCATTTTTAAAAAATTTTCATTCTTTTTTATATATAATCACATTTTCTTTATCTATTCACCTGTCAATGGACATGGAGGTGCTTCCCTGTCTTGGCTATTGTAAACAGTGCTGCTATGAGTATATTTATCTCCAAATTGCAGTTTTCTCTGGATATATTCCGGTTTTCTCTGGGATTGCTGTATCATATGGTAACTCAATTTGTAGTTTTTCAGGGAACCTCCATACTGTTCTGCATAGTGACTGAACTAATTTACATTCCCACCAACAGTGTAGGAAGGGTTCCCTTTTCTCCACACTCCCTCCAGCATTTACTATTTGTAGAATTTTAGATGATGGCTATTGTGACCAATGTGAGGTGGAACCTCATTGTACTTTTGATTTGCATTTCTCCAATAATTAGTGATGCTGAGCATCTTTTCATGTGCCTGTGGCCCATCTGTATGTCTTCTTTGGAGAAATGTCTATTAGATCTTCTGCCCACTTTTTGATTTTTGTTGTTGTTGTTTTTGAGTTGTATTGTTTATGGTTTTCTTTGCTGAGCAAAAGCTTATCAGTCTGATTAAGTCCTATTTGTTTATTTTTATTTCTGTTGCCTTGGGAGACTGACCTAAGAAATCATTGATACGACTTATGTCAGAGAATGTTTTACCTATGTTCTCTTCTATGAGTTTATGGTGTCATGTCTTATATTTGTGTTTTTAAGCCATTTTGAGTTTATTTTTGTGTAGGGTGTGACAATCTGTTCTAACTTCATTGATTTGCAAATCGCTGTCCAGCTTTCCCAACATGATTTGCTGAAAAGACTGTCTTTTCTCTATTGTATATTTTTGCCTCCTTTGTTGAAGATTAATTGACTGTATGTGTGTGGATTTATTTCTGGGCTCTCTAGTCTGTTCTATTGATCCATATCTGATCCATGTCTGTTTCTGTGCCAATGGTGTGGTGTTTTAATTACTGTAACTTTGTAATATTGTCTGAAGTCTTAAAGGCTATGCCTCCAGTTTTGTTCTTTTTCTTCAGGCTTGCTTTGACAATTCTGGGACTTTTATGGTACCATATAAATTTCAGAATTATTTGTTCTAGTTCTGTGAAAAATGTGGGTAATTCGATAGGGGTTATGTTAAATCTGTAGATCGCTTTGGGTAGCACAGCCATTTTAACAATTTAATTCTTCCAAACCAAGAGCATGGAATATCTTTTCACTTCATTGAATCATCTTCAATTTCCTTTATTGATATTTTATAGTTCTGTGCATAGAAGTCTTTCACTTCTGTGATTAGGTTTATTTCCAAGTTGTGTCTTTTGTTGGATGCATTTTTAAAAGAATGTTTTTTTCCTTTCTCTTTCTGATATGTCATTGTTAGTGTAAAGAAATGCAACTGAGTTTTGTGTGTTAATCTTGTATCATGCTACCCTGCTGAGTTCATTTATCAGTTCTAGTGGCTTTTGTGTGGATTCTTTATGGTTTTCCATGTGTAGTATCATGTCCTCTGCATATAATGACAGTTTTACCTCTCTGTGAATAGTTCTTAATTCTAATGAAGTCCAATGTATTAATTCTTTTTTTTATGCTTAATGTTTTTTATGTCCTGCTTCAAAAGTCTTTGCCTGCCACAATGTCATGAAGACATTGTTCAGTGTATTATTCTACATCTTCAATATTTTCCCTTCCACATTCAGCTCTATAATCTACCTCCAGTCAATGTGTGTGTGTATGCTGTGAGGATAGGCAAAGCTCACTTCCTCCCATGGGGATATCTGGTTGTCCAGTACTATCACCACCTATGAAATCCCAGTGACACCCTGATTGTGAACCAAGTGTCAGCACAGGTGTGGGCAGTTACTGGAAACAACTGAGTCCCATCGGTCTATTTTCTGTCATTGTACCAGTGTCTGGATCCGGTACTTACTGCCCCGGAAAGCATTCCCCAATCTTCTCAAGTTCTTTTGTGATCACTGTTATTCAAGTTTTGTATCTTTTCTTGCACTGATTCCAAGGTTGATATTTTCCTAGAAAATTACCATCTTCGCCTAAAAATTTTGATTGTGTTAATGCCCAGATGTAGCTTTTTCTCATGAACTTTTTTCTTTATCTTCAGTTAGTGTTTATTTATCTCTTTTAGATTTGTCGACATTTAAATTCTTTTATAGATCTTTTAAAAGCAAGTATTTAGTGTTGTTGTTTATGTTTAATATTTCTTTCTTTGTTCTTAGTTCCTTAATTTTGCTAATTTATTTCTTTCCCCTCTTTTCTGAAGTTTTCCTAACTTTCTGAGTTGAGATTTTGTTTTCAATCCCACCTACTCTATGCTATATGTCTTTAAGGGTTTCATTTGCTCCCTGGGTACTGCTTTACCTAAACCACGTGTGTCCTGGGGTGTAGTACTTGCTTCATTTATTTTCAAAGAGTTTGTAATTAGGTTTCTGTTTCCTCAACTGGTGTGCTAAGTTGCTTCAGTCATGTCCAACTCTTTGTGACCCTATGGACTGTAGCTCGACAGGCTCCTCTGTCTATGAGAATTCTCCAGGCAAGAATACTGTAGTGGGTTGCCGGGCCCTCTTCCAAGGGATCTGCCCCATCCAGGGATCTAACCCTTGTCTCTTATGTCTCCTGCATTGGTGGGTGGATTCTTTACCACTAGCGCTACCTGGGAAGTGGAGAGACCACCTTTGAATTCTCCAGAGGAAATTTTCTTTTAATTATTGCAAATTTTTCTTATTGAATCTGGCTCAAGAATGTGGTCTGTGTAATAGCTTTTTACTTTTCTAGGTAGTTTTTTTTATTATAACATATTTCAGAAAGTATAGAAAATAGTATATAATAAACACCCATGCATCTACAAATCAGTAACAAGTCTTTACATTTTGCCAAATTTACAGCACGTCACAGGTATCATGCACTCCCCACATGCCCCCACCAGAGGAGTCACTGTTCTGAGGCTGGTGTCTGTCATTCCCATGGATATTTTTGTAGTTTCATAGAGACGTTGATAGTTGTGCAGTCACAGTAGTGTTTTGTGTTTTGACCTGTGTATATGTATTACTCTGTCTGTATTAATCAACAGTATGATTTTCTTTTTGCTCAATGTTATGTTTTGGAATTCATTCCTAGATATGTTTCCCTGGTTCAGCTGCTTTAAGCGCTGTGTATCCCCCTTGTGTGTACGTGCTGTGATTTAATTGTCCATTCTTCTTCTGAGGGGCATTTAGACTATCTTCAGCATTGCTGTGAGATGCCGTGTGTGGGCTCCACGTGCAGACGCTTGACATTGCCTCCAGGAGGCTCCCTGGGCAGTAAGGTGTGCGCCCATGCAGCTTTCCCAGGTGTTACTAACTACTCTGAAAACTGGAAACCTTTCCAGCATCCCAGAGTAGATCTTGTTTCCTATACTTCAGACCATGCTTGTTGTTATCAAACTTGAACATTTTTGCCAGCCTGATGGGTATTGGGGTCCCCAGGACCTCACCCAGGTTTGGTGATCCCCTAGATCTCACAGGGCTCAACACAGAGTAAATCAGCACAGGGACCACGGCCTGGGGAGGAGTTGAGGGGCGCTAGACATGGCCTCCTGAGACCCTCCAGGCCAGGTCACACGGCGTGCACTTGACCTGCCAGCAGGGAGCTCCTGGGAGACAAGCATCCAGGGAGTTTATCGGGGGCTGGTCACATAGGCGCCCTCTGCCTGGCACCAAGACCCCGGCCCCCAAGCGAGAGCAGGTGTGCAGCACACACCTCACGGTTGTGCAGACGGTTGAGGCCCCGACATGAGACTCCTCTTCGCATGCACATTCCCACCCCCTGCTCCCCGAGGACAGTGTCCCGGGCCTGCTGTGTGTCCTTCTGCACACAGGGGGCTCATCTTTCTGGAGTGGGGGCGCCCGGACACCACTGAAGGGGCAGGAACAGGGAAACCCTTGGGAGTGACCCAGGACCACCTTACATGGGGGGTTTTCCAGCAAGGGTCTTAGTTGGAAACAACAGAAATGAACTGTGGTTAAACTGATCAGAAAAGGAATTTATTGGAAGGGACTGACAGCTCACAGGGGAGGAGAAAGTGAAACAGCTTAGGGATGAGTGGAAGAGCAGGAGTCCACCGGAGCTCAGGGGACGAGGGTGAGGAACCAACTCCAAGCATTTATCTTCTCTTCCTTCATGCCACGTGAGGCTCAAACCCCTTGGAGAGCTGGGCTGCCAACCCAGGCTGTGGAGGGAAGGCTGACACAGAACAGGGTAGGGGGAGGGAAGTTGGCACTGGAAGAAGTGGGTATGCCATTCCCAGGAGGGCTGACCGGCACAGTGGTGGGAAAGCTGTCTAGGCTCTCAGTGAGGAGTCCGAGGGTGCAGGTGACTGTGAGCTCTCACACTTTGGGGTGACCTTGAGAGGAACACTCAGTAGCAGGGCCCCAGGGCCAAGGCAGGAACACAGCAGGCTGGGCTGGAGCATGTGGGCCGGCAGAGCAGGGACACACAGGAGGCCTGGCGGCAACAGCTGAGCTGGCAGGAGGAAGTGGGCACACAGCAGGCGGGGCAGCATGCGGGGCGGCAGAGGAGGGACACGGAGGAGGATGGTCTGCAGCAGGACGAGGGGGCTGAGCAGGGAGAGGCCTCACAGCAGACAGGTGTGCAGCAGATGGGTGTGCAGCAGATGGGCCTGCAGCAGACAGCCTCACAGCAGGCCTGCTGGCAGTGGGAGGAGGTGCAGCAGGAAGGCTGGCAGCTGGACTGCTGGCAGCACAAGGGGGCTGAGCAGGGAGAGGCCTCACAGCAGACAGGTGTGCAGCAGACAGGCGTGCAGCAGACAGGTGTATAGCAGATGGGCCTGCAGCAGACAGGCTCACAGCAGTCTTGCTGGCAGGGAGAGGAGGTGCAGCAGGAAGGCTGGCAGCTAGACTGCTGGCAGCACAAGGCCGGACAGGAGCTGCTGCAGGCTGGCTGGCAGCAGGGGCTGGACTCGCAGCTCACTGGGGCACAGAGGAGGGTCAGGCGGGGGGCCGGGGCGCAGCATCTGAGAGTGCAGCAGGGGGGCTCGCAGCAGCTCTCTGGACAGTCATAGCTCATGTCGCTGGAGCAGACGGACAGGGCGGAGGTGGCCATGGTGGAAGTGATGGGGCTGGAAGAGGTTTAAATGTGTGTGTGTGTGTGTGTGTGTGTGAGGTGCTCAGACTGTTGGCTTTATACCCCTCCTCTGTGTTGTGTGTTGTCCCTACAGAGGCTCAAAACACCCTCTCTTCCTGATTGGTATTTGGAACCCCATGATCTCTCATTAGTGCCAGTTTTTGTTTGGTTTTATGAGATATTGCTCAGCTCTTAAAACTCTTGAGTGTATCTGGACGTCTGTTGCCACATCCTGAGCACCTTTCAGTTCAGTTCAGTTGCTCAGTCATGTCTGACCCCATGGACTGCAGCACGCCAGGCCTCCTTGTCCATCAGCAACCCCTGGAGTTTACTCAAATTCATGTCCATTGAGTTGGTGATGCCATCCAACCATCTCATCCTCTGTCATCCGCTTCTCTTCCTGCCTTCAATCTTTCCCAGCATCAGGGTCTTTTCTAATGAGTCAATTCTTCATATCAGGTGGCCAAAGGATTGGAATTTCAGCTTCAGCATCAGTCTTTCCAATTAAAAAAAAATCAGGAGTGATTTCCTTTACGATGGACTGATTTGATCTCCTTGCAGTCCAAGGGACTCTCAAGTCTTTTCCAACACCACAGTTCAAAAGCATCAATTCTTCGGCGCTCAGCTTTCTTTGTAGTCCAACTCTCATACCCATACATGACCACTGGAAAAACCATAGCCTTGACTATACGGACCTTTGTTGGCAAAATAATGTCTCTGCTTTTTAATGTGCTGTCTCGGTTGGTCCTAACTTTTATGACATCTATGACAGAACATAACATCAAGGTAGGAAGGGAGTATGTCTGCAATAATGTGTCAGGGGTCTACACTGGCTGCAGGAGCCATCCATCTAGCCTAATTCCGCTTTCGCTGACTGATGCCCGGGACCTCTGTGCACACCTGGACCTGCCTGTCTGTGTGACAAGCTCAGAAATGCAAAGATGAACAAGCCGAGCCCTGAGCTGCCAGCCTAGGAAAGTCAAGTTCTTGGTGCCCTGTGATGCTGCGACTACCAGGTCTAGTGCAGTATGGTGTGCATCGGCCTGGAGGAGTGACACCTCACCCCTGTGGGAGGACTCTGCGGGGCACTGATGCTTCTGCTAAGTCTGGGTGCTCAAATCTCACCCTCCCTGGCTGTTTTGTGCTTCCAACAATGGGGCTCAGCCCGGGCCTCTCGACTCCTTGGAAGTCTGAAAGGCAAGAGAGGGGTCTGGAATTTCAGTCAAATTGTGGGCTGAGTTGTCTCTGCATGTTTTGAGTTATACAAATAAAATACATTTGAACCTGGCCTCTTGTGCTCAGGTTCCTGGCCTCTCTGGAGATATAGGAACTTATCATATAGATTGGGAATGCATGAGATAGAGAGAGAAACAGACAGACACACACACAGAGAGGAAGAGAGGAGAGATGTCTGTTTCCATCTATGATAAGGAGCCAGTGCCAGATACACTCCTGCCGAGGAGAACTTGAAAGGCTGGATGGAACTCAAACATCTGTTCAATGCACTGGAGGACTGCTGATGAAACTAAGAATTGAGAAGCAGACTTGTTGAGTGTTAGGGAACTTTACAGGGGTGAGCCAGCTTTTCCCTGAAATGTGGCTGACGAGTCTTGGCATTGGGTGCACAGAGGAGAAACGTGGCTGAGGGCTGCAACTACAATGAAGAGAAGCCAGCAGAGCTCCTAGGGTCTCAGGGGGCTGGGGAAAATGACGTGGGGGTTGTGAACATGGAGGCAGCAAGGACTCAAGAGGACAAGATCCCAGACAAATGGGAGGCAGATCTCTAGAAATGGGGATTGGACCCTCATGGCATTCACTGAGTCTCACACTGTGCAGGGAAGACACCTAGGAGTCATCACAAAGCCACTGAAAACCAAGCAGAGTTTTTGCAATCTCTTAACTCTGAGACAAAACCCAGCGTTAAGACTAGCCAAAAAGGAGCAGCTCTCTGCCAGGACCGAGTGGGGAAAACCAGACATAGGCCAGTGCTTCCAGAGTCTGCCTCCCAGCCTTACAACAATCACAGGCCTCGGCCACACCCAAGCCATCTGCCCAGGGTGCGGTGAATCTCTTCAGAAGAGAAACCTTCAGAGCTGCTAGGAGTTTGCATATACAACCTCAGACATTCGATCAAGGATGACAGTCATGCCAAGGAATAGCACCAAGAGACAAAATAGACAGTAGAAACACACCCACAGGTGACACAGCATTAGACTTGTCAGACACAGCTTTTTAAAATAATTGTGATGAATATGCTTAAGAAAACAGATGTAAGGATGGACGGTTTTATCTAAAACTGAAATAGGTATAAAAGCAGTAAGCAGAAATTCTGGACTCAAAAAATTGCAAAAATGTAATAACAATATTTATGACTTGATAGATGGATTTAATAGCAGAAGAGACAGCCAGAGAGTGAATTACTGATAGAAGCTATGAAGCATTTAGGATGAGGTTAGAGCATAAAAAGGAGGGAAAGTAACTAAATAAATATGGGAGAACATGGTGAAGCAATTTCAGTTGTTTTTTTTTTCTCCTTGGAGCCCAAAATGAAAGCAAGAGATATAATGGGGGATATTTGAAGAGATCATGGTAAATCTTTTTCTAAAACAAAGAGCCAAGCTACAAATTCAAGCAATAATATAAACCTTAAGAGAACTAAATATTAATGAAGCCACACCTAAGTGCATCATAATGAAGCTGATGAAAGTCAAAGATAAAGATTAATTGTTGAAAACAATCTGAGGAAAAACAAACATTAACTTCATAGTTGCAGCAGGAGAAGATTTATAGTAGTTTTCCCATCAAAAAAGAGGAAAGTTAGGAGGCAGTGAGAGGGCATCTTTAAGGGGCTGGAAGAAAATAACTGCAAACCTGCAAGAATGACATCAAAGGGGAAGGTAAAACAAAACGATGTCTGGCAAAAACAACAAATTCAACACCAGAAGGCCAACTGCAGATTAGCATTAAGGAGAAATCTCCAGGTAGAATGACTGAAAGGCAGACAGGCTTGCTGCAGACAGGTGTGCAACAGACTAGTGTGTAACAGACAGGTGTGTGACTGACAGGCTTGCAGCAGACTGGTGTGCAACAGTGTATACTCTATTGGTCTTTTCGGGCAAGAATACTGGAGTGGGGTGCCATTTCTTACACCAGGGATCTTCCCTGTGCAGCAGACAGGTGTGCAGCAGACAGGTGTGCAGCAGACAGGTGTGCAACAGTGCATGCTCAGCCACTCAGTCATGTCCGACTCTTCATGGATCAATTGTCCATATATATATATATCTACTTTCAAATTCTTTTCCATTATGGTTTAATCACAGGATATGGAACATAGTTGCCTGGGCTGTATAGTGACACCTTTCTGTTTATCCATCCTATAGATAACAGTTTGTATCTGTTAATCCCAAACTGCATTCCATCCCTTCCCCTCTCCCCTTCCCCTTGGCAACCATAGTCTGTTCTCTATGTCTGTGAGTCTGTTTCCTTTTAGCCTTTGAAAAATGTTCAGTGATATCTCATTTTTTGGTTTTTTGGCATTGATACATTGTTTCTTCTTGTTCCACTCCCCACCCCATCAGTCTGGTAGAAGTTTATCAATTTTATTGATCTTCTCAAAGACCTAGCTTTGGTTTCGGTGAATTTTCCTTTTGTTTCAGTCACACTGATTTCCATCCTTCTCCTCCCTTCTGCTCACAGTGCCCTTTTAGTTGAAGTTTCTTCAATTGAAGCCTCTATGGTTGACTTGATACCATCCTCCTTTCCTCGTGGAAGCACTGGGACAACAGACCTTCCTCTCCTTCAGCTGCATCCACACGCTTATCTGTGCTGGCCATCCTGGTCTGTAACTGGAGGCTGGGAATGGTCTAGTCTCCATGGCTCCTCACTCTGATTCCATCATTGCATGCGTTTTCAGGATAATAGAGTCAGAGCACTTGGCACGCACAGGATTTGGAAGCAGCAGAGCCCCTGGTTGCTGAGTGTTTGGACTTCCGCCTCCTGCAGCCCGAGGCCACTGCAGCCCCATTCAGTCACCAGGAGGACGTGCAATAGGGAACACAGAAAGCTGGCTGGATCCTGGGATAATCGCGCCCTGCAGGAGTGAGCGGTGTTTCTATTGCCAAGGTCCCTGGGGTGGGTTCTGCCCCTCCATCCTGGCCTCACCCACCTCTGCTGCTGGCAGGAGAAGACTGGGAGGAGGCTCTTTGGACCAGTGGCGGTGCCTTCTGTGGGTGGGACCCTGCGGGCAGCTGAGCCTCCTGTCCCAACCCGCTTGTCTGCATGCCAGCCCTGCTGCCTGCGTGGTGCGCCTTCTGTCTCTCTCTCCTGAATATCCAGGTGCCTGGTGAGGTCAGGCAGTTGCTGGACCCTATAGAGAGCATCCGAGAAAGGTGAGAATGGAAAGTTCAGGTTTGGACTGCAAGTGTGTGGCTGGGAGATGGACTGGTTCCACTCTGTGTGCGGACTTCTCTGTGTCAGCTGACTGAGGGACCCTAGAAGCCCTGTTTCCTGTTTACACGAAGTGAATTAAAGTCAGCTGCTTGCCAGCCACGTGGCTCTTAGGGGACCTGCTTGCAGCCCCAGCAGCTGTCCTTTCAAGGCAGACACAGAGCCTCTTGCAAATTCATAGGAATATCCAAGTGTGGCCTACAAAGTGGCCTAGCACAGGAATAACTGGACCAGCCCTGTGGGGTGGGCGGTCCATCCACCCATCACCGGGAGGCAGTCTGACTCTGGGGGCAGCTCCTGCCTGCCTGACGATGTTCCAGTCCTTCCTGCAACCCCACAGGAAAGGGGGTCCAGGCCTCTGAGAGGTCAGCCTCAGAGGCTTCTGGACACAGCAGGTTGCAGGAGAGCTTGGTGCCAAGGCCATGGTCGTCGCTGTACCCTCTGATGGGCCCTCTGGACAACTTCTGAGAGCCCTTGGCTCCAGGGCTAATGCAGACCTTGGAGGGTGACGAGGGAGGGGATGTGTATGAGTTTAAAAGTGTGGATGCAAGAGAAGGGCTCAGCCCGAGCCGACCCAGGGGCTCTTTACACCTGCTGGTCATTCCTTGCTGGTGTCCTGCTCTCTTGACACCTCCCCTGTAGCCTCCGTGGCCCAGTCACCATGCAGCTGTGGCTTTCCAGGCTGTGGACATCCCAGGAACACACCAGGCTCACGCTGAGATAGTCCGTCCCATTCAAACCCCAGCGGCCCAGCCCAGCCTCCCTCCACATCCCTTCAATGCCTTTTAAAAAAAGTGAAGAAAAGCCGATTTAAACACAAAACAGGGAGAGGAACCATTTCCCCCTTTTGTGCCCCATCTTTTATTTAAATTGAAATCTGGTTGATTTATAATATTGTTAATTTCTTCCGTACGGTGAAGTGATTCAGTTATACTAGATATTATATATGCCTTCTCTTTTGTATTCTTTTTCATTATGGTTTGTGTAGTACATCAAACTTGTTGTTTATCCATCCTACATACAATAGTTTGCACCTGCCAACCCCAAACTCCCAATCCTTCCCTCCCCCACCCCACTTCTTGGCAACCACAGGTCTGTTCTCTGTGTGTCTAAGTCAGTTTCTATTTTGCAGAGAACTTCATCAGTGTTTTACATTAGGTTCCCTGTATAAATGACATCATATGGTATTGTCTTTGTGTGATTTTCTCTTCCTAGTATAATATTCTCTAGTTTCATCTATGTTGCTGTAAATGGCATTAATTCATTCTTTTTTATGGCTGAGTAATATTCCATTGTGTATATGTACCACATCTTCTTCTGCTCACCTGTCGATGATGTATAGGTTGTTTCTGGGCTCTGTCTGTATATTTTTTCCTGTTTCCTTTTTTAACCAGTGTCATAGCAGAAAATGATACCTTCTCACTGTTTAATTTGCTCTTGTCTGACTGATCAGGCTGTTTGCACTATTTCTTAGGTTGCCTGCCTCTGCGGCAACGACTGTTCTCATGGTTTCCTTGCTGGTGTCCTGGATGTCTTGCTCCTGCTGTGTGTTAACTCTTTGTCAGTTTTAAATCCTGCCCAGGCTCTGTTCCATGATTACGCCTGGCCCATGGTGTCCTTTCTTGGGCAGAAATTCTTGTTTTGATGTGAGCAGATGATCCAGCTTCTTTCTGATGGTTTGTGTCTAGTGTTGAGAAACCTTCCTTAACCTCAGGTCACAAAGACAGCCCCCAACCTCTCCCTCTAACTTGGAGGTCCCACTTCCCACCCTGCCTAGAGCTGACTCTGTGTGCCCTGTTCAGGGAGGAATGGGCCTGGGTTTTTGTCTCTGCTGAACCCCAACTTTCCCATCACCACCCACAGGTCAACCATCCCTCCTTACTAACTATACCTCCATGGTGCCTGAACTGCTGTCATCTTGCCTGGGGGTGTCTGAGCTCTTGGCTCACCCCATCACTGGTCCATCTGCCTCTCCTTGGGCCCAAACTGGACTCTGTTGCTCGGGCAGTGTGGTCAGTCTTGCTGCCCTAAAGGGACCCCTGATTCTTGGAAATGAACTTGCTCCTAGTCCCCGAGCTTCCAGGGAACTCAATGAAATGCAGAGTGAGGAGGACCTCATGGGCTGTCTGGTCTCCCTCCCTCCCCACCTCTGATGGAGGGGCCATCTCAGAGACCAGCTGAACCTGGCCTGTGGCTCACACCTGGGCATCCAGCAAAGGCAGTTGTTCCTCGCTGCCCCCCACCCGAGGAATAACCTCAGTCTTCATGGTCCCCATACAGGAGGCCTCCCTAAGGGACTATTCTTGAGCATGAGGAGCCTGGCTTCTGGCCAAAAATGCTTTGCATACTCTCTCGGCCAACCTCAGGCCTCCCTACAGGCTCCTCAGGATGCTGCCCTGCCCAGGCTGGCAACGTAACCAGGCACTGCCGTCTGGAGGGAGCTCCGTGTCCCCAGCCCCAGGCTTCCTCTCAGGCCTCCTGTGAAGACACTTCTACACTCCAGCCCTTCCTTCTGCTCCCTCTCCAGCCCCAGCTCATTCTGCAGGAGGCTTTTGTCCCAGGGGCCCTGGCATGGCCCCAGTGGGCACCCTTCCAGGGGAAGATAGGGTTTTGCTTTCTGCCTTGTCTGTTGCTGTGATCGGCTCCTCTAGCCCCTGGTTGCTCAGCTTTTTCTTCAGCTGCCCTGAGTACCCTACAGGGCCGGTCACCACCCTCCCATCTTACAGACGAGGCAGTTGAGGCTCAGAAGGTGCAGCGAGTCAATCATGGGCCAGGTCTTATGAGGCTGAGGTCGGGGTTAGGACCTATGTGTAGCCAGCTTTGAGTTCATCTCTCTGCGGCTGCTACATCCTCTCTGCTAAATTATGAGCACCTGGGGACAACTGTTTATTTTAGGAACTGGCATTTCAAGAAGCTTTTGTGAAATAGACAAAGACTACCCAAGTGAGAACAAGACCCAAAGGAGAACAAGCCAGTCTATTCCATGCTGGCTCCAGCAGGCGGTCTGCCACCGTCAGCTGGGTTTGGCAGAGGCTCAGGCACAACCTGGAGTGGACAGAAAGACCCAGGTGTGGTCTGATGGAGGCTGTTGGCATGGGAAGTGGGGTGGACTAGAGCTGTGCTCATGTGCCCTGGTCGAAGAGCAAGTCTGGTTTTCTCTGTGTGGCCCTGAACTGGACATGGGAACAAATGTTAGGGAAGCTGGTGGTCACTGGCCATGTTCTGGCCAACAGTGCGGAGGCTATGGGCCGGCTTCCAGGCTTGTCACTGCAGAGGTTGTTGGGCAGACCTCTCTGGCCACGTGTCTGTGGCTTGGCCGTTGTCCATCTGTGTGTCCAGTCTCCCGGGAGGTGCTGGTGACCGGCCACATCTATTAGAGTTATCTTGCTGGACTCCATCACTGCATGTCCAAGTGTCCTGTGTGAACCCTGACCTTTATTAAATCATTCGCTCAGTGGTCCCTGCATCAGTGGGACTTCCCCAGGAAGATGAACACACCGTCTCTTTAACTTGCAGAACCCTAGGCAGGGCGGGGATGTGGACGAGGTGCCGAGAGAGAGAGCTGTGTGGACAGAGGCTTGCCAGGGCAGAGGCTGCATGGTGGGTAGTGGAGTGGTGGTGGGGGCGGGTACCAGGGAGAGGCTGTTTCAGTTAACAATGGAGGGAGAGCCTTGAGCTGGGATTAGTGGAATCCAGGTCTCCCTAGTTGCCATGCCTGGGGCTTGGCCAGGTCAAGTCATGTCCTGGCAGCTGGGCGGCCTGCCTGGTGGAGGGACCATATTTCCTGAAGGAGGGGCTAGACCGCTGTGGGGCTACAGCTAAAACCTCGACAGTGGGCCCACTGCCAGGCAGGGCCCATGTACCCTGTGTCTCTCATTTTGGGACTGAATTTAGGGTGAGCAGTGTTCACTTACAGCCGCAGGCTCTCCAGGGGCCCTGGCCAGGTACAACCTCACCCCTCACCTGGGCAGCCCAAGGCTGGGATCAGGATCCAGCTCCCAAAACAGACTACCCTCCTCCTCCAACCCTGGCATCTGTGTGGGAGCCCTGCCTCCGACACACACAGTTAACATTCCTGCCCTCGACGTTCAGGTGTGTCAGAGTCCAAGCCATGAGTAGTGTAGTTTGCAGCATGCGTGCTTTCCAAAGTGAAGCCCCCACCATGTGCCACTTCTCATGTTCAGTGGTGGAAATTTGTGAAAATTTTCAGTGGTGGAAAATTGTGACCTTCCCCCCTGTTACAGAGCAGCATCCATCCCTCCCTCACCACATCCCCCAGAGAGTCTCACCTGTCTGTCCTCCCAGACCCTGCTCAGACCACCACATCCCTGGGTCCCCAGCACTGCTGCCCAGCTGGCGTGAGCCTCAAATCGGTGTCCAGCCTGCCCTCCCGTCCACACCTGGTGGGGGCCTCCAGACAGACGAGGATGCCCCTTGGCCCTCTCCAGGAGGACATCAGCATCCCTGGCTGTGCCCCAGGCTTGATGGCCCTTAACTCTGAAACTTGTTGTGTACTGGAGGTGGGACAGTGTGGTCTGGTTTTAAGAGCCTGAGTTCCCTGCTTGTTGAGGCCACCCATTTTCCCTGTTAGTAAGAATCTCCCGTGTTCTGGGTAGAATCCCTCTGTCCTCTGGACCTTGCCCCTCGCCCCACCCACCCTGGTCTGCTCTGGTCCCTCTCACCGCTGACCTTCCACGTTTCACCTTCTGACCTTGAGTGGCTGTTGCCTGCAATGCAGGAGACCCTGGTTCAATTCCTGGGTCAGGAAGTTCTGCTGGAAAAGGGATAGGCTACCCACTCCAGTATCCTTGGGCTTCCCTTGTGGCTCAGCTGGTAAAGAATCCGCCTACAATGCTAAGACCTGAGTTCAATCCCTGGGTTGGGAAGATCCCCTGCGGAAGGGAAAGGCTACCCATTCCAGTATTCTGGCCTGGAGAATTTCATGGACTATAGTTCATGGGGTCACAAAAAGGCAGACACAATTGAGCGACTTTCACTTCACTTCACTCCTCTCTTCTCTGGACTTAGTATTTTTCCTCTGAACTGATTTGGAGAGACCTTTTCCTTCCTAAATCCCCTTAATTTAATGGAGAAAACATGCTCCTTGTCTTCTGCTTCATCCGCCCTGTTTGTGACACCCCACCCCCCCTGGAGCCTCCACAAAGCCCTCTCTGCTTACCCTCGGGCTGTGCAGAGGGCAGGGGCAGCCTTGGGGAGGGTGGGAGTGCACTGGGGGCGTCCTTTGCTCTCATGGTCACAGCCCTGCTGACTTGCTGACCCATCCCTGTAGTGCCCTGACTGCTAGCTCCATGTCAGGCTCAGGCCTCCTAGCAGGACTGCCAGGCCCCAAGGGAGACAGCTCTGGGGAGTGGCTTTTCATTTGCACATGCCTGTAACTTATCCCAGCCATGGCCTGACACACGGCCGCCAAGTCTGGAAGGGTCCAAGGAGTGGCCATGCGTTCTGCCCTGAGCCAGTCCTTGCCTCCACTGTGGTGGGTTTGACACAACTCCCACCACTAGTCTCAGGTGCTCACCTGGCTCCCCACTGTCCTTTCCTACCATCTGGCCTTGGGTATATTTTGTCTGATGACCTTGAACTTCAGAACAGGAGACTGCCTGCTCCTCTACAGTGTGTGGAGGAGGCAGTGCCAGGCCGGGGTGAGTCCAGGTCTTATCAGGTGCCTGCTCTCTAGCAGCACAGGGAACCTCACAGACGGCTCTGCGGGGCATGGATGCGGTAACTGCAACGTCCAGACCCTGATGCTTCCCATGTGGGAGCCTGTCTCCTGGGCATCTGGGGCTAGGTGGGGACTTCCTTGACCTCCAGCAGGCCTAGCACAGCGCCTGGCAGTCAGAGGACAGGGTGGAGCATGGGGAGGAGAGGTCATGGCGGACTCATTGGGTTATAAGCTCTCCGTGCCTCTGTCTGCTCACTGGTTAGAGGGGAGTTGTGACACCCAGCTTGCAGGGCTCTTGTGAAGATGCTGAAGTCACACCCGGGCACCCTGTAACCCACTTATGGTTTCCTTGACACAGATCTGCGGCCCCTGGATGTGCTGGCAGAGGCGGTCCCTCCCGATGGCTCTGCGGTCGGGGTCAGGGTGATTCAGGCTCAAGGCGCACAAGGACTCCAGCTGTCAGCTGCCGCACCCCATGCCCTGAGCTTCCCTGCCTCGAGGATTTTCTTCAGATGTGACTTCTTCCCGGAAGAATTTTCCATCGTTGTGACCTTGAAAGTCCCCAGCCTTCCCCCTAAGGTCAGTGACCCCTCCTGCTCTACCTGTAGAATGACCCCTGTGCCGTTGAATGTTCCCAATGCCAGAGTGTGCAGAGGGCACAACTAGCCCATCAAGAGGTCAAGAGTGGCTGGCCCTGGTAATACTGAGGTGCCCATTGCTGTGAGTGTGCGGGCAGAGCCTGTGTGACCATCACCAGGAGTCTGTACAGCAACCGTAACTTTCTGGTGTGCTGAGCTGTCAAAGGCGAGAGATGATGCCACAGTTTTTAGTTTGACATCCTTTGGCAGGAAATATGAACAAAACAAAACATACCTTCTGGGGTCTGGTTACCTGTGATTTGCAGTCCCATCCACCCCATATCCAGCTAACATCCCCACCCTCTCCTGCCAGGACGGGAGTGCTCTGGAAGGTTCTGCAGGGTCCGGGAGAGGCACTTGCTAGGCGTGTGACCCATGCTTCACGTTCCAAGTCAGGATTCTCCATCTTCTCATAGCAGTGTCCATGCAGGCTCAGTCGTGTCCGACTCTCTGCGACCCCATGGACTGTAGCCCACCAGGCTCCTCTGTCCATGGAATTTTCCAGGGAAGAATACTGGAATGGGTTGCCATTTCCTCCTCCAGGAGATCTTCCCAACCCAGGGATTGAACCCACATCTCCTGTGTCTCCTGCATTGGCAGGTGGATGCTTTATCACTGAGCAATCTGGAACGCCCCATCCTTCCATAACCGGGACTCTTGCTGTGGGTTTTCTGTTAACTGTGATTCCATCCTGATACTCCCCAGGGACTTATGCTCGCTCATCCTCTCTGCTTTCATTCCATGCAATCTACCTGCAAACCCAACTGCTGAGTTTTCAGCTCCAGCCATTGTGTTTTCAGTCTTCTATTGTCCATTGTCTTCTATTTTATGTAATTTCCAGTTCTCAGGTAAAAGTCCTTGTCATGTCAGCTACTTTCTTGAACAAGATCCAATCCACAGGTCTCCCAGAAAATTGACTGCATCTCTTTATTTTCTGTGATTCTCAGTAGCTTTCTTAAACAGGTTTGTTGAGCTGTGATTCAGATATCTGAGGTGCACATATCACGGGCGTCAGGTGCAGTCAACCGCCAGGTGCAACCCTCACCACAGCCTGTGGCAGCTCATGCCTGTTAGCTCAGAAGGACACCCTTAGCCCATCAGTCCCCACCCTTCACCCCACAGCCCTACGCAGCAACCCACTGATGCTACATTACCTTTGGGTTTGCCTGGACATTTCATAGAACTGGAATCGTATAATATATGGTCTTTGTGACTGGCTTATGTAGTACATGTTTAGGGGTCACCTGTGTTGTAGTGTGCATTAGTGCTTCATTCCTTTTGGTGGCCACGCCACAGATTACTGTGAGCATATACCACATTTTGATCACCCCATCCATCCCTGATGGACATTTGGCTTGTTGCTATCTTCTGGATGTGACAAATAATGCTCATGTGCGCATTTTGTAGGGGCATGGGTTTTCGTTTCTCTTGGGTATATGCTTAGGAGTGGAGTTGATGGCTCTTTCGTCAAAGGGCTAACACTTTGGAGACTGCCAGACTGTCTCCCAAAGTCACTCACCATCTGCCATCACCCCAGCCCTGGATGAAGGTTACAGTTTCTCCACATCCTCCCCAACCCTTGTTGTTATCTGACTTTATTATTCTAGTGACCTTTGTGGGCACGAAGCAGTATCTCACTGTGGCTTTGATTTCATTCCCCTGATGAGTAGTGATGGTGTGTATTTTTTCATGTGCATGCTGGCCATTTATGTCTCTTCTTTGGAGGAATGTCTATTCAAGTCCTCTGCCTAGTTTTTAATTGGATTATTTGCCTTTTAAATTGTTGTGTTATGCGAGTTCTTTATATATTCTAGATATAAGTTCCTTGTGCTATATAGGATTTTCAAATATTTTCTTCCATTCTGTGGATTGTATTTTCACTTTCTTGATGGTCTCCTTTGAAGTACAAAACATTTTAATTTTGATGAAGTCATATTTACCTATTTTTTTCTTGCTTGTACTTTTAAAGCTGTATCTTAGAATCCAGTACCAAATCTGAAGACTTGAAGCTTTATCCCAAAGTTTTCTCTAAGAGCTTTATAGAATTAGCTTTTCTAAAAAAAAATTTTTTAAAAATTCTGGTTGTGCTGAGTCTTCATTGCTGACACAGAGGCACACAATTATGTATTGATTAGTTGATGAAAATGAGACCGGACACCCGCAGGAACCAGAATCTTTGTTTCCCCTAGAAGCAGAGGTCCAGTGTTTGCAGTGACTTTCTACAGCATAATAAGGAGCATTAACTCTGGTTGGCTTTACACCTTCTGTTTCACTTTTTTGCTCCTTATTTCAGGCCTTTCCATAATTGAGTTCCTCTTTGGGCTTCCCAGGTGGCTCAGTGGTAAAGAATCTGCCTGTCACTGCAGGAGAGGCAGGTGCAATCCCGGTCAGGAAGATCCCCTGGAGAAGGAAATGGCAACCAACTCCAGTATTCTTGTCTGGAAAATCACATGGACAGAGGAGCCTGGTGGTCTACAGTCCATGGGGTTGCAAAAGAGTTGGGTGCAGCTTTGTGACTAAACAACAACAAATCCTCCTTTACTGTTTTTCTTTTACTTTTAGTAAATATTTTCCAATATAGTATTCTATTTCTTTAATGATTTTCTACCATATTTAAAAAAATTTCCCTTAGTGTTTGCTGTAGGGAAACCATATTTTTATTTAAGTTATCAGAATCAACTTCTGATTTATACTGACTCAATTCCAGTGACATATGAAAACATTGCTCCATTTTATATATAATCCTATTCCTTCCTATCTTTTCTGTGGTCCTGCTGTTACAATATTACACCTTAAAGTGTTAAACTCAAACTATATGTGGTTATAATTACTACTTATTATACTTTTATGATTTTTTAAGAAGCTTAGAGAAGAAAGGAAAGCAATATATATTTAAAGCTTGTTTTATGCTAACTATTTTATTGTTTCTGGTTCTCTTCACTTTTTCCTGTGGATCTGAGTCATCATCTGCTGTCATTTTCTTTGCCCAATATAGCTGTGTTCCCATGTGCCTCTTTTGTGCTGATGTTGTCAAATATATTACATTTCTAGGAACTGTATGCCCAACAATGCATTGCATACGTATTGTTTTATATAATGCTTTATACATATATTATTTAAATTGTGTTAAATAAATTAAGAGAAGAAACAAAAATGAATTAAAAATTTTTTTTGTAATTATATGGTTACCTTTACTGGTGCTCTTTGTTTTTTTCCTGTGGATTAGAATTTCTGTCTGGTTGCCGGCTTCTTTGGTATGTTCTATAAGATCAATCAACTAATAACAAATTCTCTCTATTTTTATCTGGGAATATATTTTTCCTCTGTGTATTAAAAATGGCTTGTTGTATATAGGATTATTGATTGACAGGTTATACTTTGAGTAATTTGAAAATACATGGTCCTATTGACTCTGGTCTCCATTGTTTCCGATGGGAAGTCAGCTGTAAGTCTTACTGGGATTCCCTTGTGAGTGACTCAGCATTTTTCTCCTTCTGCTTTTGAAAAATTCTCCATGTTTTTGACTTGCAGTGTATTTACTGGGATGTGTCTGTTTGTGATTCTTATGTATGTATCTTATTTGGAATTTATTCAACCTCCTGGATGTGTAGATTAAAGTTGTTCAGTACATTTATACAGTTTTAACCTATTATTTCTTTAAGGTAATATTTCTCCATTGTGGTCTGACTGCCATGCAGTCCTCCAGTAGAGCCCCCAGCCCCACCCATCAGAGGTCAGTGAAGGCTGGAATTCGGAAGCCCACTGGCCCCTGACAAGTCCTCTATGGAATCTGGGCACTAGCTGCAGACAAGGGCATCACCAGGTCCTGCCCTTACCCCTTCAGAAACCTGGAAGAACACAATGGCTGAAAACTGGACACACAGGACCATGGCCTGATGCCACTGTGCTCACTTGGTCATGGCTGTAGATGGAGTACTGGAGACACACTGCGCAGGCGTCTGTGCACAAGGAGCATGGGCAGTCAGGCCCTCCTGCTGACGTCTGCTGTGACAGACTCCAGGGCCTCATCCTGGTGACCTCCTACCAGCCAACAGGGTCCTTGTGGGAGGAGATGTTGTTCTAATCAGCACCCAGGGCTGCAGGAGCCCCTGACATGGTCTGGACTGTGAGGAGAGCAGAAAGGTGTAAGCATTAAGACTCTTGTGCAGCTTCTACAAAAGCTCAGGTGCAGTGCAGCAAAAGGCAATTGCTCGGGTGGTCATTCTGGGCTAGCCTGCGTCTGCATCCGAGCCCTTCTCTGTGAGCCAGTCTCTGTCCCAGGTGGACAAAGCCTCTCACATCTGCCCCAGGGTTTACTCCCAGTAGACACAGGTTCCCCCACCTCCCCCTACAACCAGCAGTATCAGCTCACAAAGCGCAACCTGTTCTATCAGCTCACACCCTGCAGCCAAGCCAGTGGGGAAGGGCCAGACATGTCCACTCCTGAACAGACCTCCCTTCTCTCAAAGCCCTGATTCTGGGATTGGCTCTTGTCCCTTCCTTGGGACTAGAAGTTTAATTTACAAGAGCAGCTATTGTCCCCACTGGGGCAGAGGGCCATTCCTCTCAGAAAGTCACCTGACTGCTACTGACCTTGGAAATGCATCAAACGTTTTCCTATTATGTTTCCTCTGAACACAAATATGGGCAGGATGTCCGTGCCTCCACTCAGGAGCCTCACCAGCCAAACGTATTTACAGTGACGGGTGCTGCCAAAACAGAGCATGACGCTAAACAAAAACAAGGAAGGAAAGACTTCATCAAGCTGCTCCCAGAACACCACACAACACATAGGAGAGGTATAAAGCTGGGCATCTCTGGGCACTCACACACATACTCACTCACACTCACATCCTCACCATCCTCCAGCCACAAACCCCACCATGGCCTTCTCCACCCTGTCTGCCTGTTCCAGCGACCTGAGCTACAGCAGCCGGGTCTGCCTGCCCGGGTCCTGTGACGCCTGCTCCGGCTTTTCGTGGCAGCTGGACGACTGTCCAGAGAGCTGCTGTGAGCCCCCCTGCTGCGCCCCCAGCTGCTGCGCCCCGGCCCCCC
>ML664152.1:2191276-2253987 GCA_007570785.1 Antilocapra americana
CCCGGCCTCCTGTGTGTCCCTGCTCTGCAGGCTTGCATGCCCCCACCCTGCTTGCTGCCCCCCAGTCTTGGTCTCAGAGCCCTGCTGCTGACCTGGCCAGTCACTCCAGGACCAGCCAGGCTCAGGTTCCACCTGTGACTTGGTCCTCTGTCCTGACCTAGGCTGAGTGGCTACCCTCACTCAGGACATTTTCCCCGATTGTCTTCACTGTCCTGACCCACTGAACTCTCATTCCTGCCCCAGGATCCCCAGCCTCACAGCTCTCTGTGGCTCCTGCCTCCAGGAGTCTCCTCCAGCTTTCTCTGGGTCACCTGTCCGCTACCACTCAGGTCCTGTATCTGATGCACTTGGCCTCAACTTCCAACCTGTCAGCACGCCCTCAGGCACCTGGATAAATAAACTCACTTCGTCACCTGATCTCCTCCCTTCATGTGATTCTCTGGTGGAGTGGGTGCAGGAGTGGAAAGAAACACGATGTGACCTGTCTCTTGTCTCCTCCAGCCTCGAGTTTTTCTGGCAGTAAGTGAGTGTGTTAATCACTCAGTCATATTAGACTCTTTGAGACCCCCATGGACTGTAGCCCACTAGGCTCCTCTGTCCATGGAATTCTCCAGGCAAGAATACTGGAGTGGGTTGCCATTCCCTTCTCCAGGGAATCTTCCTGACTCTGGAATCGAACCTGGATCTCCTATGTTGCAGGCAGGAGTCACCGGGGAAGCCCTGGCAGTAAGTGACTGAGGCCCCGAAGGGCAGTGGCCTGACTCCTCTGGGCAGGGTGACCAGGTGGGGCTCTTGCTTCTCCAGAGAGTCAGTGCCTGCTCTGGCCCTGGCCCGTGGCTGGTCCCCTGCAGACCTTTCATGGTCTAGGAGTTTCTCAACCTCCCTGAACGCTTCTTCCCACTTGACACATATGGGCAAACTGGCCCCTCCATGTGGGTGGCCTAACGACCCCATGTAATACAACCTGTATGTGGCCAGGGTCACCCCTTTTGGTCTGCCAGTGGGTCTGCACTTTCAGTAGAAATGTGGTAGGAGGGGTGAGGGCTGCTCCAACCGTGTGAGGTGAGAGGGCCTGGATGACCTTCCCACCTGACTGATCCAGAGAGCTAACAAGGTCAGGACACAGGATCTTGAGATTCTGGACTTGAGGAGGACAGCAGGCCCACCTGGAAGGGGAAAGAAACAGAGTGGGTCTCACAGCTGCCCAGCTCACCACCTCGAGAAGGATTCCAGGACCCAGGCCAGAAACCCAAGTGGGGTGCCATGGATCCCTCAGTTTTAGAGCTGGTCTGCGAGTTGGGGGCAGCGTGGGGCAGCTAGTGTCTGGGGTCAGGATGCCAGAGAGAAGAAAGCTGTTCTGAGGAACTCCCCCGTCCACAGAGGGTCTCCCTTAAGTGTCCCCTGAGAAATGATAAGCAAACAGGTGTGAGGCTGAGCCTGGGAAAACATGTAAAGTTAGCTGGACTGATTCGCAGAGATGAAAGGACCTGCCCCCACCTGCCTTATGGAAATATTCATAATTCTCAGGACATGGGTTGGCTCTTCCAAAGGATGTTGTCTCAGCTCTGGGATAAAATAGTAGGAATGGAAGAGAAGAAATTAGCACAGACTCCGCAGATATTAAAAGGGATGCAATAAGCAATTGAGGTGGAGTGGACTCATTCCTTGAAGGCACAAATAACTTAAACTCACTTAAAAAAACCCAGATCTCCTTAATTGACCTGTATCAACTTAACATATCTTGCTTTTTAGGGCAGTTTTAGGTTCACAGCAAAACTGAGTGGGAAGTACAGAGTTCCTATATATCCCCCTGCTCACACATGCACAGCCTACCCCACTATCAGTATCTTGTAGTTTGATGCATTTGTTACAAATGGGCTACATTCGTTAGAATGGATAAACCTACACTGACATATTAATGTCACCCAAAGTCCATAGTTTATGTTAGATTTCACTCTTGCTGTTGCTAAGTTCTACGTGTTTTGATAAATGTATTATACCACATATGGACCATTACGAAATAGCTTCCCTGCCCTGAAAATCCTCTGTGCTCCATATATTCATCTCTTCTTCCCTGCTAACCCCTGGCAACCACTGATCTTTTTACCAACTCCATAGTTTTGTCTTCTGCAGAATGTCATATCCTTGGTTGAAACCATCAGGAATGGAAAGTTTTCAGACTGGCTTCTTTCACTTAGTAACGTGCACTTAAGTTTCCCTCATGTTTCTTCATGCCTTGATGGCCTTTTTTCTATTTTTTTACTGAGGTAAAATATTCACAACACGAAGTTTATAACCTTAACCACTTCAAAGTGTACAGTTCAGTGGTATTAAGTACACTCATAACCCTGTGTAACCACCACCACTATCCATACTAAGAACTCTTTATCTTGCAAGACAAACTCTATACACGTTAAACAACCATTCCCATACTTCCTTTCTCACAGCCTCTGGAAAGTATCATTCTACTTTTTGTCTCTAAAGTATTTTGTGTAACTGAAATCACAAAGTATTTGTCTTTTTGTAACTGGCTTATTTATCTTACCATAATGTCCTCATGGTTCATCCATAATAGTGGCAGATTTACTTCCTTTTTAAGGGTGAATAATATTCCATTCTATGTGTACACCACATTTTGCTTATCCATTTATCCATCAGTGAACACCTGAATTGCTTCCACTTTTAACTATTGTGAAAAATGCTTCTATGAAGGTGGTTTTACAAATATCTCTTCAAGATTCTGCTTTCAATTCTTTTTGGCATATACCCAGTAGAATTACTGGATCATACAGTAATTCTACTTTTAATTTATTGAGGAACCATCATGCTGATTTCCATGTAGCTCTACCAGTTCATGTTCCCACCAACAGTGTACAAGCGTTCCAGTTTCTTCACTTTCTCACCCATATTTGTTTTTTTTACATAAATGGTCATTATACCAGGAGGTGTAAGGTGGTACCTCATTGTATTTTTGATTTTCATTTCTCTAATGATTAGTCATATTGATTATATTTTCATGTGCTTACTGGACAATTGTATATCTTCTTTGGAAAAATGTCTGTTCATGCCCTTTGCTCAATTTTGAGTTAGGTTTTTTGTTGTTGCTGTTATTGAGTTTTAGGAGTTCTCTATACATTCTGGATATCAATCTCTTATCAGATATATGATTTTCAAATGTTTTCTCACATTTTTTTGAGTTACCTTTGTTCTCTGTTGATACTACATTTTGATGAAAAATATTTAAAAATTTCATGAAGTGCAGTTTTTACATTTTCTTATGTTGACTGTGTCATCGGTGTCATATCCAGGAAATGACTGCCAAATTCAAGGTTGTGAAGTTTTCTTCAAAGAGTTTTAGAGTTACAGATCTAACATTTAGATTGAGGATCCACTCTGAGTTAATTTTGTGAATGATGTTAGGTATGGATCTAGCTTCATTCTTATCCATGTGACTATCCAATTTTCCTAGAACCATTTGTTGAAAAGACTGTCTTTTCTCCAGTGAATGGACTTAATGCCCTTGTCAAAAACGATTTGACCTAAAGTGTGAGGGTTTATTTTTGGATCTTGTATTCTCTTCCATTGTGATTTTGAATTAGCACTTGCCTGGGGCTTTGGACCGAGGGAGGAGCTGATTCTGGTGGAACCGGAGTTTGGGGGCCTGTATGGTCTGCTGGGGGTGTGTCTGCGTTTGTCAAAACTCAGAGAACTGCATATGGCAAAGAGTGGGTCGAAGGCCAGAGGGGTAGGCAGCAAACAGGAACTTGCTTCTACAGGGTCAAGTCAATAGACTTCCTCTCCCTTCATCTGCTTTTTGCTGACTTTGTTATTATTTTTTATATTCTGCCTGCCTTTGGGCTCGCTCTTTTTCTGGACCGTGTACTCTCAAGGTGGTTTTTGTAGACAGTGTACGAGTGGCTTCTTTTCAGAATAGCTGTCTTACCCTAAATGGTCTAATCTCCATCCCCCTGATAATCCGCTTCCTCAGACTTCCAAGATTTGGTTCCACTGTCTTCAGGTATGTTGATTGGCTGAGAGAAGTCAAATGCCAAACTCTCTGGAAGCTTTTAAGCTGTTGCCTCGTATTTGATGTCAGACATTTCACCAGTGTGTCAGATAACACACCATTTTCCATTCCTCTTGTCCTGTCTTTGATCAAAGTTCCAAATCTGAAGCACCGTGTTTCTTTCCCTTCTCTCTGGAAAATGTTGTTTCTCCCTTTGCTGCGCACGTTCTCTCTCTAGAAACCCCGTCAGATGGAGCTGGAACTTCCCTCCATCCTGCTCTGTGCTTGAGGCATGTCTTGGTTCTTCTCACTTACTCCTTCTCCTTTTGGCTGGTTTGTTCACTGTTCAGCCCTGGTGCTTGAGGGGAACGTCCTACAGCAGGTGACAGCACTGTCCCAACTTTGAGCTCCGCGGGGCCCAGTCACTGAGATGGGGGGATTCACAGCCCCTTGCTTGCAGAGCCATGGAGACAGGTGGGAGGGGAGCAGCTGGCAGGCACACATGGGTGGGGCTTCGGGACCCTAGATTAGTCTTGTGTTTGCTTAGAGAACCTCACAGCTCAGGGGTGATCCAGCCCTCAAGGGACCCCAAGGGACCCTAGATTAGTCCTGTGTTCCTCAAGGGACCCTAGATTAGTCTTGTGTTTGCTTAGAGAACCTCACATAGCTCAGGGGTGATCCAGCCCTCAACCAGGACATGCATTTTACAAGCAGCAAACTCTTGTGTAAATAAACAAGAAGTAATAGGGGCTCAAAACACCAACAAGGAAAGGGAAGCCTCAGGGAGCCTTCAGCTGGACCAACACACACCTGGATGGGGTATAAAAGGCCCACAGCCCTGAGCAGCACTCACACACTCACTCACTCACTCACACACACTCACATCCTCATCCTCCTCCAGCCCCACCGCCTCCACCATGGCCTTCTCCACCCTGTCTGCTTGCTCCAGTGACCTGAGCTACAGCAGCCGGGTCTGCCAGCCCGGGTCCTGTGACTGGCAGGTGGATGACTGTCCAGAGAGCTGCTGCGAGCCCCCCTGCTGCGCCCCCCGCTGCTGCGCCCCGGCCCCCCGCCTGACCCTCCTCTGCACCCCAGTGAGCTGCGAGTCCAGCACCTGCTGCCAGCCAGCCTGCAGCAGCTCCTGCCCGGCCTTGTGCTGCCAGCAGTCTAGCTGCCAGTCCTCCTGCTGCACCTCCTCCCCCTGCCAGCAGGCTTGCTGTGAGCCCGTCTGCTGCAGGCCCGTCTGCTGCATACCTGTCTGCTGCAGGCCTGTCTGCTGTGAGGCCTCCCCCTGCTCAGCCCCCTCCCCCTGCTGCAGACCCTCCTCCTCCGTGTCCCTCCTCTGCCATCCTGTGTGCCGCCCTGCCTGCTGCGTGTCCACTTCCTCCTGCCAGCCCCACTGCTGCCGCCCGGCCTCCTCCGTGTCCCTCCTCTGCCAGCCTGCATGCTCCCGCCCAGCCTGCTATGTCCCAGAGCCCTGCTACTGACCTGGCAAGTCACCCGAGGGCCAGCCAGGCTCAGGTCCCACCTGTGACTTGGTTCTCCCAGCCTCCCTCTGTCCTGACCTGGGCTGGGTGGCTGCCCTCACTCAGGACAGGGTCCCTGATGTCTTCACTGTCCTGACCGACTGACTTCTCACTCCTGCTGCAGGAACCCCAACCTCACGGCTCCCAAGGCTCCTGCCTCCCAGGAATCGCCTCCACTGCCTCTGGACCACCTGTCCCCCTACCCCTTCAGGTCCTCTGTCTGGGTCACTTGGCCTCGACTTCCAACCTGTCAGCACCCCCTTGAGCACCTGGGTAAATAAACTCACTTCATCACCTGATCTGCTCCTTTCATCTCACCTTCACTGAGGGTAAAGGCAGGGTTTTAACCAGACACTGGTCTCCTCCAGCTACAAGTATTCTAGGGGTGAGTGACACGCCACCAGAAGGGCGGTGGCCTGACTCCTCTGGGCAGGAGCACTGGGTGGGGCTCCTGCCCTTGCTGGGAAGGGCCAGGTTGCTCAGATCCTGTGGTCCTGGGAGGTGAACGTGTGGGAGTGGAGGTGTCTGTTGCTCCCAACCCCCGCCTTGCCCCAGCCACCACGGAGAGCATTTTGTCCTGCGGTGCCCTCAGGCACACACTCCTAAGAGCTGGCCCCGGGAGACCCTTTTGGGGAGGTAAGCACAGGGGCCACGAGAGTTCCCTTGGCGCTGGAAGAGCCAGAGGCCAAGTGACCCAAACTGCTCACATGGAAGTTACTAAATTAGCTGTTAAATTAAACATGAGGATCATAAAGGCTCTCCACTTTAGCATAATACTTGCATGAAATTTCACTCATACTTTCACATGGGCAAAGATTGCTAAAAGATTATATTCTATATTTTACATATCTGCTTAGCATTCAGATTTAATCACTTTCGATTCTTTACCTTTTTGCGATATTAGGCTAGAAATTGTTGTTCAGTCATTAAGTTGTGTCCGACTCTTTGTGACCCCATGGACTGCAGCATGCCAGGCTTCCCTGTCCTTCACTATTTCCCAGAGTTTGCTCAAACTCATGTCCATTGAGTCAGTGATGCCATCCAACCATCTCATCTTCTGTCATTCCCTTCTCCTCCCGCCTTCAATCTTTCCCAGCATCAGGGTCTTTTCCAGTGAGTCGGCTCTTCGCATCAGGTGGCCAAAGTATTAGCGCTTCAGTTTCAGCATCAGTCCTTCCAATGAATAATCAGGGTTGCTTTCCTTTGGGATTGACTGGTTGGATCTCCTAGCTGTCCAAGGAGTCTTCTCCAGCACTACAGTTTGAAAGCATCAATTCTTCGGCACTCAGCTTTCTTTATTTTTAGGCTAGAAATGAACAGACTCTAAGTTGCACTGAGAGACAGTCAAGTATGTATGGTCTGTGTCTGTTGTTCAAGCTGGAAAGTGGTGCTCAGCTGGGGTTGCTGGTATTTGGAGACGGTGATCATGCAGGTTGTGAGAGGTTTTTAAAATTGTGGTAAAATACATGTAAAGTGGAATTCCCCTTCTAGCCCTTTTTAAGTGTATGGCTCAGTGGTACTAAGGACAGTCACACTTGTGCAGCAATCACCACCACCCACCTCAAGAACCTTTTTTATCCTCCCCAAAATGGACCTCTACAGACACTGAATAATAGCTCCCCAACACCCCATAAAGAAAGCTGAGAGCTGAAGAATAGATACTTTTGAACTGTGGTGTTGGAGAAGACTCTTGAGAGTCCCTTGGACTGCAAGGAGATCCAACCAGTCCATCCTCAAGGAGATCAGTCCTGGGTGTTGACTGATGTTGAAGCTGAAACTCCAATACTTTGGCCACCTGATGTGGAGAGCTGACTCTTTTGAAAAGACCCTGATGCTGGGAAAGATTAAAGGCAGGAGGAGAAAGGGATGACAGAGGATGAGATGATTGGATGGCATCACCGACTCAATGGACATGAGTTTGAGTAAACTCTAGGAGTTGGTGATGAACAGGGAGGCCTGGAGTGCTTCAGTTCATGGAGTCACAAGGAGTTGGACACGACTGAGCGACTGAACTGAACTAAACATCTCTAGCCCCTGGTACCCACTCTACTTTCTGTCTCTGACTCTGACCCCTTCAGTGGTCTCATATGAGTGCATTATAAACTAGTTGTCCTTCTGTGACTGGCTTTAATGTCCTCAAGGTTCATCCACACTGATGTCAGAACTTCCTTTTTAAGGTGGAATAATATCTCATTGCATGAATGCACCTCATCTTACTTATCTGCTTCTTCATTGATGGACACTGGTTGCTGTGATATTTTAACTATTGAGAGTAATGCAGGTAAAACAGGGATGTACAACTGCCTCTTCAGGACACTGCTGTTGGTCCTTTGGGGTGTCTGCCAGAAGTGAAATTGCTAAGTCAGATGGTAATTCCACATAAATTTTTAAGAGGAGTCTCCTTACTGTTTTATTTTTTTGTTGTTGTTTCTTAATTGGAGAGCATATACTCTGAGAAACCCACTGTTCGAAAAGCCACATGTACCCCGACGTTCCTTACTGTTTTTTATCCATGTTACCACTGCTCCATTTTCCATCCCCACCAACAGTGCACAGGGCCTCCAATTTCCCCACGTCCTCGCCAACACTTGCAGTTTTCTGTTTCACTGACAGAAGCTGTCCTCAGGAAGAGGAGCGCTTTGTTTGGTTTTATCAGACTGGTTACTGCCTCAGGCATTGCAGTCTGGAGGCACCCCCCCCCCCCCCCCCTCACCTGCCCCCCCCCCCCCCCCGCCCGCCCCCCCAATCCCCCGCCCCTCACTTCACCCGCCCCGCCCCTCACCTCACCCACCCTGCCTCTCAATGCCCCGCCCCTCACCTCACCTGCCCCGCCCCGCCCCCTCTCTTGCAGAAGAACGAGTACCTGCTGGCGGTGGTGGCCGAGGAACGGGACTCGCTGCTGCTGGGCCTGCGCTACTCACCCACCCAGCTGCATTTCCTCTTCCTCAGCGAAGATGGGGCAGGTGCCTGGCAGACCCGTGTGTCCTTCCGCAGCCCGGCTCTGGTGGACGGCCAGTGGCACGTGCTGGTCTTGGCCGTGTCCGAGGGCTCCTTTTCGCTCACTACGGACTGCGGCCCCGCCGTGGACATGTAGGTACTGCGACACCCTGAGAGGGTCGCCTGGGGCTGTGAGCTGCCTGGCAAGGTGGGTCCACAGAGCCAGCCGGTAGATGTGGCCGCCCCGGGACGGCCCCGGGCCTGAGCCCTGGCAGATGCGGTCAGGCTGGAGGAGGAGTGCCAGGCTCCACTGGTGAACCTGGAGCTGCCCCGCTAGAAAAGCGGTGGGTGGGGGCGCACAGGTGGGAAGGGAGCGTAAGCCTGCCCGTGTCCTCGCTGGGTGGATTGGACTTGACCGGGTGAAAGCACTGCTAAAGAGTTGGTAGCATCGCTTAAAGGCCCAGAGGAAGGTCAGGGTGAACTCTGGCACCAGGAGCCCAAAAGGAGCTGCAGCTGATCCAGCCCAGGGCTCCCCCCCCCCCCTGCCAATATGTATGTATTTATTTTTGGCTCGATCTGTTTTCCGTTGCCCCAGCAGGTGGGATCTTGCCTCCTGGAGCAAGGCCTTCTGTTTAGTTGTGCCCCTGGCTCCAGAGTTCTGGGGCCCAGTAGTTGTGTGCACAGGCTTAGTTGCCCCACAGCATGTGGGATCTTAGTTCTCGGACCAGGGATTAAACCCATGTCCCCTGCGTTGGACGGCAGGTTCTTAACCACTGGACCACCAGGGAAGTCCTGAGGCGCAGGTCTTGCTTTATGACTTTCAACCCATCATTTAACCTCTCTAACTATTTCCTTTTCTGGGATGAGGGAATAAATAGTCAGCAAAACTCCCATGTAAAAGTGCAGAACAACCTTCATAGCTTTGACACAACCCCAGGCATGCTCCAGACTAGAAATTGTTCAGTCTCAACTCCGGCCACATCTTCCTATACCCCCTGGGTCACCAACAAGGTGAACCCCCTCCAGCTCTGACACCATCTGTCCCTTCATCCTGGGCTCAGAGGAGAGTGGCAGCCTGGGAACCCCATGTAGACAGAAGCCACTGGAGGCCTCTGTGAGATGGAGAGGGGCCACTGAGCACTTCTGCAGCAAACGCTTCTGTAGAAGACCCTGTCCTGAGGCAAAGCATGTCCCCCGAATTCACACCTGCCAGAACTGGGAATGGGGCATCGTTTGGATGCAGCATCCCTGCAGGGATAAACAAGCTCAGTTGAGGTCATGCTGGAAGAGGGTGGCCCTGAGTCAGTGACTGGTGACCTGATGAAAAGAGGAGCAGAGGAGAGGCTGCATGATTTGGTCACAAGCCAGGAGCTCCAGGAGCTGAAAGAGACTCCCCTCCAGTCTTCAGAGGGAACACACCCAGCTGACACCCTGATCTCAACTTCTGGCCTCCAGCACCATGAGGGAACACACGTCTGTTGTTTAAGGCACCCAGTAGGTGGAGCTCATCACAGCTGCCCCTAGACACTGATACAGCCGCACGGTGCTGCCCACTGTCCTTTCTGCATAAGTGGCCTAAAGTCTGCTCTCCCATGGCCCTAAAACCACCCTCCAATATTTTCAGAATGGCTGATATGCCCTTCCCAGCCACCCTATCTGTGCGAGGAGCCCGGTTCTTCATCGGCAGTAGGAGGAGGACCAAAGGCCGGTTCACGGTAAGGCTGAGGCACTACCCACCAGGCCCTCCCAACACCAGTGAGCCTGGGGGCTGTCACCACTGGCCTTGCATCCCGATGCTCTAATTAAACAGCTGTGTGTGACAAATGGGACTGGGGAGCATAAGGGCTCAGAGGAGACCCCTGCTACCCAAGCACGCTCCCCTACAGGCCATTTGCACCTGCTGTACCCTCCTCCTGGAGCGTGAATCCCCAGTCCTGCCATGGCTCACTCCAGTGACCTTGGGGCCTTGCCTTGTGCCCTTGTACCATGAAGGACTTGCCCATCCCTGAGAAGGTGCCCCCATACCCAACACTCTTATCTCCTCTCTGGATGGTCTTTGTAGCCATGACCTCCTTCAGACCAGCTGTGTATTTGGTCATTGCCTGTCTCATCGTTAGAGTGTGGGTGGGGGGACCTTGCTCAGTGAGGATATGGACTTTTGTTTCTTGCTGTGTCCAGTGTTGAGAACCATGCCTTGTACATAAGAGGTGAGATCTGAATATTTACCAATGGCATGCTTGGATGGATGGATGGATGGACAGCTAGATGGATGAACAGAGTAATAGAAAGATGGATGGTAGATGGGCAGATAGGAGGACAGCTAGGTGAACACACAGATGAATGGATGTATAGATGGATGGATGAATGGGCATTTGGGTGGGTGGATGGAAGAATGGATGGCTGGACAAAGAGATGGGTGGATGAACAGAGAGATGAATAGATGGATGGGCAGATAAGTGGACAGATGGACGAATGAGTGGACATATAGATGAATGACCAATGCACCCAATCACTCTAGGTCAGTCCATAGGAAGAACCTGTTCTGTGGTGTAATCACCTTAGAACCGTGCACAGCTCTCCACCACTGCCCCCAGTGCCCCCTAACCTACAGGCAGACACCTCTCTCTTGACCACTCCTCCCTCAGGGTCTGGGTCGGCTGAGCCCAGGAGTCGTCGGGCCCTCCAACAGCACAAGTCTGAGTGCCCTGCCCCTCCCTCTGCAGGGCCTGGTGAGGCAGCTGGTTCTGCTGCCTGGCTCGGATGCCACCCCGAGGCTCTGTCCCTGCATGAATCCTGAGCTCGCTGTGCTGTCCATCCCTGCTATCCTGCATGGCCTTACAGGGAAGCCGGAAGACAATGAGGTGCTAAAATACCCCTATGGTTAGTAAGCCCAAACTACCCCTCCCTATGCTGACAGTAGACCCCGAGAGCCTGGTCACTCCAGGTTCCCCAGGCACAAGACAGGAGGGTGCTTATCACGTGGACGAATGGATAGCTGGGGCCTGATGCAGATGACCCCCTCCCTGGGGAGGCAGACGATGCTCTCAGATCCACCCTCCATCTGCAGGGCTCCCTTGTCGGAGCCCTTCCTGGTCCTGTTTAAGCCCTGCAGACAGTGCCCTCAATGGACCACTCATCCCGGCTGAGATCCAGGGCTGAGCTTACACGAATTCCTTCTCTGACTCCCACCTGCCACTCGCTTTGCCCCCAGAGCAGCATCTGGGGCTTGCTCTCCCCTTCCCTCTCCAACAGACACCAAACCTCAACCCCACAGTGGGGACCCCGATCTTCATGAGTTTCAGTTCTATTTTCTGGGACCCCTCAGCCTAGAAGTTCCCCAGCACTGGCGTCTTTCATTTGTGTTTGCACCTCCCCAATGTAAAGTCAGTGTTGACTTTATTTAAGCCATACCCCCAGCCATGGAAAATCCAAAACTCTCTCCCCCAACAACCCCAACTCCTACTGGGGAGGTGGGGAGACCCCTGACTCCCTCACGGGAGGGAGCCTCATGGCCCTTGCTTCACAAGTCAGGGGAACTCCTGAGCAAGTCAGCCCTTAGACCCAGTCTTGGGCCAGCATCCCCAAATTCCCAGAGTCTCGTGACCTCTGGGGTGTTTTCTGGGCTTTGAGTGGAGTCTGAGCCTCAAGGCCTCTTCCAGGCACTTGGCGAGGTTGAGGATGCTCTGTTCCACCGCCTGGCCACTGAGGCCTCAGCTTGTAGGGAGGCCACGTGGCATCATCCAGACAGGGCCGGACCTGGATGAAGCTGCAATGACCAGGAATGAGGGGGTCAAGGTGCCTGAGAACCAAGCAGAAAGAAGTTAGCTGAACCTGTGCCAGTGAGTCTCAGATGGAGGAGAGAGCGAGATGACATGATTACTGAGGGTTCTCAGAGGAGCTGGGGTCTGAGGAAGAACTTGGTGGGCAGGCAGCTGGACTTCAGGGGCATGTCCAGGTCCTATGCACAGATGCCAAGGGCAAGCCCTGGGCTCTCGGGTCTCCCTGCCTCCCAGAGGCCTCGTTGATGACCCTGAGTGGTTCCTGGCAGGAGTGCCAGGGTCACCTGACACCTTTGACTCTGCCTCCCTCTGGGGAGCACATACCCACAGGACATTTGTCTTCTTGTTGCCCTCATCAGAAACCGACATGAAGGTGACGCTGGGACCCCGGCCTCCATGCACCAAAGCGGAGGATGCCCAGTTCTGGTTAGATGCCAGCCGTAAGGGGCTATACCTGTGCGTGGGCAGCGAGTGGGTCTCCGTGTTAGCAGGTGAGACATGCAGGCTCCAGGGGCCTAGGGGTCTTCTCAGAGCCAGCGTTACGTAGGAATAGGGAACGAACCTCACAGAGCAGCGAGCTTGAGTGTTTCACCTGGAAACAAGCGCCTCCCTGGGCCTGACTCGTGGGCTGGCAGGCTCTCATCCATCGTCCCAACTTGGGTAGACCATGGGCCTCCTCCAGGGTGCCCTATCCACTGTCCTCACCCTCTCCTCCCTCTCCGGTCAGATGGGATGTGATGGTGCCCAGAGCCAACGAGTGGTGTTGTTGGCAGGGAGATGAGGAGAGGAGCCATCTGAGGGTGGGGGTCCCTAGCAAATAGGAACTGGCTCCAGGGGGCTAGAGTTTACATACTCTCTAGTTCTCATTTGGGCACAGCTTCTTGTGGAAGCCTGGAACCTTGTGAAATGTCTAATAAGGGCCTGGCATGTCACTTCCATCCAGCAAGTATCCCTGGGGACTCTGCAGGCCCTAAAGCCCATTCGGGGACCAGAATCTCCTTTGCTAGGCCTCCAGGTGAGGGTGACACAAGACTTAGGGCCACTCGCCTGACTTCATGTTAAGGGTCACTGCCCAAGGCCCTGGGGTCATTCTCCGGTGTCATCCATCAGGGCTTCTGTCTGGGAAGCCTTAGCCGGTCTCCGTGTCTCTATCACAAGCCAAAGAAAGACTGGATTATGTGGAGGAGCATCAGAGCCTGTTCACGAACTCAGAGACGCTGGGCATCGAGGTCTTCGTCATCCCTGAGGCCGGGCTTTTTGTAGCAACAGCCAACCGGAAAACCACATCCGCCATCTACAAGTGGACCGATGGCAAGTTTGCTTCATACCAGGACATCCCCACGTACCAGGCACAGTCCTGGAGACACTTCACCATCGGGAAAAAGGCAAGTCCATGTGTGCAACTGTGTCAGTCGTTTTTATCTTGGAAAAACCCACAGAGTCTGAGGGTTGGGGCTCCTTAGGTAGATTTTGGGCTTCCATGGTGGCTCAGATGTTAAAGAATCTGCCTGCAATGCAGGAGACCTGGGTTCAATCCCTGGGTCAGGAAGATCCCCTGGAGAAGGGAATGGCAACCCACTCCAGTATTCTTGCCTGGAGAATCCCTTGGACAGAGAAACCTGGTGGGCTACAGTCCATGGGGAGGTCTCATAGAGTCAGACATGACTGAGTGACTTTCACTTTCACTTATGTAGATTTTATGGTATAGATTTTATGGGGGTTATAGATTTTTCTACTGGTTTCAGAGCCTCATACATGTTCTAAATGGCTTTTCAATCAGACACATCTGCATCTCTTGGTCCAGAATGTGACGGAGAAAACCTGTTCCATTTCCTACGAAATGGACACAAGACCACTTCTGAGACATTTCCCACTCCATGGAGACCCGCCACTGCCTCCTTAAAGCTCTGAGATAATCTGACCTAAGTTCAGTTCAGTCAGTCATGTCTGACTCTTTGTCACCCCATGTACTGCAGCACACCAAGCTTCGCTGTCCATCACCAACTCCCAGAGCTTGCTCAAACTCATGTCCTTCGAGTCAGTGATGCCATCCAACCATCTCATTCTCTGTCATCCCCTTCTCCTCCTGCCTTCAATCTTTTCCAGCATCAGGGTCTTTTCCAATGAGTCAGTTCTTCACATCAGATGGCCAAAGTGTTGGAGCTTCAGATTCAGCATCAGTCCTTCCAATGAATATTCAGGACTGATCTCCTTTAGGATTGACTGGTTGGACCTCCTTGCAGTCCAACGAACTCTCAAGAGTCTTCTCCAACACCACAGTTCAAAAGCATCAATTCTTTGGTGCTCAGCTTTCTTTATTTGACCTAAACAGGAGTGGAAATGGGGCTCCATTCTGGGCTCCCTCTACTGGCCCCATAAACATGGGGGCCACATGCTGTCCTGATGGAGGGGCCAGGTGAGGTGGTGAGGGCTGGACCTGAGGCCTTGGATGGGAGAGCCTGGCAGGCAGCCCCCTTCCTTTCACCAGGACTGTGTCGGGCAGTAGACCACGGGTGGGACTGAGAGGCCTGACCCCTTGAGATAAGCATTTCCTTCCCAGCTCCTTCTAATCCTCCATTCCAAATGACAGAATCCCCGGGCCCTGCTCCCGTAACTGCTCTCAAGTCAGTCACCAACATGCCCAGTTCCAGCCCTGCATACCCCACCCCCAAGGCCCATGCAGTGGGGACAAAACTGAGTGAAACAGACAAATCTCTGCTTCTGGTCCCTGCTGACTGTCAGGGTCCTGCACTCCAGGGCAGTCTGGTGAAGGAGTGACTAGCTCTGTGGTCTTATGGTCGACGACATTTTAAAGATTTTTACTTTTTCATAATAAAAAATAACTTTATATAAAAAAAATTGGAAAATTCAGAAAAATAAGAAAAATCTGTCAGGTCCCCTAAACAGACAGAGGGTCCCTGGGGCTTCTTCAGCCACGGCAAGTGAGCCCCCCACCCTAGGCTTCTGGCTTCTGTCACATCACATGACCCGCCACCTGGGCCTCTGGGTTGTGTCACACGTAGGGTGTTGCCACATGGTCCTCAAGGGTGTGACATACACGTGCTTCTTGACAGACAGCAGGGTGTTACCATCTCTCCTCCTTGTCTGAGTGATGAACTTTGCTGTGCATAGGGCTTTCCCTGGGTTTGAGAGATAGAAACAGAGCTAACAGACTGGTAGACGCGGACCTGGCTACAGGTCTTAGAGTAATTAAGATCTGGAGTCAGTGCCACGTCCTGGGGCTTGCCCAGGCTGCCAGTCCTGGACTCATCCTTTGTCCCGGGGCTCGGCCTCTGTCCCGGGGCTCGGCCTCTGACTCGGGGTTCAGCCTGTGTCCCGGGGCTGACATTAAGAAGCCCAGAGCTCCAGCCCCTCACTTGGATGATGAGAACCCTGTTCTGGTCCTCTCCCCAGATCTTCCTGGCTGTGGCTAATTTTGAGCCGAATGAGAAAGGTCAGGAGTTTTCGGTCATTTACAAGTGGAGCCAGAGAAGGCTGAGGTTCACACCATACCAGAGGGTCCTGACCCACAGTGCCCGAGATTGGGAGGCCTTCGAGGTGGCTGGCGAGCACTTCCTGGCTGTGGCCAACCACAGGGAAGGTAGGGGCTATGGCCTTGACTCTGGGCTGGGCATGATCGCCTGCAGCATTCAGTGTATTTCATTAGAAATGTATAATAGACCTCGCCTGGCTCGCATCCTCAGGCTCTGCTGTATGACAGTGGCGTCTGAAGGTGGACACACCTGAGCACCCTCTCAGCTGTTCAGGTGGGAGGGGTCCCTGCCCCCATCCATTCTGGGCACAAACTCTGTGAGATGCAATGGGTACGTGGGGATAGGCCTCGGAGGGCCTGAGAAACCTGGCTTATGGGCCAGGTGACTGCCCCGAGTGATTGCAGCAAGCCCTTGTGGGGGCTATAATTTAAGGGGGACAGGACCCTGGGGGCAGCTGGCCCTGCAGAGTGTCTCCAGCCTCTGCGGGTTCCAAGGCTGAGTTTACCTGAGTCTACAACCTGCCAGGGAGCTCTGTTGGGGGCTAGGGAGGAGACCCCACCATCACTCATGGGCAGAGGGAACCCAGGAGCCCACTACCAGGTACCTCTGAGGACAATAAGTGTTCCAGGAGAGGCTGGCCCAGCGGGGTGTCGGGGGGGAGTGCCCTAAGGAGCACAATGTGTGGAGAGGTCTGATCTCTGGGGGAGGGAGCATGAAGGGGAAGGCAGGCAGAGTGAAGGGTGAGGCTGTGGAGGGGGTGGGGAGTCCCTCCTTCAACACACTAGATAGTCACAGGGGTCTGGAGTCCCCCAAAGGCTGGGCCACTGAGGGTTCTCATGAGGCACAGAGGCAGGAAGGTCACATGATGGGTACCGTGGCTGGAGACCTGGGAAGGATGCAGGAGATCAGGGTCCAGCTGGACTGAACGGGCTGCAGGGCGTGGGGCAGGGTCCCAGGGGCCTGGTCCCGGGGCACTGGCATGAGGCCGCAGAAGCCTGTCTCCTTCCCTCAATGCCGCTCGGCTTCCAGGCGACAACCATAACATTGACAGCGTCATCTACAAGTGGAACCCGGGGACCCGGCTCTTCGAGGCCAACCAGACCATCGCCACTTCGGGCGCCTACGACTGGGAGTTCTTCACGGTGGGGCCCTACGCCTTTCTGGCAGTGGCCAACGCCTTCAATGGCACATCCACGCAGCTGCAGTCCCACCTGTACGTGAGGCTGGGTGGCTCCTTCCAGCTCTTCCAGTCCTTCCTGGTGAGGACCCTGCATGCCCCATGGCACCCCACACACACCCTTCCCACCCCCAGGCCTGTCCACACCAGGTGCTGCCCCAGAGATCAGGTGAGGGAGCCTGTAGACAACCCCTGGGCATGGAGTTCCTACCAGAACATGTGCTCAGAGGAGTCCCCTGGCCCCCTGGCAGGCCCCACAGTCTAACCCGCCTTTTCGTGGGTGTCAGGCTCTTGTCCTGAGGCAGCTGGCAGCTGGCCCCTGACCTGGCCAGCTGTGGGGACAGCACTGTTCACCTTCTCTGAGATTATGTGTCCCTTAGCTGGTTCCAGCTGTTGTGGGTTGCCTGGCAAAGCATCAGACTGAGGCAGTGAGAGGCTTTATTAGGTGGGGCAGTGCTGAATGCCCAGGTGAACCATGGGTGTACTGACCAGTCCCAGGCTAGTGGGCGGTGTTGGCAGACCCTCCTTAGGCCCCACTGTGGTCTAGGATGATGATATGGGGTCCAGACCCTCCTCTGCCTTCCCTTGACCTCCTCCCTCCAAGCTGCCTGGCTTGTCCCTCTCAGTGTCAGACCCCAGACCAAGCCCTGACACACTCAGGTGCTAAGTCATGTCCAACTCTTTACAACCTCATGGACTGTAGCCCACCAGGCTCTTCTGTCCATAGGATTTTCCAGGCAAGAATACAGGAGCAGGTTGCCATTTCCTACTTCAGGGGATCTTTCTGACCCAGGGATCAAACCTGAGTCTCCTGCATTAGCAGGCAGATTCTTTACCACTGAGCTACCTGGGGAGCCCAAGCCCCCAGGATGACTAAAATCGACAGTCGAGGTCAGCACTTGCATCGTCCTGTCCACGTCATAAGCTCGTTCTTGCAGAGCCAAGGGTGCGTTTTGACCACTCCCTTCTCAGTGGTGGACTGGGACGACCTCCGGGCCAGCCCCTGGGGACAGGCTCTGCACGCAAGTCAGACTCTCTCTTCATGCCACAAGCCCACCACGTGGGACCCCAGGTGCTGCACAGGACACTTTTCCACTACTTCCCAGTTGCTTCTTCCCATATCCCTCCCTCCCTCCCTCCCTCTCCTTCCTTTTGTGGGGGAACAAAATCACCATCTCTGCATATGATGGCATCCCCCGGCTTCTTGCCTCTTCCCAGGCTCCTGTGAGCGCTGCGCCCCCGGTGCCTCCTGGGTTCCACCATACATCGCTGCTGCCCTCGTGGCTGAGGGATCTCTGGTCAGCGCGTGTCCACGAAGAGCCCTCTTCCCCTGCAGCCCTTCTTTCTGGGCCCCCCTGCCTGTGCCATCCAGGCTGACTGTCTCTAGAGCTGACAGTGGTCCCTTTTCTGGAACTTTCCTTTACCACCATCTTTGGCTGGAGCCACCACATCCAATTCTGATCTCTAGTGTCCCAGCTGACCTCAGGTTTTCGAGTGACACCTCAGGGACACCCCCTTCCAGGCACTCCCCCATGCTCCCCACCATCCCTGCAGCCAAGCCAGGTCATGTGACCAACGTCAGCCAATGGGTGCAGAGCAGAGCCGTGTCAGGTCTGGAGTGAGGGGTCACAGCCCACCCCTCACCCTCCGCAGCCACATGGGCCACATGGCCCGATGGCACAACCACAGGCTAGGGAGCTGTGACCTCACCAGCTTCACTCCATGAGAACCACCGTCTGTGGCAGGAAGTACGAGCATTCCTGATGGCTGCATCCCTCTCCCTGCCTGATACATGGTGTACAGGATTTGAGGGTAGAAGTCATTCCCTTGAGGACACTGAGGGCAGCCCCCTGCCTCCCAGAGCCCAGGGGTACAGGGCCCCTGCCTCCCCAGGTGCCCTTGCATTGGCCGTCTCTGCCCCCGGTGCCCACAGGTCTCTCCACAGTGGTTCCCTGTGCCTCTCGACTGCTTTGTTTAAGTGCCCTTTCAACCTGAAGGCGTGCTTTTCCAGGCCTGGGAGATTTTCTTGGTTTTTCTTGATCATTGCATGCCCCAACCCACCCCGGCACACTAGTTAGAGGGCTTTCAGATCTCCTGGGTTGAGTTATCTTTTCAACCTGGATTCTTTCCCTACCTTTATTCTCTGACCATGTTGATGAGCATCTTCTCATAAAGCTAGGAATCGTCCTTCTAATATCCAAGAATTCTTCCTCTTCATGCTGTTCTACATTTACTCTATAAATGTAGTATCTTCTTGAATACCTTTGAAGATCATTACAGTTTTAAAAAATTCTGATTTGTTTCTAGAACCAGCTCAGTTTCTTCCAGTATGAGTGTGTATTTTAGCCTGACTCTCAGTTCCAGGTCCTTTATCACACATCTGGAGGACCCTTTGTTTTCTGTTTATATTTCATGTCGCGCAGGCTAGGGGGCGGCATTGCCACTGGTGGCTTGTGCCCCAGGGAGCTGGGGGGTCTGGTTGAGGCCTTTGATGAGGTGCCATGATGACAACCTTCTAAACTGGCCTCTTGTGCAAACATAGGAGAGGTCAGATAGGATGATAATCTCCAAAATGCACTCCCTGACTGGCTGCAGGAACCCTGTTCATGTCACTTGCCTGGTGTGACAGCCCAGCTAGGGGCCTGTGTGGTTGACCAGAAGGCCGCATGCCAGGCCTCTGTGTTCTCTGGACACCATAGGGAAATGATCAGTCTGAATCTCTCAGAGCAGCATTCGGTTCCTGCCACTGTCTCTCATGCAGGATGTCTCAGATCCCTTCCAGGTTCTGGCCCATCTCCTTGAATGCTCCCCAGTGTACTGGCTCCAGAGCTGTGAGCCCCTGAAACTCTGCATTTTCAGGCAACATCTGGATCTGGCTCCAGACTGTGTTCAGCCTTGCCACAGGCCTCAGACACGGGGCATCCTCAGAAGGGAGACTGGGCTGAGGGGCAGAGGCAGGCCCAACTGAGCCAGGATGGGGGCCATCTGGGCTCCATGCCCCAAACCAGAGCCAGCCCAGGGGTGTGACACTGGCCGGAAGAATCAGCCAGAAGTGCAGGGCAGGGGCAGAGGTGGGCAGAACCACAGTGGCCGTGAGAGGGCGTGTCTCCAGCCGGTGGGCAGAGCTGCCCCAGGAGCTGACTCTGGGGGCTGCAAGGGGGCACTGCTGCTGCCTGTGGCCACACACCTGAGGACCCTGCCTTCTCTTATGAGCCGAGTCTCTTCCTACCCAGTGAGTCCTCAGAACCCACCAGATCCCATTTTCATGTTCTGCCAGCTGTTTTTGTATGGTGTTTAAATCCTCTTAGGTCGTAAAGATGCCTTCATGTGTTTACACTTGGTTTGGAGCTTTGCAGCATCTCTCATGACCTCACATAAGCTTTGAAGCAGGAGAGGCCATGTGTGTAGAGAGGCGCCAACCTCGAGGGGAGCCCTTTCTGAAAGGGTGGCCAGGCAAGGGGTGCAGGCTGCTGGCATTTGTGGCGCTGTGCACATGGACAGCACTGAGGGGGCACCAGGTGGGTCCCTCACCAGTAGGGTGAGTTCAGCTCATGAGGAAGGCTGTGCTCATGCTGGGTCTGCAGCCCAGGGGTGCAGGAGAGACTAGCCATCCACCCTGATGCATTCCCCAGCAACCCCTTCCAGACCTCCCCACCTCTCCCACCAGGAATTCTAGAATCTTCCTCCAGGTGGCAGAGACCAAGGCTCCAACCACTTGGCCTCACCATCTTGGACCAGAGGTGGAAGCTGGGCGTGTCAAGGAAGGATGGGCTTCACCCACAGAGACCCAGCCTCCAGCTGCTGGGATTTCTGCTCCCTGAGCTGTCTGGCTGTGATATCTGTGGTTACAGTCATCAAGTGTGGACTTGGAGTGGAGGGGGTGGGGAAGGGGAGGGGGAGCAGTGGACCAAGACTGGGGGTTGTTGCTGGGAGGGGCCACTGGCAGAAATGAGAACAAGGGCAATGGGGTATTTCTGGCAAGGTGTGGGCTGAGGGCTGACAGGGTCTCTGTGAAGAGGGCCAGTGAAACCCACTGGGAAACCACTTATCAGGGCAGGTGAGGAACAGGCAGAGGAGCTGCCCAGAGTCATCAGTGTTTGAGGAGACAGAGAATGAAGCTGGGGTTTGTCAGAAAGGCAGTGTCCACCAAGAATGTGCGTGCATGCTAAGTCACTTTAGTCATGTCCAACTCTGTGCAACCCCATGGACTGTAGCCTGCCTGGCTCCTCTGTCCAAGAGATTCTCCAGGCAAGAATACTGGAGTGAGTTGCCATGCCCTCCTCCAGGGGATCTCCCCCATCCAGAGACTGAACCCAGTCTCCTGCATTTAGGCAGATTCTTTATCGTTTGAACCACCAGGGAAGCCCCAAGAATGTAAGTGGCCACAAATGAAGGAGGCAGCAGTCTATAAGGAGGGTGTTGTGAGAGTGTCCCCGGTGGTCAGCCCTGGAAGGGACCGGCCAGTGTGCTCACCAGGGCCAAGGCACTTTCTCCTATGCTTCTGGTTTGCTCTGTGAGGCTGGAGCTGGCAGTGGAACAGGCAGCCCAGGGAAGAGCAAGGTGTGGAGGGGTTGCTGTACCGGGGGAGAGCTGGAGGGCACCCCAAAGTTGGCCACAGAGTGTGTTGCCCCCTGCAGTCTCCCAGGAGGGGGCCCCTCTCCCACCTTAGCTAACTGCCCACAGTGTCAAGGGCTGAATCCCTCAGGGTCCTTTGGGACCTGACCTGCCTGCCTTCTCCCAGCAGTGCATCTGGTCCTCCCTCCCCAGGCACTTGGAGACCTGGGTTCTTTGCTCCATCAAAGCCGGAACCCAAGGGCCTCCTGCCCCGCAAGCAATCTGCTGATCACTGGGCGCCCACCCACGCTCTAGGGCACTGTCAAGGGCTCCAGGTGCTGTGGCTGCCAAGTCCCAGAAGCACCCTCCTCCCTCGAGGTGCTCCGGGCCCAGGCAGGTGCGGTGCCAGGGGATTCCAGGGCAGGGCTCCGGGGAATTCCGCTCAAAGGAGGGCAGGAAGGGTCCGCCCAGCCCAGCAGATGCCGGGCTGCCTTTCTCTGGTGCCAGGTAGGACTTGGCAGAGCTGTTTGATGTGGGAATTTCTGCTCTCCCTGACGTGTTCCTAACGCGCTCAGAATCAGGAGTGGCCTGACAGCGGGGCCTCAAGCCAGCTCACCCCTGCCCAGGCTGGTGCAGCCCTGGGCTGGGATTCTCCCCGGTTTACTTCCGAATGGGAGGAGCCCAGCCTCTAGCTGAGGGCGCAGGTGCCCGGCCCCAGGCTTCGAGGGAAGCTCACTGCCAGCCAATGACTGGCAGTCAGGCAGCCCCCTGCCGGACTCTGCTAGCCCCTGGCGAATAAAATACAGGACGCCTATTTCAATGTGAATTCCAGATAAACAACTAATCAGTTTTTAGTAAAAGCGTGCCCATACACATTGACTGAAAAATTATTTTAATCTGAAACTCAAACCGAATGAAGCACCCTGTACTTGCTATATCGGGGGCCCCCACCCCACTGGGCGCACAGAGCAGAGGCGAGGCGAGAGCCCCTTTAAGCCACGCCCACCTGGATGCTCCTCCCCTCCCCAGCTGCTGGCCACGCCCCCGTCCTTCCCCCTGGGCTTGGGCCCTCTTCTCCCAGTTCCCAGGCCCAGACATCCCCTTTACCGACGCTTGTCTGCAGGCCAGCCCCTTCTTGCTGGGGCTCAAGGCCAGTGAGCTGAGGGTGGGGTGGCTCGGAGCTGAAAGGAAGCTCTGGTGATCTGGGGGAGACCCGCTTCTCAGACCAGCCCTGGCCGCTTGTTCTGTGCGGGTGTGTATACGGGCAGGTGTGTGCATGTGGGTGCTTGCAATTATGTGCACATGTATACAAATGCATGCGTGCAGGGTTGTGTGTAAGATCTCATCCATGCAGATGTGTGCACGTGTACACCCAGCGTGCAGCTGTTCCCACTGCGGTGATCTCATCAGAACTGGCGAGTCACAGTCTAGCCACTCCTGTGGTTTCTGCGACCTGGTTGGGCTGGCACGTGTGTGTCGCTCTGCGCACTCTTTGGGTCTCTAACATATGTCCTCTGATGAGGCTGAAGGTCCCACGGGCCCAAGTGTCCCCCCAGCTAGGAAGTTGCGGCGTGGCCCCAGGAGGCAGAAACAGCGCCACCTCCGAGCCGCGGTGAGGAGAGGGTGCTAACCCAGGAAAGCCTCAGCCCAGCCCTGGTCTCTGCCCTTGTCCTGTGAGTAGCTCTTTTAGCTTGCGCTCCCTTGTTTCCGACCCTTGAACGGGCCCAAACCTGTTCCTCGGCCCCGGTGCCCCTAGGCCGCGGGGATGCGGTGGGGTGGGGTGGGGGAGGCGGTGGTGTCGGGGCTCAGCGCCCCGGGCGGTAGAACAGGCAGCCATGCCCTCTGCTGGACGTGGAGAAAACACCCGGCGAGCTGCCGGGCAGGTACGGACCCGCGGGGACCAGAGGCCGCGCTGGTTAGGTTGTACAAGCCGGAAAGGGATCTCCGAGGAGGGGCAGTCCGCACACCCGTCCCCCGCCGGTCGGCGTAAAGGAAAACAGAGCCCTTTCCCACGTGGGCTGGGAAGGCAATTGTCCCTCCAGCATCGCTGGGCATCGTGGTGACCAGCTCTGGCCAGCTAGGACTACCTAACTCGAGTAGGCACGGTGTCCCCAGGAAGCAGCTGATTCCAGAACTTGATCACTGTGTGGCTTCTAGGCTCAATTCTTTGTAGGACCTGAGCGGTTTCCAGATTTTCACTATTATAATTCTACTAAAAGTATCTCATACATGGCTTTCTGTGGGCAAATTGTTTTTACTTTTCTTCAGTAAAAACCTAGGAGTGGAATTCTAGGCCATGAGGTAGGCGGATGTTTAACTTCTGCAGAAATTGCCAAGCAGTTTTCCAAAACAGTTCTACCATTTCATACGTTTCCCAAAACAGTGTGAGTGCCAGCCATCCCACACTCTAGCCAACACCCGGTTTCATCTGTTTTTTTAGTCTTACTTACAAGGTGTGAAGCAGCACCACCGTGTGGTTTTAAGTCACAGTCCCCTGGTAACTAACGATGGCACATTTCCACCCACCTGCTGGTTTGCCAGAGTCCTTTTTGCAAAATGCATATTCAAGTCTTTGCCCATGCTTTTTGTGCCTTTCATTATTGATATGTAGGAGTTCCTTATATATTAGATGTAAAACAAGTTCTTTGTCACATACATAGCCTTCTATCCCCACTTTTTTGTATTAATTCAGTTTGTTGTGTAATTGTGTGCTTCAGCAATCACGATATACATGTTCAACTTATTGCAATCTATTTTTTCTTGGAGTATAATTGCTTTACAATGTTGACATTTTCTGCTGTATAAGGAAGTCGATCAGCTGTGGTATACATATATCCCCTCCCTCTTAGACATCCCACCCCCATCCCACTGAACTGGGTCATCACAGAGCATCGAGCTGAGTTCCATGTGCTATACAGCAGTTTCCCACTCGGTATCCCTTTTATGCATGGTGGTGTATATATATATATATATCCTAATCTCACAACCCATCTCACACCCCTCTGCCCCACCCCGTATCCACACTGCAATCTATTTTTTATTTTTTAATTAACTGTATGTGTGTCAGTCACTGTCGTGTCTCTTTGCGATCCCATGGACTGTAGCCTGCCAGTCTCCTCTGTCCATGGAACTCTCCAGGCAAGAATACTGAAGTGGGTTGCCCTTTCCATCTTCGGGGTCTTCCCAACCCAGGGACTGAACTCATGTCTCCTGCATTGCAGGCAGATGCTTTACTGTCTCAGCTACTCAGTTCAGTTCAGTTGCTCAGTTGTGTGCAACTCTTTGCAACCCCATGAATTGCAGCATGGCAGGTCTCCCTGTCCATCACCAACTCCCGGAGTCCACCCAAACCCATGGCCATCGAGTCGATTGTGCCATCCAGCCATCTCATCATCTGTCTTCCCCTTCTCCTCCCGCCCTCAATCTTTCCCAGCACCAGGGTCTTTTCAAATGAGTCAGCTCTTTGCATCAGGTGGCCAAAGTATTGGAACTTCAACTTCAGCATCAGTCCTTCCAATGGATGTTCAGGGTTGATTTCCTTTAGGATTGACTGGTTTGATCTCCTCGCAGTCCCAGGTACTCTTAAGACTCTTCTCCAATACCAAAGCTCAGAAACATCATTTCTTCAGTGCTCAGCCTTCTTTATGGTCCAACTCTCACATCCATACACGACTACTGGAAAAACCATAGCTTTGATTATATAGAGCTTTGTCAGCAAAGTAATGTCTGTTTTTTAATAAGCTGTCTAGGTTTGTCCTAGCTTCATGAACTAGACTGCATTATATTATCACTGAGGCTCTGTTTACTTTCATTGTAAACATTCCCCCCATTTCTGTGCTTCAAATCAGATAATTCCTATTGGTGTATCTTCTAGTTCACAGAGTCTTTCTCCTGGATTGTCTACAGTTTCTGATCCCATGCAATAGATTTGTGAATACAGGCATTTTGCTTTTCAGGTATAGGATTTCTGTTTGCCTCCTTTTAGAGTTTTCATAGCTCTCCAAATCTCCCCATATTATTGTTGATTACACATGTATTTGCCTATAGATTCTGATCACAGTTACTTTAAAATTTGTGTCTGTTCACTCTAGTATTTGCGCTGTGTCAACCTATTTCTACTTGCTATTTCTTCTCCTGATCATAGGTCACACTTACCTGCTGGCTCCCCTGATAACTCTCTGGTCAGTTCCTCCATCCGCTCAGCTGTTGTTTGTCTCTGGGTCCCTGGGGTCCTGTCCCCTGTATGTGTAGTTCAGGAGCTAAAATGGACTTGAGAGAAGTTAATAAGGAGATACTGGGGCCTCCCCCTACTGGGAATCCCTCCTTCCTAGGCTAGTCTCCTTCGGTTTCTAGACACTCTGCAAGCCCCAAATGCTAACCTTGGATCTGGACTCGTCTGGTCCTCCCCTTCCCCATGCACTCCCACCCTAGCATCCCAGAGATGCTGATCATAAACCTCCTGGTGGGCCTGCGTGTAAATTAGCTCATGCAGTTCGAGGTCTGCGGCCAAGGTTTGGCAGCCAGCCATTCAAGTCCAGCCCCATGGGCCCATGCACACCTCACCCTCCAGGTTGATGAGTGACTTTGGAAGAATAACCTACACAGAATGGGGCTGTCCAGAGAGCCAGAGGAGAGCCTCAGGCCAGGGAGAGTGTGTAGTAAGTAACTTCGGAGCTACCTAGATGTTGCTTCTGAGTTCATAACTGGAGGGAGCAGAGAGGGCTCCCTGGAAGAGGTGTTATGGCAGTTGGCCCTCCTCCACGACACACTGGGGCCTGAGGAAGGGGCAGCACAGGGGGTAAGAAGTTCTCTAGGCAGATAGTCCTTTGACTGGCCTTGGAGGAGGCTGGGAAAGGGCAGTGCCCGCAGGAGGGGCGCCTCCTTGACGCCCAGAGTGCAGGGGCTGGAGCCGCGTGGGTGGCCATCCTGAGGGTCTCTGCCCACAGCGTGTTCCCTCTCACGGTCCCAGACGTTTGGCGCCGCCGACTGGGAGGTTTTCCACATTGGGGAGAGGGTCTTCCTCGCCGTGGCGAACAGTCACCGCTACGACGTGGAGATGCGAGTGCAGAACGACTCCTACGTCATCAACTCGGTCATATACGAGCTGAACGTCACTGCGCAGACGTTCGTCCGCTTCCAGGAGATCCGCACCTGCAGGTAGGCAGGCGGCGGGCGGCGGGCGGGGATCCGGGGCCCCGGTCCTACGCCCTCCGGTGCCGCCCAGGCAGCAGCAGCGCACCTGGAGCCGCGGTGCCCACCCCCAGCCCACAGGTGTGAAGCAGCCTCGCTGTCCATCCGCGCGGACCTTACACGGCCAGCTGAGTGACCTCGGCTCCTGCTGTAGCCTTGACTCTAACTGCTTTTAAAAGCTGTGGCTTGTGTGCTTGTTTTTTAGAATTCAGTGTTGTTGTTTTTTTAATGAAATTTGCATACGTGTACAACCATTTCCATGGTAACTTTAGAATATTTGCATTATCTTGAAAAGCAACCCCGCCCCTCAGCGATTAATTCCCGGACCTCCGCAGCCCCTGGGACCTGCCAGCCTGCTTTCTGTCCCTCTGGGTTTCCCCCTCTGGACACTGCATTCGAATGTGTCTGGCTTCTTTGGCATGTTTTCAAGGTTCATTCGCGTTGTACCTTAGTGCCTCACTCTTTAAATGACTGAGTAGTATTCCACTGTGTTTGTTTATCACACTTTGTTTACCTTTCATCAGTTGATGGATGTTTGTCCATTTCTACCATTTGACCAAGTGGTGTGGTTCTGAAGGATTAAAAATGTGCTTCACATGACTGTCAGCAGACTTTCTGCCCTGATGCTTTGGAGGTAAAACAGGAAGTCACGCCAGACATTGATTTCCTACTGGGTTAAGCCCCAGCAGCTTCTGATGCGAGCCGTGGGGGCAGACTGTGCAGTCAATATTTTGCTGCATTTCCATGGGCCTTGGTTCCAGAACCAGTTACAGTTGGCAGAATAATGTGTGTGGGACCACACGGCTGCCCTCCGCCCGCACCCACGCCACACTGCATGAGACCCCGCAATGAGCATGGCCACAGTCACCACTTTCCTTAATAATGAATCACAGCCAGCCACGGCTAGAAGTGGCCGAGACAGGACTCCAGATAACAGAAGAAGAAGAGCCAGGAGCCCCGGGGCCTCCACTGGCCTTGCCCCCTCCGCATGTCCCCAGGTACCTCTGTGGCCATCCCACGCCCAGGCTTCTGTTGGAGCTCTAGGCCAGCACCCTCAGTGCCCCACTGAGAAGGAACAGGGCAATTACCAGGGCAATTACCAAACAAGAGAATGTGACTGTGTGCCGTCTAAACAGGCCATAACCCTGAGGCCTCTGGATGCAGATGCTCTGGCCTGTGTTCCCAAGTTTTTCCCTCCAGGGGGCGCTGCAGACTTTAGGGAGTGGCCCTGAGTTTAGGACTGTTTCTGTTTCAACCTCTTCGAGTGAACAACTCTTGCACCCATGTTCAGAGCTTCACTGTTCAACCCTGTAGCCCAAGTGTCCATAAGCAGATGAATGTGGCCCATTCTTACAGTAGAATATTGTTCAGCCTCAAAAAAGGACATCCTGACACCTGACAGCACGGATGAACCTTGAGGACATTATGCTCAGTGACATAAGCCAGACACAGAAAGACAAATACTGTGTGATCCACTTACCTGAGGTCCCTGGAAAAGTCAGATCCATAGGGACAGGAAGTAGATGGTGGGGGGCCAGGGGCTGGGAGAGGGAATGGGGAGTGAGTGTTTCCTAGGGACAGAGGTTCAGTTTGGAGAGGGAGAAATTCTGGAGATGGACATGGTGATGGCTGCATGTCAGTGTGAAGGTACTCGATGCCACTAAGCTTAAATGTCCATTTTAAAATGAAGAAAATAGAACATTTTGGGTTATGTGTATTTTATTATAATTAAATTTTAAAAAGTGAACAACTAATTTGCATTTCCCTGGAATAGACCAACCAGTTGTATGACTAAGGAAACTGCTCCTCCTCCTGTGGATTTTGGAGGTGGGACCTAGCCCCCTGGATCCTGAGATTAGGGGGAGAACCAGCCGGACACCAACCCCCAAGTCCTCAGGCAGCATCTCCAGGTCCTAATTCTGCTTACTTGCTCCTGCAGTGCTCTGGACTGGGAGTTCTTCTCAGTGGGAGAAGATTACTTCCTGGTGGTTGCAAACTCCTTCGACGGAAATACTTTCTCGGTAAACAGTATTATTTACAGGTAAAAGCCATGCCCCTGCTAGACACCTCAGTTCAGCTGGGTGTGCCCACCTTCCCCATGAATGACCACAGGCTCAGAGTGAGTCACAGGTCATGGAGTCCTGTGGGTCACCTGGCAAATGGGTGCCCCTGAGTGCAGGCTGAGCCTGGGTCAGGACCCTGGGTCAGCCAGGTGACCACTAGTCCTGCTGACACTCACAACTTTGGGTTCTGGCTGGAGATGCAGTGAGAGGGTTATTAGTGTGTTATTCTATTAAATGTTTCCATCCAAGGCTGTGGTAGATCTCTCTATTTTTCACATATCCTTCAGTAAAATTTTGCACTTCATCTTAGAGGCACGATGGCATTCTCACGACCTTCCTTTCCAGGAGTTTTCTGAGTATTGTAAGCACAGGTCCATTTTCATCTGTGAAAGTGAAAGTGAAGTCGCTCAGTCATGTCCGACTCTTTGCCACCCCGTGGACTGTAGTCCGCCAGGCTCCTCCATCCATGGTATTCTCCAGGCAAGAATACTGAAGTGGGTTGCCATGTCCTTCTCCAGGGGATCTTCCCGACCCAGGGATTGAACCCAGGTCTCCCGCACTGCTGGCAGACGCTTTACCGTCTGAGCCACCAGGGAAGCCCATTTCACAATTAATTGTTGTGTCTGGTTGTGCAACCACAGTATCTCATTAGTTTTAATAGTTTTCTAAAGAAATGTCTCATGGGAGTTCTAGAAGTGTAAATATGTCTGCAAATAAAAGCGCCTTTGCCTCTGTATTTCTAATGTTTTTACTGCTGATCCAAGTTTCTCAGTTATCTAGAAATTCCAGGATGATCTTGAATCATCTTGTACAGGGCAGGTTCCCCCTTCTGGGCCTCAGTTTCCCTCTCTACAGGCTAAGGCCCCTCCTGGCCCAGTTCCCCACAATTGGAACCTGGGAAGGTTCTGGGGCTGAGATGCATGGCCCCTCATGCTGTGAGGGGTGAGAGAGGCAGGTGGGACCCTGGTGAGGGTCAGGGAGGGATGGGAGCCCCGGGGAGAGGGAGCAGCCCAGACACTCACTCCTCTCCTTGGGGCCGGAGTCCCAGCCTGGAAGCTGACGACATCTCTCCCCGCAGGTGGCAGGGGTATGAAGGCTTCGTGGCCGTGCACAGCCTCCCAACCTTCGGCTGCAGGGACTGGGAGGCCTTCCGCACAGCGGCCGGCTCCTACCTGGTCTACTCCAGCGCTAAGGAACCGCTGTCCCGGGTGCTGAAGCTGAGGACGGGGTGATGGGCTCAGAGCCCCAGGAGCTAGACCTGTGTGGCCACACCCCAGAACCCCACCAGGAACCCCAGGAACCTCCGGGGAGTGGGACAATCCTAGGAGAAGTTGTGGCTTCTGGAGTCACCAACTCGCTTTCTCTGGCCCTTGTCCAGCCACGACATCATCACCTGGACAACCGTGGTGGCCGGATGGGTGGCTCTGTGAGTGTCCAAGCTGAGGACCAGCACTGCTCCTGCAAGTCTGCTGTCCTGCACGGATTTCGCTTTAAAGGAAAAGTTCATGAAAAGTTTTACCTCAGAAACAGCAGGGCCTGGTCACCTTCCCACAGCATCCAGCACGTGACCGGACACTGAGCTCTGGCTGGGGAGCCCCAATGCAGGGATCAGCTTCATGCTGCCTCACATATTTGTACCAGCTATTTATTGTGTCCTGTCTATACTGGAATATATTTATGATGCTTCTTACAAAAAGTCCTGCTGTGTCTCTGTGTTTCTGGTGCAAACTAGACCTCAGCAAGCGCAGCCCAGGGCCACAGCACTCACTCAGCCACATCGGCCTGACGTGCCCTCATATGCCCATCCACCAGCATGCCTCTCCTCTGCAGGAGCTTCTCCCTCCAGCCTCAGTTTTCCCACGAATGCGGTGGGGTAGGGTCAGGTCAGGAATCCCAAGCATGCATGGCAAGGGTCCAGTCTCCTCCCTGAGGCCACACCCACGGAAGACACCTGGCGGATGGACCCTCATGCCTCTGCATCCGGGCAGGCCTCCCTGGTCTCCACACAGCCTTGTGGGTGTGCCAGATGGACTTGGAATGCCTCCTTGGGGCCAGCACTTGCCCAGCTCCTTCCATGTCCAACTCCTGACCCTCCACTGAGTGAGGGCTTCTAGCCTCCTGGAGATGGATGCCAGATGTGACATGGCAACACCCTGGGAACCTGGGGAGGAGGATGGAGGTGCCATCACCATTGGGAAGCCCCCTGGGTGGAAGGGAGATCCTGCATGCCAGGAGATTTTCTGGGAAGGCCCTTGGGGTCCAGAACACAGGGCAGTAGCCAAACTAGGCCTGTTCCATCACCCAGGCCCACCTGCTCTAGGATGGATTGTGGGAGCCAGGACCTCAGCTGCAGGAAGGCCCCATGATTGGTTTAACGCTCTGCTATTTCCATCTTGAATTCTCATTGGCTCTTGCACAGGATTACACAGCCAAAGAGAGTTCTGGATGCCTGTGGTCAGCTGCACATGAGAACTGGGCTGGCCCAACCACCCAGGAAGGAATCTGTGTGCATCTGCTCCCCCTCCATCCAGGCCAGATTTGGAGTCTTGGGGCTGTAACTTGGACCCTCTTCATTTCCCCAAACAGGGATTTTTCTAGAGACTCCTCCAGGCCAGCAGGTGAGCCACATTCCTTGGGGAGGCTGAGACTGACCTTGGTCAAGGATGTCCCCTGCCTGGGAGAATGGCAGAGTAGAGGGTGAGAAGGGCTGCAGGCCAGGGACCCTGTGTAAGAAAGAAGTCCTGGGGCTAGGGTAATTCCATGGGCAAAGAACACCCCCCCTTATATACACTCAGTACTTGGAGAAAGGATGTGCCCGCATGCAAGTTAGGTCTGCTTCTGCAGCCCCCGGGTCCCTGCTGGACCCACATCCCCTTGCTGTCATTGTCCCTAAGGCCTGGCTTGGTCCCTGCCCTGGGCAGCTGGGGGCCTCATGGGCTGGGCAAAAGGGCTATGGATCTGCTGGTGCAGGAAGGTTAGGCCACAGGTACCAGAGAAAAATGTAGGCTCCCCAGTTAAGCTTGAATTGCAGATAAACAATGAATGCTTTTTTTAAAATTACACATTCCTAATATTGCATACGGAGAAGGCAATGGCAACCCACTCCAGTACTCTTGCCTGGAAAATCCCATGGACAGAGAAGCCTGGAAGACTGCATTCCATGGGGTCGCGAAGAGTCAGACACGACTGAGTGACTTCACTTTCACTTTTCACTTTCATGCATTGGAGAAAGAAATGTCAACCCACTCCAGTATTCTTGCCTGGAGAATCCCAGGGATGGCAGAGCCTGGTGGGCTGCTGTCTATGGGGTCGCACAGAGTTGGACATGACTGAAGCGACTTAGCAGCAGCAGCAGCAACAATATTGCATAGAACATATAGTAAAGGGGTATTTGGTGTTTATCTGAAGTTCAGATTCAAGCAGGCATCTTGTTTTGATTCTGACACTCAATCGCCCACCCTCCCTGAGAAGGCTGTGGGGTCTGCTGAGGGTTCTGATTTTAACTGGATCTGAGGCCAGGCCTGAGCAGCTATGAGAGGGACAAGAGGAAGGTCCAGGGCTTGGCGGCATGCAGCCTCAGGCAGGGTTGGTTGGGGGCTGGGGTTCTTGACGTGCCATGTCCCAGTGCTCCTTCTGAAGGTGGGCCCCAGAAGTGCGCCCAGAGGCAGGGCACTCTCACAGGAGAGGGGAGGACATCCGGGCCAGGAGCACAGCGGGCCTCTGAGACCCTGTCTCCATGCCTGGGATGATTGGCTTTTGTGTGTCTGGTGACATGAACATTAAATCCATGGGCTCTGGGTAAAGGTATCACCCTCTGTGCTGTGGGGGCCTCCCTGAGCACGGGGGCTCCCCAGGAGGCCACACTAGACCTGGCACTGCCCATTGGCTACCTGGGTTTCCACCAGGCCTGCCTCCCTGCAGACTGGGGGCTCAGTAGCCTCCACAATCCCCTGAACCAATCCTGCCAGCATCTTCTCTCTACACACTGTTTCCCTGGAGAGCCCCCCACCCACCCCCAAGAGCAAAATGCCCAAATGGGCCAAGGTGCCCAGGAGTCAGGATAGCTGTGTTTGCTCCCATCCCCGGGTTTGCCCATAGGAGAGGGGCCCACTGGACACTGTCCACACTCCCCAAGCACTCACTCACACGGCTTCTCTCTCCCTGGGGTGATCTAGATGTCCAACCGGTGCCCGGGGAGGAAGGAGGCAGACGACCAACACTGATGTCACCAGCACACGAGCCACACGGAGGGAGCACCGCCTCCTGTCCCTGCTCAGGGTTTTGTCCCGGCCCAGCAGTGCCACTGTGGCTCCAACAATATCCCACCTCTGCTCTGGGGGGGGAACAGAACGCATCAATCCAGATCTGTTTGAGTTACAAGTGCAAACCACAGGGGGAATGACCACAGAGAGCATGCCAGTATTTATATCTTCTCAAGTCAGCTCTCAAGTGTCTGTCCTGTTGATAAACATTCCCCAGGCTCATGCGGCTCCTGGGAGTTAGCATGCTCTGTGATGTGGCCACATCCTTGTCATTTTGACAACCATGTTGCATTCTTCACAGGAACATCCAGGAATTTGCTGGACTGATGATCTTTTGTTAATCCACGGAGATTCAACAGGCTTTACTGTGATTAAACAACACTTCAAGAACATCTTTGCACAAATTGCTTTCCTTTGTGGTTCCTTCCTCAGGGTCATGATTTCCTGGAGAAATACTGTCTGTGGCAGTTTTTACACCTTCTCCTTACCTTCAGGGCTCCCCTCCCTGAAACCCAATCCAGCAGAAGGGTGACCAGATGTGTGACTCGCACCTCTTCCATCAGCCCCACCAGACTGGACTTTACCTACTTCTCAATCTATCAGGGCAGAATTGCTGGCAAAACTGTCTTGTTTTCACCACGGTCAGCAGTCCTGCCTTGGGGTTGCTGGACGTTTCCTGTGGGCATTAATGTCCTTAATCTCACCACCCACAACATAGCCTCAGCCTCTGCCACACACACACACACACACACACACACACACACACACACACACACACATATATCCCCACACATTCACACATCCCCCACACATGCTGACACACTCACAAGCTCCTATACAAGTGCACACATATGCACATCCCTTCTGGACAGGAGCCGTGTCTGGGCAATTCAGGCTCAGAGATGAAGCTTGGTACTGCCTGAGGGTCTGGGCGGCTGTGGCATCTGCTCACACTCGAAGTATCCACTGTGTACCAGCTGCCTGGGCCGGAGCCGCACACGTGACCACACAGTCTCAGCCATGCTTAAACCCTCCAGGGCTAGAACCCAGAGTCCCAGGTGACCTCCAGGCGCTACACGACAGCCCGGCTGCCTCCCCTGTCTCGCCCAGTCCATTCCTTCCTCAGGCTGACCTGCCTGTCCTTAGCTCCATCGCCCCTCAGAGAGACCTCCCAGGCTCATGACCAGAGCCAGGCCACCACACCCTACGCAGTGCACAGCACACTCCCTTCACCCTCACCTGCATGCCTCAGTGAGCAACATCTGCAGAAATCCAGATGCTCGTGTTTGTTAACTCATTTGTGTCCACTCCTCCTCGGGAACTTCAGAGCAGGTGCTCCAGGGGCTCCCAGGCCCCTCCACAGATCAGGGGCTCCCAGCTCACTCCCCCTCACAGAGTGGGGCTCCCAGTCCCCTCCCCATCCAAGGAGCAGGTGTTCTAGGGGCTCCCAGGCCCCTCCACAGATCAGGGGCTCTCAGCTCACTCCCCCTCACAGAGCGGGGCTCCCAGCCCCCTCCCCATCCAAGGAGCAGTTGCTCCAGGGGCTCCCACCCCCAACCCCCAGAGCAGGGTTCCAGCTGTGTACTGCTGAGAAGACCCAGTCCAGCAGGACTGTGAGGAGCACAGCTTTCCTGTCGACTGAGAGGAGTTACCACTCCAATTCTTTCACTCACTCTTTTAACTCAGCCAGTCACTGAATCCCCTCAACCTTGGTTCCTGGAGGATCACCTCCCTCAGGCAATGCCAGGGCGACGTGACGTGGGTGCCCTGTGGCCCCAGCACAGCTCCTGGACCCATGAGTGGACAACAGCAGCCCCTCATCCTTGTCATCTGCCTACCAGTTTTCCTGAAGAAAGTTGGACTTAAAATCCCATTTGAAAAAAAATGCTGAGCCTGTTGCATTTTTGATGGTAGATTTACTGATTTAAACCACATGCTAGTGAATCAAAGTTATCAGTAACACATAATACCCAAAGATGGTTTCTCCTCTGACAGAGAGACAGTCAATATTAGGAGAGCCCTTGAAACCATCCGCCATGCCAGCAATGTGAGAGCAAATCCAGAGGGAAAAAAGAGCAACTCAGAGAGTCTGTGGCTCTTTTCATGACTCGATTGTTATTTTTAAATTTGTTAAAGGTCCTTATCTTTGCTTAATTTTGACTTATTTAATTTTATTTAATTAAAAATGCACTAACCTTAAGAGTTCTATTCAGTGAGTTTTGCTAACTGTACACTTATGTGGAACCACCCTCAACAAAGCCAGGAGCATTTCCACCCCCCAGGAGTCTCCTGTGCCCCTTCCGGTCACCCCCTCACACACACATACATACACACGATCTGCTTTCTGACTCCAGAAGTCCTGCCTGCCTCAGGCATCCCTCCCATGGCACCATGAAGGGCACTGTCTGTGTCCCTCTCTCGACTTAGTGTTTCTGACACTCATCCAAGCTGAAAGCTGTCGCTGCAGCTCTCTGCATTCATTGCTACTTTTTGCCATTTGCTTGTGGCTTCAGTCTGTCGTGTCAATATCCCATCACCCTTCCTACTTATCTGCCCTGGGTTGTTTCTATTTGGGGCTGCTATAAACATCATTGGATAATTTGTGTGGAAAGGTGTTTATTTCCCTTGGTAAATATCTGGGAGCCGGGGCCATTGGGTCCATGATGTCTTTGCTTTGTAACAAACTTCCAAGCGGTTTTCCAGCTCAGGGACCTGCTTCCATGTCTATAATTCCCATAATAACAAAGAAGCTCTCAGGCCAGCTGCCAGTGGAGTAGTTACCACAGGACCCTCGGGCCATCAGATTATAATCATGGATGTGCCCAGCAGCCTGGTGGCACCACTGTTTGTGTATCAAAGTCCAGCCAGTCCTGGCCTCTGTGGTGAGAGCAAAGGGCAGAGAGACAGGATGCAAGAAAGACAAAGGGTGATGCCCCGTGGACAGTCTCTCTGTTGATAGAACCTACTAGAATCAGCATGAGAACTTTGTGAGCTCATTTGACCATTAAGGGCATATAAGAATCTGAGCCCACCCTACCTGTCTTACTTCATTTCCATGGAGAGAGGACAGCAGATCAGCACCACTTGTGCATTTACAAACCACAGAAACCCCCACCTTAGACTTGTGTCTCTGAAACAGAATTATCACACACTTAGTGGCTTAAAGCAACAGGGACTACACTGCCTCACAGTCCTGGAGTCAGGGGTCCCACCCAGGTCTCACTGGGCCAAGGTCAAGGTGGGGGCAGGGCTGGTTCCTTCTGGGGCTCCAGGAGTGAATGCTCCCTCCTTTTCCAGCTTCTAGAAGTGGTCACACCCTGGGGTCTCAGTACTTCCTCCGCCTCCAAGACCGCAGTGAGCAGTGGAGGCTTCACCCGCCCTCTCTATGAGTTGCTCTCTGTGTCTTCCCTTCCACCAAACGGTGCGAAACAGACTTAAACTGTTGTCACAGCCACAGGCACTCCAGGGCCAGCTGCGGTGACCAGGACCTGCCCAGGTCCTTCTCCTTCTCCTGGGGCTGCTAAACAGTTAAAATCGGAGCGAAGCAGTTCTGTTTACAAGTTACTGGTGTGGAAAACCTCAGTCTTGACATCCTGATCACTGTGACGCCCAGACTGACTGGCTCTGATTCCAAGGCGACTTTTCAGCCCCGGGTGAGGACGGGAGGTTGGTGCTTGATCCAGTGGGCCCTGGGAGAACGCTAAGCCCGGGGAGCCTGGCAGGGAGCTGGACCCATCTGACCGTATGCGAGGCTGAGGGTCTGAATGAGTTGGGGTGGGGTGGTGCAAAGCAGGGAGGGTACAAAGACAGGGTGAGCATTCTCATGGGGTCCCTGCCCCAGGCTCCCGGGGTGCTGGGGGCCAGTGTGACTGTGACTTGATGAGATAAGGGACTTCTGACAGGTGACAGACAGCTCAGCACCGTCTGTTCTGAGAGCTACACACCTGCCACAACCCTAAGTCTGGCGACTGTGGGCACCAAGTCTTGACATAAATAAATGCATCCTTCCTTCAGGGCTTTCTCAGCGTCTTAACTGCTCCCACGTCACTGCCCAGCTGTGGGGGCTTCATAGGCGTCTTCTGGTCGTCTCTCTGCTGTCCGCTGCTGCCCGGCAAACCTGGTCACAGCCCCACTGGGCATTCAGCAGCTCAACAGCCTTGGGAAAGTCTTCTCAGTGCTCCGGGCTTCAGCTGCCCCGTCTGTTAGTGAGGGTCGGCTACTAACATGGGCTCCAGAGTCAGCATCCCAGCCCAGCGGCCCCTCTCTCTGAATCTCTCTCTCCTGCTTCTGCAGCCCTTCCTTCAAAGGCCCTTCTCCTCTGAGGGCTGCTGGGCTCACAGGGAATGTCAGCCATGGGCTTGTCTCTCTGGGGAACCGTCTCCCCATCTGCCTTTGCACAGAACCCCAGACGGGCACAGGGCTGCTTCTGACAGCCAAGCCAACCCCATAACACCCTCTCCGGCCAGTGCTGTCACCATGGGTACAGATGTAGACCCTGGCAGGCCTGGGTCCCAGCAGGGGCATCCCCTCCTGGCCAGCGCAGCTGCCGGCAGGGAGGGCCCCACGAGGCCTCTGACTCTGGCCCTTCTCCAAACCAGGGCGAAGCCCAGGACTCGCTTCTTTGTTTTGACAACACTCCAGGGCCCAAGTGAGAACTTCCAGGCCTGGGTGTCAGAAGGCCTGGATTCCAGCTCCACACTGCCCACAAGCCAACTCCTGTGTCTGTCATTTCTCCCCCGGACCTTGGAGTCTTGGGTTTCTTGTCTGAAAATAGAAATACTACCGACCGTGCCAGGGCCTGGTGGGAATTCCCTGAGGCGCTCTGCCTGGCAGTACCCGCCGCCCACATGCCTCTGCAACCGCTGCCCCTCCCAACAGGCAGCCTGCCCAGGGTGCCCTCTGGGGCCTGAGTGCTGATTTCCGCACACGGTTCCTACATGGCTGCGTGGCTCAGCCACCGCTAAGACCGGACCTCACTCTGTCAGCGCGTCCTCCGTAGTGGCCCCCTACCTGCCGCCCCCCAGGCCCGGCCAACCTTCACCCACTCTGGACTGGGCGCCCACCCAGAGGCCCTTGCTCCAGGCTGGGTCCCAGCTGCTGCCCCCTGAAGAGCCTTCCCTACTCCTCCGGACCCCACCCCCACCCCCAGCCTGCATTCAGGAAGCCCCCACATCTGCCCCCAGGGCTCCAGGTTAGGGGCTGACAAGGCCTCTCCTCCCTTCCCAGCATGCGTTCAGGAGTGTGTGTGCATGTTTGCACACTGTAGGTGCGCGGTGTGCACATGTGTGGTGCTGGGGGGCCCATGGAGGCTGGCAGACTCTGACTTCCCATCCCGCAGCAGCCCCCACACTTTGGCCCTTCATCCAGAGGGTGTCTTCTGGCCGACGTGTGAGGTGAGTTACCGAGGTCACCCCTGGTCCCTTGGCCAAGGCAGGGAGCATGCACTGACCCAAGGACCAGGGCTCAGTGAGGACGAGCAGGGTGGCCAGAGGGTGGAGGCTGGCTATCTGCTCTGGGCACACTGGCCGCTCTCAAACTGGAGAACTCTCAGCCCTGAAGCCACTATAACAAAGGACCCACATGCAGCAGCCTAAATAGCACGAATTTGTTTTCTCAACACTCTGGAGGCCAGAGGCCGACATGGGTCTTCCGGGGCTAAACCCAGGTATGTGGGGCCACTTGCCCCTAGAGGCTCTAGAAAACACCCCCTGCCGGCCTCTCCCAGCTTCCTGGCACCTGCACCCCCACAGTCCTCACTGCTGCCCACCCCCGATCTTCACAGGCTCCCAGGACCAGGGCCTGGGTGTCTTTAGGGGCCACTGTTCCCTCAGAACCAGCCTGAAGCAGGGATGATGTGAAAGTAGAACCCACTTGCGGGGTGCCCATGGTGCTCCCGAGGGACCCCAGAAGTGGTGCTAACAGCCTCCCTGGGCAGGAGGGAGGATCCTGATTGTAGCTGCTGCCAAGGGCCTTAAAGTAGACTCTCCGGTAGGCAACCTCAAGCCTCCATCATGACGCCAGCTGGCTCACAAAATTCCTAAAGCCTGACAACTGGCCATTACAAGCTGGTCCAGCCATCCAGGCAGGCCCAGCACCACCACGCTCCATTCTGACCTGGCTCTTCCAGCCCTCAGCTCGTGGGGCTGGCGGCTCCAGGACTTGGCGAGGTAGGCATGAGGGCAGGTCAGACCTGGTGGGATCACCAAGCTGCAACAACAGAGTCTACTCCAGTGGACATGAGCTCAGAGGTTTATTGAGGGTTCAAAGACAATGGGGGGGACAGTAGAATTGGGTTTGGGGCCAAGCTTCCAGGTAACCATTGCAGGCTCCTGCCAAGAATCCAGACCATTCCTCTTCCTCCATGGTCCACTGGCCCTGCTAGAACTCAGGCCAGGATCCTGGAGAACCCACTGCAAGGGAGCCTAGGTAGTGCTGGGCAGGTGCACAAGGCCACCCCGGGACGTTGCCCTGGGAGTGCCCCAGGCCTGTGCCCACCATTGCTGCTGTGTCCACTGGAGGTCCCAGGAAGGTGGCTCCATGCCAGGGACAGCCTGTGTCCCAGTGGCTCTGCTGGGGGCACCTGCTCATCCCCCACTGCTGGACCACCTGAGAGAGCCTGGGGTCCCAAAGTCCAAAGAGGACTGTCAAGGCTTGTCAGGAGGCCGCATGTGTGGGGATCCCACCCCGGGTAGGATCAAGGTAGGTAGGATCTAGGATCCTGCCTAGGGTCAGGGTCAAGGTCAGAGGTGGGGCTTTGGTTTCCAAGGGGACCGTCCATGCTGAGGCTGGGGACCAAGCCAGCATGAAGGCCCACGCCAGCCCAGGGAGGTGGGCAAGGGGACTGGGCTCCTGGGGGGCTGCCCCTCCCCTTTCCTCTGCCCTTAGGCCTCCCAGAATCGAGACCCCCAACTCCTGTGAGAAGGAAGATAGGCCCAGCTGAGGTGGCTGTTGGGCCAGTCTACTCAAGCCACCCCTTGGCCCCATAAACCCCCAAAATCATCCCACCCTGACCCCCAGACCCTTTGAAGAGCTGCCTCCCAAGGCAGGAGGGGCTCGGCAGACAGGGCTGAGCAGGGTTGTACGCAGATGGCTCTTGGTGGACCAACTGTAACAAGAGCTGGGATCCACCCACACCCACCCCATAGAGGCTGCTGCCTCCCTGCCACCTGACCAAGGCACCTCCCTTGCCACGTCCCCACCACTGTCAACACCAGTCCCCTCGACTGGGATGGCTGGGCCCTGGCCTCTGCAGAACTAGGAGACAGGCAGATGCTTGCTCAGGGTGCTGAGGCAGGGGTAGGAGGAGGTCAGTCCGAGGGCCCATGGAGGTGGTGGGGTGTCCAGGCTCACACATGGCAGCAAGAGATGCTGGATGTCATCTTCAGGAGTCCCTTAAGGAGCGGGGGGAAGGACAGAGAAACGAGAGGGCTGGGTTCCCAGGAGAGCCCAGGGCCGACGGGGGCTCCAGTGAGCAGGAAGGAGTTTCCGCCCCTGGGGGTGGGATCCTGGTGGTCTTGGGAGGGAGGTACCCTCTGCCAGGAGACTGCATGAGGGGCCCAGAAAGGCCAGGAGGGCCTGGTAGCCCCCTGCTGCTGGGCTCAAGACAAGAGGGAGAGGGCCCTTCTGGGGTGCCCTGGGGTCCTGGGCCCATTTCCTCTTCCCAGCTGTGTGGACAAGAGCCAGCAGGCCCACACCTGGGGGAAAGCTGGCAGGGCACTGGGCGCCGGGTGGCAGCATGAGGGTGTCCCCAGAACAGCACCTGGGGACATGAGGCTCTGGGCTGAATCCGGGGGAGCACGGTGAGGAAAGGCCTGGGGGTGCCCAGGGGGACTGGCCCCTGTGGGACCTGAGCCGAGGCAGCAGGGCCCTGGCGTCTGTCCCCACCTCCATCCAGGCCTCAATTCCCTCTCTTCCCCTGACCCAGGAACCCAGGGTCACGTCCGCCCTCAAGTGCAAACCTGTAGGGTGACGAGCTCCTTCTGTGGCAGGACCGGTCCCTGCTGTTTGCACCCCAGGATGGATGCAGGAGGGGGCCCGATTCACCCATGGAGCCTGTGTGCCCCAGCCCACACTCACCTACTCCCACGGCATCTGTCCCACAAGTGGACTGGCGCCCAGCAGTCACTGGAAAGGTGGGCAGGCCATCAGTTTCCTGAGGACTGGTGTCATTCGGAGCATCGTCTGAGCCCTGCCCTCCACCCCTACATCCTAGTGGGCAGAGGGCAGAGAAGTGCCCACCCCACACTCAGCATGGAGTCCCTTGTTCACGCAGTGCTCACTGTGCCCCCAGCAAGGGCAGGCAGGGCACCGGGGTGTGGATGAGGGTTGGCATCTGCTGGTCATTTTCTTTTTAACGCACCACAACTGAAAAGTCATGACCTTGCTCAGATGTGCTTTTCAGGTTTCTGCTGCCGCTGCTGGTCCCTCAGCTGCGGGCACCGTGTCTGTCTCCACGCGTAAATGTGCTTCCTGTGGCCGGTCACGTGATGCTTTCCCAGTACAGACCTTCATACACCTTTGCCCTTCCTGTCCTTTATACCTCAGATCCACGAGCACTGTACCCCTAGCTTGCTTCCCCTCAAAATATCTGAAGTAGTTTCAAATATAAACACTCATACAAAAAAGCTGTTAAAAAATAAAACTGGAAAGACAGAGTTAGGGTACGTAGGTGGAGGTAAGGTCTACCCTGAACGTGAATTAGATAGGAAAACCGAGCAGTAAAATCGCTCTGAGATTCCTGGCAGCAAAGCTGAGAAGGAGAGAGTTCCTGTTCCTGGAGAGAGGAAGCAGCCCGCGTTGAAGCATCAGACATTGGTCCTCCCTTTGACTCTCGGCCACTGGGAAGGAGCTGCTTCGGTGAGTAGAAAAGCAAGGCACATAGCGGCCCCCCATGATGGGCTCCCTAGCGGGACACAGCCTGCAGGGCGGGGATCGGGCAGGGCTACCCTTATCTGGCTGCTGACACAGCTTTCCATGAGCCCCACTGGACCTGTCTCAGGTTCTCTCCAAGGTTTAATTATTTTTTTGGTTTTTGATTTTTTTTTTTCCTTCTCGTTGGACTGAAATTTGGTACATGTTACTCTTAACAAACACTCTGAAAATAAACAAGAGTTGTTCAAAGGTTACATGTTCCACTTACCTCTCTAGAAAAACCTGGTCTCTACCACTAGGCCCTGCAGGCAGCAAGTGGTCAGATGTGTTTGGGACACACACTGGGGAAGCAGAGGCAAACCAGCTCCACAGTGCAGACGACCCATACCTTCAACTGACGAGCTGCACCCCACCTCCTTGGGGGGCCTCTACTCACGGGTAGGCACTCTTGTCCCTGAATGCTTGTCCACCCTATGGGCGCCCCGTGGGACAGGCCCCCAGAGCAGAAGGAACACATCAGGAAGTATGGCCTGGCTTTACGTCCTGAATGGACCACTTCCTACCCGAGACCTCCCATTTCTCTGAGCCCGTTTCCCCATCCATCAGTGGATCAGATGGATAAAGTGCTGGACCTGAAGGAAAATGCTCTGTGGGCGTGGAGCACTGGGCTCCGCAGAAGCAGCCGCGTCACCACCTCCCTGAGGGACACCAGTGGCAGAGCCAGTCCCATCTGCCACGGCAGCGGTGGGAGGCGGGTGGGCACTAGGGTGCGGGGCTGGTGGGGTCCTTGGACACGGGGGTGCTGGGCAGGGACTTGAGGTACTCCAGGTGCCTCCTGGCATCCTCCTGGTTCTGCCGCACGTAGTACACGACATAGGTGATCACCATGGCGAACCAGCCGAACATGGTGACCAGCATGGCCACGTCAGTGGTCTTGTGGTGGACGCTGCAGAAGCTGACACCAGAGTCGAGGGCCTGGATCAGTGGCTTCCCCACATACTCCTCCTGCACTGAGGTGTGGCAGGCGATCTCGTCCACCGAGTCGGGGTCCAGCTTCAGTTCCCACAGGGCCTCTTGCAGGGCGCACTCACAGTGCAGCGGGTTGTGCGCCAGGCGGATCTTGGCGCTGAGCTTGCCCAGCGCGTCCTTGGGGATCCTCCGGAGGCGGTTGTGAGACAGGTCCAGCAGCCGCAGGCCCCCGGCCAGGCCTGAGAAGGCGGCAGGGCCGATGGTCTCGATGGCGTTCTGCGACAGGTCCAGCTCTCTCAGCTGCTGCAGGTGCTGGAAGGCCCCATTGGGGATGCGGGCGATCTTGTTGGCATCAAGCTTCAGGAGCACAGTGTCCGCAGGGATGTCCTTGGGGACCTCCTGCAGGCCCCTCGCACTGCAGTGGACAGCCACCGCCCCCGCGTGGTCAGGGCACTGGCAGTTTTGTGGGCAAGAGGCACCCAGCCTCAGGCAGAAGAGCAGGAGCAGGCACGGCCCTCCTGCAGGGACCGGCAGGGAGGAGGGGCTTTGTCTGCCTGTTGGGCCCATGCTGACCATCTGGGGACAGACAGGATGCTGCTGTCACTCAGGGCTGCAGGCTACATGCTGCCCCACGGCCTGGTCATCGCTGTGCAAGGACCATCGCACAAATGTAAACTCTCCTCCCTCACGTGCCAGGTGTCCTCTTTCGGTTCTAAAAGAGAGAAGCGATCACCATTGCTGGCCGTGGTCCGGCTGAGGACCTGCCGGCACACTCTGACTTCCAGACACTCTTGACCAGCAGGGGGTGGGGGGTGGGGGGGTGGGGGGGTCTCTGAGATTTACTGCTTCCACCCTGCCCTGGACACACCCACCGCACACCCTGGGGGTCAAGGGCTTGGACAGCACCAGGTAATGGGAGTCCACCCCCTTCTAGCAGCTAAGGCTGGAAAGCAGGAAGACTGGCGCTGCAGGGTTTTCTTAAGAAACTGGAATGTAGGGGCGATGGTTGGCCACGCCTGAGAACCAGGCTGGCAGTCTCATCGCCTTGGGGCTAGGCTGCTGTCAGAAGCTCAGCACTTTGCTAATGGTGACAATCCCTTTGACAGTTATTAATATTAAAGCTCTTCTCTGTCGGTCCTATTGGGAACAACCACCCTCACGGGCGCCTTTTATTTCAATTATGTTTGAAAAAGAGAAAATGATAAAAGAGGAAAACCGAGCCCTGGGCGCGCGGCCCGCGCTGGGCGTGGAGTGGCGGGGCCGCGCGGGGCCTGGGCAGGCGGGGCTCGGGCCTCGGGGACCCCAGATATCGGACCTAGGGATCTCCGGGCCCCAGACCCTAGGGACCCCCGGGACTCCAGGGAGGGGGATGGACGGGAGCAGGGTGTCCACGCTCTGCGGTAGGGCGGGGTCTTTACCTGCGCGGCCACGACAAGAGACTGGTGCGCTTGAGGATCCCTGCCGCTCGGAGCCCGACCCAGCGCCACGCCCGAGCGCGGCCGCTACCCCGAGGCCTGAGCCCACGTCCGCGGCCGCTCGGGAGACACGCGGCTCGGCCTGAGCTCTTGGGGCGGTGCCTGAGGGCGAGAGGCGGGGCGGGGCGGGCCTGGGCAGGCCTGGGCGGGGCCTGGGGGCGGAGCTGTGGTACGAGGCGGGGCCTGGACGAGGCAGGGCCTGAGGCTGAGGGGCGGGGCAAGGGCGGAGCCTGTGTCTAGGACGCGACCAGGACAACGCGAGTCGTAAAGACGAGGGGCGGAGCCTTGGGAGGGGCCGTAGGGGCTGCACGGGGCGGTGCCTGGGGGCGTAGCCTGTGGGAAGGCGTGGAGCGGACCTGGGAGCAGGATTTTAGACCAGAATGTGTCTCTTGGGATGTGGGCGGGGCCGTGGGCGCGAGAGCCCCGCTCCTGCCCAAGTCCAACCCTGCCCCTGGCCCCCAGGATGCGGGCCATGAAGGCGAAGGAAAGGATAAGGTGATGAGGGTGGAGGTGCCAGCAGGGAGGCTGGAGACCTTTGGGTCAGTGCGAAGACCCTGCTGAGCCTCCCTCGGAGGTCTGGTGCCAGAGGCAGCCAAAGCGTTAATGGGGTTAGGTCTCCGTCCCCCTGGGTCTCTTCCTGCCCACCCTCCATATCCCCACTCCCACCCCTCCACCCCTTGCATGGGCATTCCGAGGAGTGTAAGGAATGTGGGGCCCGAGGCTTTTAAATTTGACCGAGCCATTCTTAGGGATTTTTTAAATGACAACTTGATTGTGGTGTAATTGATATAGGATCAACCACATATTCAAATTTGATACGTTTTGACATTTGTATACACCCGTGAAACCATCACCACAAAACACTCCAAAGTTTCACCTTTTCAATCCATCCCCTCTGATGTCCATCACCAGGCAAGCACAGATCCACTCTGTCACTAGATCAGTTTGCATTTCCTGTCATTTATATAAATGGAATCGTAGATATGTACATTTTGTCTAGCTTCTTTCACTCGGAGTGATTAATTTGGGTTCACCAGGGCTTGGTGCGTTTATCAATGGTTATTCCTTTAGTGCTGAGTAATGAGGCATTGCATGAATGTTCCTCACCTTCTTGTGGAGATCTAGGTTGATATGAAAATTGTGTACAACCTTTGTTTGGACAAATACTCTTGATTTCTCACATAAATATCTAGGAGTGAATTGACTGGCTCTTATGGTGACTTATGTTTAACTTCTAAGAAACTGCCAAAGTAATTGTACAGTTTTACATTCCTGTTCTGTGTGTGCTCCACAGTAGCACCAGCACTTGGTATGGTCACTGTTTTTAATTATAGGATCCTAATAAGTGTGTAGGAGTACATTTCATTGTGGTTTTAATCTGTATTTCACTCAGAACTTGAATGTCTGCATCTGTTTGTTTGCTGTCTATCTTCTTTAAGGAAGTGTTTTGTTCAAATCTTTTACCCTCTTTTAATTGAATTGTTTTCTTATTGTTGAGTTTTGAGAATTCCTTATATATTCTAGATACAAAAACTTTACCAGACATGTGATTTGTATATATTCCTCTGATCCTGTGGATTGTCTTTTCATTTTGTTAAAAGTTTTTCAAAGAGAAATTTTTAATTCTGATGAAGTCCAATGTATCAATGTTTTCATTTTATGGTTCATCCTTCTGGTGTCATAAGTAACAAATCTTACATATTGCATTTACATTTTGCATTTGGTGTATGGTGTGAGATAAGATTTGAAGGCTTTTTTTGTGTGTGTGCAAATGGATGTTTTCCAGGACTGTTTTTTTTTTTAATGATTCTTTTTCTACTGAATTATCTCTGCATCTTTGTTAAAAATCAGGGGTCTGTATTTGTATGAGTCTATTCTGTATTTTCTATGTTCAGTTGGTCTATTTGTCTCTTTTTATGCAAATGTTCCAAGCTGTCTTCATTACTGAAGCTTTACACTAATTCTTGAAGTCAAGTAATATAAATCTTCTAACTTTGTTCTTTCATAAAGTTCTTTTCGTCATCCAAGACCCTTTGCTTCGCCTCATGAATTTTAGAATCAGCTTGACAAATTCTACGAAAAGAGTCTAGTGGGATTTTGTTTGGGATTGCATTGAATCTAGAGATCAGTTTAAGAGAATTAACATCTTGACAATATTGAGTATTCCATTCTATGAACATGATATATCTTCTCATTTAGAGCTTCTTTTATTTCTTTCATATGTATTTTGTAGTTTTTGGGTTCACACATCTTTTGTCAGATTTATCTAATTTTTTTAATGTTACTGTAAATGATATTTTAAGTTCAGCGTCTCTTTATATGGAAATAAAATTGGCATTTGCATATTGATCTGGATTTTGTTAAACTCACTTATTAGTTACTAGAACTAATTAGTAGACACGTTAAGATTTTCTACATACATTAATACAATTGTGTTATCTATAAGTAAAAAGAATATTACACCTTTCTTCCCAGCCTGAATGTCTTTTACTTCATTTCCCTGCCTAATTGCACTGGCTAGAGCCCTAGTTCACTACTGAAAAGGAGGAGTGAGAGCAGATATCTTGTTCCTCTGGACCCTAGGGGGGGAAACATTCAATCTTTCACCATTAGGAATAATGTTGACTGTAGGGTTTTGTACTGTCTTTATCAGTATAAGGAAGTTTCCTTCAATTACTAGTGATTACTTATTTTCCATCTACTTAACTATTGAGAGAGGTGTTTTGAGGTTCCTGAGATCTGTCTGTTACTCCTTGCAGTTCTATCAAGTTTTTGTTTCATGTATTTTGAAGCTTTATATTCAGATTGATATGTTCTCTTGATTAATTGACCACTTCATCATTATGAAAAGAGCCTCCTTATCCCCAGATTCTTTGCCCTAAATTCTACTTTTCTGACATTAGTAGCCACTCCAACTCTCTTTTTTGATGGATTAACATCAAAAGATGAGTTACCTTCCTCCACTCTTTTTGCTTTTAACTTCCCATGTCTTTTTAAAAAAAGTTTATTGGCGTGTAGTTGATTTACAATGCTGTGTTGGTTTCAGGTATACAGCAAGGTGAATCAGTTATACATATACTTATGTCTTTTTTTTTTTTTTAAGAATTCTTTTCCCATATAGGCCATTGCAGAGTATTGAGTAGAGTTCCCTGTGCTGATTAAATTGGGAGATTAGGATAAAATAGGTAACTAAATGTGCTGAAGGGACAACAGAGGATGAGAAGTTTGGATTATATCACCAACTCAATGGATCTGAGTTTGAGCAAGCTTTGGGAGATGGTGAAGGACAGGGAAGCCTGGCATGCTGCAGTCTGTGGGGTCACAAAGAGTTGGATGTGACTCAGTGACTGAACAATAACCTGTGCTGTACAGCATATTCTTATCAGTTATCTATTGTATCTATTATAGTATATATGTGCATAGTTATCTATTTTATCCTAATCTCCCAATTTATCCCTCCTCCCTCCTATGTCTTTATACTTAATCTCCTTAAGGATTTCTATAGAATCAAAGTATCATCCTCAATATATTTATGAACTGCAAAGGGAGAAACAATAGATTTACAGTAAAGAAACACAGCAGAAACTACCTTATGTATGTGACTAAGGTTAATATCATCAGTAGTAAGACAGGCTGGCATCATGCAGCTCCTGATATATGGACTGAGAAAGACACAGCATCACTTCTGTGATATTCTTGCCAAAAAGGCACAATCTCTTTCCAGTCATAAGAACACATCAGACACACCCAGATTGAAAGGCATTTTACAAAGTGACTGATCAGTACACTTCCAAAATGGAAAGATGAGAAAAGACTGAGTCACTATCACACACTGGAAAAGACTAAGGAGAAATAGCAACTGAATGGGATGTGGGGTCCTGGAAGAGACCTGGGCACAGTGGGAAATGGGGTCACACTAAGTCTGGGGGTGTAGGTGACATCCTGGCTCTGGCCACCCACATCCTCAGGGTAATGAGCTCCTGTCTGTCCCATTTCTGCCCCATTTGTCCCTCGGCTCTGTTCCCTTTTCCTCTTTTCCTACCTCCTTTTGGACTGAGTATTTTTTGAGCCCATTTTCTCTGTGCAGTTAACCCTTAGCAAGGACTCTGCTGTGTCGCTGGTTGCTTTAGGGTGTGGTAATGACTATCATGTCTCACCACAGTCCCCAGGGGTCACGTCAGCTCACCTTGCTTCCCAAGTTGAGTGGGAGCCCTGAAGGCATGCTCACCCTGGCCGTGTAGTGGCCATGCAGTGGACGTCTACATGTGTAGGAACCCCTCAAATCTTACTGTCAAGTGTCTTTTAAGGGATTAAAGTAAGATGAGCCATGAAACTGCTGCAATGTTTTTATTATGTAGTAGATTGAAGAGGGGAACCCCCAAATTATGGAACATTTTAAATATTTAAGTTAAATCAATGAGATTGCCACCCAAAACTACAGTGTGGGTGTGGATACATCCTGACATTATTATGCAGTAAGGGAGGGGCCAAATCCCCAGAGTTCCCTCTGTGACTTCTGTTTATGGAAAGTTCCAGAATAGGCAACACACCTCTATGGCAGAGGCAGGGAGGGGAAGGGGCTCAAGGGGGCTTCTGGGCCTGGGTGTTCTGTGTCATGATCCAGGTGCTGGTTGTCAACATCAATGAAAAACCCTCCAAGCTGCTCATGCTTCAGATGTGTGCAGGTAACTGAGGGCATGTAATTCCTCATTTAAAAAAAGAAGGGATGTGCTGGTTACTTGTGTGTTCACAGGTGGTCGCACGTGTGGGTGGTGAATACAGCAATGGATGGATGGGTGGATGGACCCATTTAGGGCATGATGCTGTCCTCCTGGTCCTCATGGGCTGTGGCCTCATTGGGTGATGACACGGGAGTCCTTGCAGGAGGTGATGGCAGCCGGCCAGGCCGAGGCTACAGGGCCCTGTGAGAGCCTGGCTCACTGTCCACTCTGGACCACAAGTCTGCTCTCAGAAACACCAGCAGGCTTCCAATGCCATCCTGGCCACGTGGTCCACCCACTCACTGTAGCTGCCCTCATAACTGTAATTGGGCTCCAGGTTGATTATCTCACCCATTTATCCGCCCAGAATCCAGGCCTCCTGACCCAAGGGATAAAACATGAGGCTCCTACTGGTTAATTGCTTCCCCGTCAGGCAGGTTGTTTTGCTAGCGAGGGCTGAGTGCGTCTCCCTGGGGATGAACCAGGAGGAGCTGCAGCCACAGTGGTGGGATGAATAAGGTCCCAAGGTCCAGATGCTGCCTCCCCAGGCAGAGAGGCCTCAGAGCAGCCTGGGACGGGCCCTCCTGGGGTGTGGCCGGCTGGTTTAGTGTGTGCTGCCGCCTTGCTCTCCCACCTTCCCATCCACTGTGCCCAACGCCACCCTCAGCAACCCTGGCCTCCACACTGACCCCTGCTGGTCCCAGTTCCTGCCCTTGCCCAGCTTGGGGAACCCTCAGACAGAACCCTTTGCTTGCAAGGCACTGTTGACTGCAGCCTGCTCATGGGCAGGGGCTGGAACTGCTCAAAGAGAGAAGACCCAGGACCCCTGGCAGAACCCGCTGCCCAGAATCACACAGGAAGGGCCTGAGCTCGCAAAGAGCCTCCATGGATGGATTGTCAATGGTAAAACTATCCTCAGCAGCTTGGGCCATCCTCAGCTCCTCTTAAGCCCCCCCACATGCCTGGATCTCCCAGAATGCCTGGATTTCTGGGCCTGAGCAGCACCCCCACCTGCAGCCTATCCGGTAGATCTGGGAATTCCACAACAGTCTCTCCTGCCCCCCACCAGTACACACACCCCCTCCCCAGTCTCTCACTTTTCCTCTTGTCCAAGTTTTGTTGATTTTGTTGCTTTTCTTCAAGAATTGAGTTTTGAATATACTCACCATGCCAATTCTTAATTTTTCCCTTTTTGATTACATCTGATTTAGTCCCTGTCTGAGCCCCTGTCTGAGCTCCTGAGCCTCTGTTGATTCTGTAGCTATTTTTTGAGCTTCTTGAGTCGTAAACTCAGATAATTTACTTTCACTCTTGATTTTCAAATAAGTGCATTTAAAGTCTTAACTGTTCCTTTCTGAGACTTTCAGCCACATCTCTGAGGCCATGACTTGGACCCTCTCTTTGTCTTGTTCTAGCTGCCCCCGTGCAGGTCTCGGGCAGAGGTAGAGGGTGTGGAAGCACGCACAGCCCCCTACCCTGGGCATTCCCTAGGTGGCACCCAGTCCACAGCTCTCTCTTGCTCTGAATCCTAGGCAGTGGGGTGGCCCTGGACCTAGTGCTAACCAGAAACCTGGGGCCAGCGACTGCTCTGCCCCTGGAGACACGGCCGCTCCCCACTGGTCCTCTTGCCCAGGAAACTAGAGGATCCAGAGTGAGTACAGAAGCCCCCCATCCGGGGAGGGCTGGGGCGGGGGCTGGGCCAGTGTCCTGTGCTGGGATTGGGCTCACCAGTCCACTTGGGCTCCCTCCCAGCTGGTCAAGGGACTGGTCACTCAAGTCCCAGGCAGACACCTGGACTCACTGAGGTACTTCCTGTCCTCTTCCGGTGCATGGCCACCTCCTGACTGCACTCTTCCAGTGCTGTGGGTGGAGTGTGGCCACAGTGATGGAGCTGCCTTGGGAAGTTGCTGAGACCCCCTTGGCGGTGTGACGGTACGCACACTGCTGTGAATATTCCGTGTCTGAGAACCACGTGTCACCTCTGGGCCTCCAATCATACGCACACCATAGACTATGCATACATAGATGTGCATTTTATACATCCTTTATTATACAAATATGCATTACACATATTGTACACAAATAAATATATTGCACAGTATATATATAAAAAATATATGTGGAAATGAAACATAATGTACATGTATAATATATAACACTTATTTATATATAAATACACACATGTAATATGTAGGTAGGGAGCTTTCCTGGTGACTCAGACAGTAAAGAATCTGCCTTCAATGCAGGAGATCTGGGTTCAATCCCTAGGTCGGGAAGATCCCCTGAAGAAGGGAATGGCTATCCACTCCAGTATCCGTGCCTGGAGAATTCCATGGACAGAGGAACCTGGCAAGCTACAGTCCATGTGGTCGCAAAGAGTCAGACATGACTGAGCAACTAACAGTTTCACAATATTTAGGTAAACATGCTCACACACACTGCATAGAATGACCTCAATCCTGTTGATTGCATTATTCAAAATGTGCCCTATCTTTTGTTTGCTCCTTGATTCCTTGATTTCTAAAAGAAAAAAATTCTTAAACATTACTATGAATGTTTGCCCATTTCTCCTGGAATTTCTATCGATTTTGCATTTCATATTTTAAAAATTATGATGCTAGATGCAAGATTATGCTCAGTCTTGACTCTTGTGACCCCATGGACTGTAGCCTGCCAGGCTCCTCTGTCCATGGGATTTACCAGGTAAGAATCCTGGAATGGGTTGCCATTTCCCTCTCCTGGGGATCTTCCTGACCCAGGGATTGAACCCACATCTCCTACATTGGCAGGTGGGGTCTTTACCACTGAGTCACCTGGGAAGATGGATAGCAGTTCACAAAACTGCTACCTTCTTAATGGATTTGTACCTTTTCCCACTCAAATTCCCCTTTGTTCTTAAAAGGACAAACTCAAACCTGAAGTTCTGTCCTCCGTTGGACCTGCAGCCACACATTTTCTTTGGAGAGTGCTTGTTAGGCTGACTCCCTACTGTTGCCAGCTAAGACATGTCTCTTTGGGGTGATAGAGGAAATTATACATATAAGAAGAGAAACTTGTTGTCTTTCATCCCAATATGATTCTCACACTTTGTGTGTGTCATAATTGCTAATATACTTTGATTATTTCCTCCCTTCTTATTCCATGTGAACCATCTTCTACTGCTATATTCTCTTTCTTTGACTCCGTTCCCTCTCGGTTCCTCTGGTGGTCTGTTGTTATTCCTCTCTCTCCATCCTCTGGAAGTTACCTGAGCTGTGCTATACATTTGCAGGTCTCACTGCCTGCGTTATTCCCCCAGCACTCTGATGGTCAGCATCTATTTCTTCCTTGTGACAAGAGATCTTATCTCTACTTGTATTGGCTGCATTCATTCCTCTGCCAGCACCCAGGGACACCAGTTGGGATTTCAACAGGAACGATCATTAAATTTTCTTTTTACATTATGCCTCAACAGGGGTAAAACATAGCCCTACATTTAGTAGTTTCTTTGCTTCCGCAGAGCTCAGTCTATGTGTGAAACGGATCCTTGCTTCTCATGCTCTCTGCCTGCCTTTTGTCTGTAGAAAAACTTTAGCCAAAAACAAGTTTAATCAGAGAAGTGAAAAAATACAAAAGCAGAGGGAAACAGTCAAATGGGACAAACAATAATAGTCAGGAAGCTGAGTCAAGGACCTTTAGTTCTTCCTCCAGTGCTATAGAGAATATTCAGAGCCATCTCCTGTGAGCTGTCCTGTAGATACTGAAATCCCTACCGGGTGGGGAAGCTAACTATTCATAAGGACCAGAATGTAGCTGAGACATGAGCTGCCACAATCCCAAGAACTGGCCTCAAGGATATGGAAACTAGCTGACCCTGGAACTGAAGATTAATGTACTCGAGACAATCAGGGGGACGCTGCTCAGACCACTGAGGCCCAATCACCAGGTGACAGTCATAGCTGACTGTGCTGTTTCTGTGTGGAGTCCCTCCCTCTGTCCATGAACACTGTTGCCCACTGATTGTCAGTAAAGTGAGGGAAGTCAGCTTTTGGATGGGTGTCCACCCTTCCCCCCTACCCCTGTTGCTGGCATCCAAAATAAAACAAACTTTGCTTTCCACCAAACCGACCTTTATTGTCTTTTGAGCAGTGAACAACTGGACCCCGCTTTTGGTTACGTGTGTTTGTGTGTGATGGACTAAATGTCTGTGTTGTTGTTTATGCTAACTTATGTCCGACTCCTTTGTGACCCCATGGACAACAGCCCACCAGGCTCCTATGCCCACAGGATTTCCCAGGCAAGAATACTGGAGTGACTTGCCATTTCCTTCTCTAGGGGATCTTCCTGACCCAGAGATCGAACCTACATCTCCTGCATTGCAGGCAGATTCTTTGCCACTGAGCCACCAGAGAAGCCAGATGTTTATGTCCTGTTTGTGGTTGACAACTGTTTGTATTCCTTCCCCAAACCCCTATGTTGAAGCCCCAATCCCATGTGGCTGTATTTGGAGCAAGGACCTTTAAGGAAGTAAAGTTAAATGAGGTCATAGGGTGGGGCCCAGACATGGCAGAATTAGTGCCCCTGTAAGAGGAGAACTAGAGACCCCTCCTTCCCTGCACACTCCGAGGAAAGACCACATGAGGAGGTAGAATGAGGCAGCCAGGGACAAGCAGAGGCAGAGGCTTCAGCAGGAACCACCCTACCCACACATGACCTCCACACCGAGCCTCTAGAACTGTGAGAAAGTAAATGGTCTGGCTGTGGTCCTTTGTTACACAACCCAAGCTAACTGAGTGTGTTTTGCTTTTCTGTACTTCTTCTTTGAGAAGTTCTTTCAGAAAGGATGCATGAGGAGCACGTTTTAGACAGTAAAGAATCTGCCTGCAATGTATGGCCACCCACTCTAGTATTCTTGCCAGGAGAATCCCATGGACAGAAGAGTGAGTTACAGTCCATGGGGTCACAGAGTCAGACACGACTAAGCAAGTAACTTTCTTTATGAGTTTTAAATCTCTTTATTTGGTGCTGCCACTTAAGCGGTAGTATTGCTGGATCTATAATTCTAGATTAAAAAAAAAAAAAACCAAGGACCCCACAGCACCTGAGCACCTGCAGGGTAGGGGCAGGGGAAGGCATGAGTGGCTGAGCCCCAGATTGGAGGCTGGAGCTGGGGTCTAGGAAAATGAGGAAGAGGGAAAGTGCGTGTGTGTGTGTTGGGAAGGCTGTTGATTGGTGTCCACAGGACACCCCCTTGGGCCCCGGGGAGCTTGGCTGTGGCTGGAAAAGGTCTTGTGGTTCAGACACAATCCTACCACTGCTCATGTCTGTAGCTCTATCTGAGGGACAAACAAGAGACCAGCATCGCTGGTGGGGATGGCGGGTTTGGTGCAGGGTTTGCACAACATCCCAAGGCTGCTGACGGTCCATGAGTTGCTGATGCTAAACTGGGTGTACCCACTGCCCACTCCTCCCTGGAGGAGGGGGGAGGGAGCACCACGTGCAGGAGGGGTCCTACCCTGGTGCTTCTGCATCTTCCCTGCCTGGTCCCAGGACAGCGCACAGGCAGAGACCTCCGCAACTCAGGATGAGGCAGGAGCTTGCCCTCCTGCCCCACCACTGGGCTCAGCCCTGAGGGTCATGGTAACCGGGGTCCCAGGCTGCCCCAGGCCAGGTGAGGGTCCGGGTTAGGGCACAGTGGAGGCCCTCTCAGGGCCGTGGGCCTGAGGAGGAGGCCACAGGGGAGTCTGACTCTCCAGGGAGTGCTGGTCTGGGGCAGATGCACCACTGGTGGCGGACGTGCTGCTCAGAGGATGTGGCCAGGAGGGCGCCCATAGGCCACCAGCAGGCTCAGGAGAGGCAGTGTTGGCTGGCAGAGTCCCATTGGCCACCTTGACCCTGAGGCCCTGCCTCATGGCCAAAGCCTGCCTGTGGCCTGCTCGGCTCTCCTCCCAGAGCACCCCAATGCCTCCAGTTCATGAGCTGGCCATGAGGGGCAGACACTCCCAGTGGGCCATAGACCGACCAACCCTGCCGGCCTCCACAGAGCCACCCAGGCTGTGTCTCCAGTCAGTAGTAGGCCTTGAACAAGGAGGCCACTTTCTGGAGGATGGCCTTGTGGTTGTCATAAAGAGGGATGCGCTCATCCACCACCTGCCAGCGAATGGCCATCCCCTCATCACAGGAGGACAGATGCTGTGGAAACAGAGGTGAATTGTGAGTCCCTCCCAAGCTGCCCTGCCCTCACCCAGACACCCCAAACCCACAGATTGCAGGAGGGCAGTGGAGACCCCAAGACCTAGCTCCCAGCCCTGCTACAGACTGGCTAGCAACCGCTCACTTTGTACTTCTACTGAACTGTACTAAGATCACCCGCTTCAGGCACAAATCAGAAAATGCCTGTGAAGCCCCAGAAACCTTGAAAGGGTGAGGGGTGGGTGGGTACAGCCTTATTCTGGGGTTTTCTGTCCTGCAGACAAGGCCTGGGTTTTGTTTCCTGGGACTTCCCGGCCCAGTTCTGGATTCGGGGTCTGTAGGGGGATCAAAGTACACCGGATCATATCCCCACAAGAGTGCATGAACCAGCCTCACCTGGGTATGAGCCTGGAGGTCCCAGGGTCCCCCTCTGCCTCACCCACCTGCTGCTGCCCTCTGGCCTCTCCCAGTTGCCCCCACGGATCCTCTGGTACAACTCGAGCCCCACAGCCCCCTTCTCTGGTCCTGGCCAGCTCTGGCCCCAGGCCTGGGAACCCCTCAGATCCCTCCCTGCAGGCCCCAGGGCCCCTCCAGAGCACCAACGGCCCCAGCCCCCATTCCTCCAAGCCTGAAACCCAGGCCACATACAGAGTTCAGCCTCTTGAGCGCCACATCGCTCTGGTCTGGGAAGTGGATGCTCACAGCCACCGTCTCGATCCAGGCATTGTCCGTGTTCCTGGGGTCATCCATGTATCCTTTGTACACCTGGGAGGTAGCACAGGTGTGATGGATCCCCGGCCCCCTGGCTCTCTCCCAGGGGGAGGGCCCCAAGCCTTCTCTGGGTGTGGGCCACTGTGAGCATAGCTGTCCACCATGCCCGAGCCCCACCTGGCCTCTCCCTGCCTCGTCCTCCTGTCCCCAGCACGGCCTTCAACTTGATTGGACCATCACAGGGGCCTGTGGCCTCGCGCGTCTCCCTCCCAGTCTTTGGCCTGGCATCCAGACCTGCCTTGACTGCCCTTAGAAGGATTAAAAAGGATGGGTGGACCTCCAGACAGTGGGCTGAGTGAAAGAAGCCAGATACTGAAGGCCACATGCTAAATGGTTCCACCAACAGTAAGTGTCCAGAACAGGCAAATCCACAGAGACACAAGGCAGCCTCGTGGGCGCCAGGGGCTGGGGGCGGTGAAGGGGCTGACTGCCCAAGGGTACGGGCTCCCTTTTGGGGGTGACAGCACATTCTTGAACCAGAAAGAGGTGGAGACCACACCAGGCTGTCCATGCACCAAATGCCACTGAACTGCTCACTTCAAAATGGTTCATTATATGTTGTTTAGATTTAACTTCAACAAATAAAGTTTAATTATTTTTTACTAAGTAGAGAAAAGAGAGACAGCGATGCTCCCTCAGGGGCTGCAGCAGACAAACCACATGAACTGCTGGGTGTGCAGGTCAAGCCGTAAATAACAGCAGTCACCTACTTCATCCGAGACTTAACAAAGGCAGAATCAACAACTCAGATACCCACTTGGGGGACTTCTTAAATAAATCACAGCACAGAAGGCTACGTGGTTGTGGATTCGGAAACGCAGGCCTAAAACTATGGCCTTGGCAAATTCACTGAAAAAGCTAGTTGTCTTTGTGCCCAGCTGTGCAGAGGGCGAGACTCAATGTGAGCCGGACACCAGGCCTGCCCTGGCCCAAGGACAGCAGAAGCTGTAGGCCCTCCTTGATCTCGGAGGAGAAAGCCCAGACAGGGAAGGAAGGCGAGGGGCCCAGAGCCAGGCCACATGGTCCCAGTTCTCCCTCCAGGAGCTGTGGGCAGTGGGCTCGGAGCAGGCTCCCCATCCAGCTCCTGCAGCCTGCCCAGCAGCCAGCATGACCGCACACCCCAGGGCCCAGACACACAGACGGGAGCAAAGTGGAAGAGCCGCCTCACCTCCATGCCTTGAGTCAGCAGGCTCTCAAAAGAAGACCAGAACTCTCTTCGCAGGACCTGCTTTAGCTTCCGCGGCAGTGTCTCTCCTGGCTCCCGGGAGCCCTGAGCAGAGAGGGGGGCGGGGGCAGGCGGGCAGGGCGGTGTGGGACCTGTGTCCTCTGGCTACCCCCTCACCCCCAGCATGGGCAGCAGGCCAGACCCCTGGAGCCTCAGGCAGATGAGCCTCTGGCAGCAGCTGCCTCGGGGCCAGAGTGACATCACCCAGAGCCCACTGTGCATGTCAGCCCATGAGGCCAGGGTGTCACAGCCTTTGAGGGGTACCGGGCACCGTGGGGGAGCAAGCGCTCTGACCTCTGTCACCTGGCCACAAGCCAGAGGGCTGTGTCTCGACTGCATGCGCCCCCACCCCATCTCCAGCCTCCGCTCCAGTGCACTGGGCTCCTGGCCACTCCTGACGCACCCTGTCCCGGACACGGGCCTGCCCCTGCACTCCGCTCTCCGCCCATCTAGGGTACCTCTCAGTCCATACCACATCTACTGCTCCAGCCTGGGAGACACCCTGGCCCACATTGCCTGTGGTGGCGGGGTTCTTCGTCTGCCCCTCAGGGGACACTGCTTGGAAGATGCCCGTTGGCAAGAGACCAAAGGGCTGGAGAAGGAGGTTGAAGGGTGCTGGAGAATCCCCGGGGGGAGACGGCCCAGCCTGGGCTCAGAGCCCTCTCCCTCAGCTGGAGGGCCCAGGGGTCGTGGCTGCAGAAGCCAGACCGTCCAGAGCTCTGGAATCCTGGCTGGGGTCTGAAGACCCTCAGGGGGTCTCCCACACACACACCCATTAACTTGCTGCCCCACCAGGTGGATGCCAGGAAAATTCAGTGGCTTCGTGCTGAGCTGGGGTAGATTATGGACTCCAGGGTCAGGCTCTGGGGAGGGGCCCCTCAGAGCTGCACTGGGACACTGGCCTGGACCTGCCTGTTCTGACCCCAGAGCAACAACAGGGTTTGGGAGAGCAGAAGGCAAATGGACGGGTCAGAATCCGAGTGGTTGGACCACTTGAACAGGACAGGCCCAGCAGAACACACCCCAGTTCTGCCACCATGAGCCTGTCAGTCCGCAGACAGCTGCTGCCCTGAGCCGAGGACACGTGTGTGCCCGCCCTGCCCCCGGGGCTCAGCTCAGGCCCCAGGGCCAAGGCAGGTGTGTTCCCAAGGGGCCCCCCCAACCCTGAGCTCTGCAGGGGCAGCCCCAGCCCTGAGCCTGGTGCCCGGACACAGTAGGTGTTCAGTCAGTGCTTACGCTCCGGAGAGCGCCTGAACCCATCCTCACAACCACCAAACCAAGAGCCAGGAGAGGGCACTCCTTCTAAGGCAAGCTGTCTGGGGCTGCGACCACTGGTGGCTGGTGACCTGTCGGTGGCAGAGAAGGTGAACGAACGAACTCAGGGCCCAGGACAGCGGGGGGCTTACCCCAGGCAGCATCCAGTGCTCGGAGGGACCGCGTTTCACCACCAGCACCTCCAGCATCTTCTTGGCGTTCTTCATGCAGATGGCGCCATCCAGACTCCGCCTCCAGCTGCAGGAGGATGGGGGGGGAGGGGGGAGGGGGTCAGCCTGCCCCTGCCCCACCCCCACCTGGGAGGCCACCTGCTAGGCCACTAGCACCTGCTCCAGGGGAGAGGAACCATCTGCTCCCATAACCTCCAGTCTGAACAGAATGGGTCAGTCTTGTTGGACAATATTTTTCTACCAAAAGCTTTAAAGAAGCCCATGCCCTGGACCCAGCCCTTCCTCCTCTGTTACTCTGGAAGTGAAGGGTGAATTGGTATGGATCTTTGTCTGCATAGTGAGTCCTCCCCAAGGGGCCTCTGAAGGATGGGACCCACATGGAAGTGAGGCAGCCTGCAGGGAAGAAGGGCTCTCCTAGGGGGCACCCACATTCATCCCCTGCCCCACCATGGGGTGGGGTCCTGGGCAACGCTGTGCTCATCAGGGGCTACTCACCGGGTGATCACAGGCTGCAGCGTGTGATTGGGGCCGAAGAAGCTGAGGTCCCCACGGCCGCGCAGCCCCGTGCGGCCCATGGGGTTCCTGGGTAGACAGGGGTCAGCTCAGCCCACCGCCAGCAGCTGGAGACCTCAGCCAGGGCAGCAGGCAGGGAATCTGCAGGGGCTGTGTGCCAGCTCCACCCACAGCTGCCCTGGCCCAGGGTTCTTGGAGCCCAGGCAGCTCCCCTGGACAGGACCAGGGAGGAGGCCCAGACCAGACCCCAGAGCCCAAGGGCTCCTTGACCAGTCTGGGTGACTTTGTGTCATGCACTGGGGCTGTCCACTGCAAACCCCATCCCTCGGGTGCTCCAGGGTGGGTGTCAGCTACCTTGGGGTGGGCTGGAGAGGAAAGGGGTCTCTGGGAGCAGAAACCAGCGCCATCGCAGACATCCCCCAACAGAGCGCCTGCCTGACCATGGCACCGTGCCCGTGGGCCTCAGCTGGCCTGTGAGCTGGCACTGATGGTCCCCCTCCTCTGCCTGTGACACTCAGCCCTACTCTCTTCCTGCATACCATGTCCCTCCATTCCTTCTCCCATCCAGGGCTGGCGATGCTCCTGGTTTCCCTGCTCCACTCATCTCCACCACCCCGTCCTGCAGCTTCTACCCCAGTGGTCACCCCTCCCTGTTCCAGAACATTCCCAGAGGCCCACCACCCACCTCTTCCTGCAGGCAGTTTCCCTCAACAACCGCCTGCTCCATATAGTCTCCAAATCCCAGCTAACTGTGATCCCGTCCCCGGCCTCCACCCCGGTGGCGCAGCCTCCCCAGCGACCCTCAGACCCCAGGCTAGCACACGGTAGGCATCCACCAAGTGCCTGCTGGGCCTGACGCCACGGGTCCCGTTTCATCTCTACGTTGGTTCCACACCTGCACAGTGGGGCATAACGTCCCTAGAGCACAGACCTGGAACCGTAAGCCCAGCAGCCCTTTAACAGTGCCCCTGCTTTACTCTCACAATGGGTCCACATTTTACCCTGTTTCTACACCTCTGGAATGGAGGTCCTGAAGGCTGTGTCAGAGAACACTAAGGCCAGCTCACATCCCCACCTCTACACACGTGTCCAGGGAGACTGCCAAGTGTGGGCTCCAGGGTTGGTAAGAAAGTACTTTATGTTGATGTTTCTTTCTTCCATAGTTTGTTTGTTTTTATCAGAAAAATTTAAATCAACCCTGAAAATTCACTGGAAGGACTGATGCTGAAGTGGAAACTCTAATACTTTGGCCACTTGATGTGAAGAGCTAACTCATTGGAAAAGACCCTGATGCTGGGAAAGATTGAGGGAAGGAGGAGAAGGGAAGGAGAGGATGAGATGGTTGCATGGCATCATCCACTCAATGGACATGACTTTGGGCAAACTCCAGGAGATAATGAAAGACAAGGAAGCCTGGCATGCTGCAGTCCATGGGGTCCCAAAGAGTTGGACACGACTGAGAGACTGAACAACAAATCAGAAAAATGCCAGCTTTGCTGGAGAGGAAGCCTGACCCGAGAAGAAAAACCGCAGAGGTGGCTGAGGAGGGCTGGAGAAGGCGGAGGGGGGTACACTCACAAAGGGAGCCCATCCCGCACTGCATAGACTCCATGGAAGCTGCGCCGGTCTAGCTGTCCATCCACAGCATTGTAGCTGATCCTGGACAGAGGTTCCAGGGCACTGGAAGGAGAGGAGAGGCCACATCCCCGACAGAGATGGCAGGAGGCAGAGTGGCCACAGTGACCCCTCATCCACCAGGGGGGCTCCTCCCCGGCCGCAGTGTCCCCAGCCAAATGCCTCCCAGCATGTCCCAGCCCCCAGGGAGGATGGCGCGCCCACCCAGGCTGGAAGCAGGGTACTCACTCCCCCACGGGGTCCACCAGGTCCTTGTCCTTCCTGTCGGCTGTGTAGAAGGGTGGGTCGTACAGGAGGAACTCCGTCTGCGGGACACAGGGTCTCCTTAACTCAGCCAGTCACCACCCCAGGCTGACCGGCACGTAGGACAGCTGACGGCAGAGCCCTGGGAGCGCCAAAAGGATGCGGAAGTCCGAGCTAGGCTGACCTGAAGACACACACACCTGGGCCAGCCGTGGTCAAGGGGAGTCTCCCCAGGCAGGAGGACAGGGGGCTAGGCTGGACTCCAGAGGGAGGAGTCCCCTGGCAGAGACTGGGGAGGAGTGACAGCCCGGGATGTGCCAGGAAAACCAGAGAGAAAGACCGTGGGAGGGACATCCCCGGGCCTCCTCCTTCGCTCCCTCTCTCTCCACCTCCAGCCTCCCCCGCACTCAGAAGGGGGTAGGGGCTGTTCTCTGGGGATGGGAGTTTGAGGACAAGTGGGGCAGTTGGCCCTGTGGGATAGCAGCCCCGGTGTACAGGTTTACGGCCCTGCTCCCCACTTTGCATCTCATGGATCACGCTTCCCTCCTCATCTGTCCCTCATGGCCCTTCAAGGCTGCAGCGGGCTCAGCCACCCTGGGGCCCAGACCACTCCCCCCAGGACACTCGGCCCCTGCAGCCTGGTGGGTGAGGCTGGAACAGGCACTCACCTCCCAGGACACCTTCTCATTGGGCACCGGGGATCGCGGTTCAGAGCAACTTGGGTAGATCAGGTGCCGGGCATTCACGTGGTAGGTGTCGCCTGGGTCCTCCGCCTTTGATCCGCTGTCCAGCTCAGGGTCCCGCCCCACTGAAGCCTTCTGGGGTGCTGGGAATGGGGACAGGAACAGGGCCACCCTCTGAGGTCCTTTCCCCCAAACTTCTGGGTCGCCTCCACCTCCCTGAGCCCGGTTTGAATGCTAGCCCCAAAGAGAGCACCCTCCCTAGGGTTCCCATCACTGCAGCCCAGGAGGACCGAGGCCTGGGCTCAGGCCCCCATTGCCTGAGGCAGCTCCCAGCAGAGCTCTTGGTAATCAGCAGGATGCACAAGCCCTTCCAGAAGCCTGTCCAGCTGAAAGGGCAGACAGCTCCTTTGGGGCCAGCAACAGCCCAGGAGGGTTGCTCATGACCATTTCTTGGCCGGCTGCAAATTTGGGAGCAAAGACGTGCTTTCTGTCACCCAGTCAAAGTGACCGGGTCTTGGGTCTGCTGGACCTGATACACACAGGGAGGTCAGGGGGCCTGGGCCAGGCTACCTCTGAAATTCCCCAGTCTAGTCAAGCCAGGCAACTTGGCCACGCTCAGCACATGTAGCCGTGGGGTGAGTCATGCACCCTAAGGTGCTGGGCCTGCTCCTCTCCATCCCACAGACACCCGGACACAAAAGAGCACAGGTGGGTAGAGACCAGCCGCTGGAACAGCCACCCACTCACCCAGAGTGGGGACACCTTCTTCCGAGCCAAAGCCACTGTCCCTCAGGGCCTTCACAATCCAGCGCAACGCTGTGGCTGTCTGGGTCACCTGGAACACACGTTAAAAACAAGATTGGATGGGAGAAAATAATAGCCAATGAAACAACAGACAAACAATTAATCTCAAAAATATACAAACAACTCCTGCAGCTCCATTCTAGAAAAATAAACAACCCAATTAAAAAGTGGGCCAAAGAACTTAACAGACATTTCTC